>PVKU01002741.1:0-198783 GCA_004027475.1 Anoura caudifer
GCAGGAGGAATCCTTGCGGGAGGCCGACTGGGCAGCCCTCCTTTCCCCTGCAGCGCTCCAGGCAAGGCAATCTCTGGGGCCCCACCTGACAAAGTTTGTGTTGGGACCCCTTGGGGCGGGGCAGGGCGGGGCGGGGCGCCAGAGACCCTGCGAGCCCCTGAATGGGGAGGGCTGCACCCGGGAAAAGGAGGCCTGGGCTGGCGGGGGGAAGCAGGAGGGAAGGGGGAGGGGCTCCTGGCTTATCAAGGTGATCTAGCTTTGTGAAGCTGATAGTCCTTTTTACTTTTTTTTTAATTTTTAAATTTTAACGGAAGCAAAATGAAACTTGCTTAAAACGTTAGACAACGTCCTTCACAAGCACAATCTTGAGCAGCTTGAAGCGTGAACCCATTTCCTGTTGCTTCAGATCCCTTTAGGAACTTTTCCAGGGCCCAACTGTGGGCCAGTACAAATATACAAAAGCCTACTACTTTTTTGAACTTTAAAATGTATGCATTATGTTTTAATGACTCAAGAGACTTTCTGGGTTTTGTTTTAGATCTTTGGTAATCTAATGGGAAATGTTATATAAACAAGTTTTTATAAATTGTCAACAGCACCAATAATTAGAACAATGGAAAGCACATTCCCTGCATAGCTTCACATTCCCCACCGCACCCCCACTGTGAATGCCATTCCGTTTCCTGTATATACTTTCAGACCTGATGTTGATATATTGCTCTTACCACGTCAATAATATCCACCTGCCTCACTCTCTTGGACAACTGATTATTACACCTATATATGTGGACTAAAAATGTTCAATAATTAACTAGTCCCCTATTGGATATTCTGAATGTTTCTAATTTTTCTATGCCGAAATTGTTTTCGTGAACACCATTGTACACATGAATTTACAAGTATGAGAAGGGTATGAGAATTAGATCCCATATTTATTCATAAATAATAACATAAACATATATATTTAGGATACCAAGTCAAAAAGTTTTACTGATTATGCGGTCCATCAAAAAAGTGTATAATGACCAGGGCTCTATACAGCATTGTGTGTCCATTTTGGAAAATTTTCCAATATAATAGGCAATAATTATGTCTCATTATTCTAATTTGCATTTTTAAATTATCAGGGAAGCTGACCAACTTTTCTAAATTTCTTAATTTTTCAATATTGTTTTACTGATTGTAAATCATTTAAACATTATAAATACATATTATGAGTACAGTAAGATTCTTAGGATCATGTTATATAGAACAGAAAGAGTTTGTCCACCAGGCACCAGTAGAGCCAAACACCGAACACTGAGAATTGAAGTGGAGAAATATTTTATTGATGAATGGCACCATCCAGCAGAATGTGAAGCTAATGCTCAAAAGCCTGAACTCCTCCAACTCTTCAAATGGCATGTAGATTACAGATTATAGAGGGCAAAATCACAGGACATGAGGTTAGGGGTTCAGAGTGTGCTGAGAGATGATTGGTCAAAGATGAGGTTGAGGACAGCTCAGGTCTTCTGCCATCCCTCTGTCTGTCTCATGGGGTTAGTCCACTTTAGGGCTATTGTCTTCTGCTCCCTCAGGGGTTTCATGCATACAAGTACAGTGTTGAGATTAATATCCATGCATGCATATCTTTGTATACTTCTCTGATATTTCCTTGGGATACAATGGAAATCTTGGATCAAAAGGATTTCATCTGTTTAAGGATTTTGTTATATAATGTCAAACTGCCTTCCACACAGCGTGAATTAATATATCCACGAACTCTCTCTCAACTTTCCCAATAATGGGTATTGATAGTCTTTTAAATCTTGGACATTCTGATAGGTGAAAAGGATATCTCACTGTTTTAATCTGCTTGTTTTGATTACTGGCAAGGTTACATATCAATTGTATGTGTACATAGCTTTGCACACTTGTTTTTAAATATCTTATTTATTTATTTTTAGAGAGGAGGGAAGTGAGGGAAAAGAGAGGGAGAGAAACATCAATGTGTGGTTGCTTCTCATGCACCCGCAACTGGGGACCTGGCCCGCAACCCAGGCATGTGCCCTGACTGGGAATCAAAGCGGCGGCCCTTTAGTTTGCAGGCTGGCACTCAATCCACTGAGCCACACCAGCCAGGGCCCTTTGCTCATTTTTATGTTAAAAGTTTTACCTAAAGCAGGAAGAAAAGTACAAGCAGCCTGAAAATGATAAAATCTCAATCATAGCCCTAGAAGAAGCGTAGAGCAGAAAAGCTGGCCTAAGGTAATGCATTGACCAAAGGAAATCCTCTTCCCTCACAGCACACATTGAATATAAAATAATAATAATAGGCCAAATTTATTGCCTTTAGGAAATTATACACAGCTTCTGGCTCTTCTTTCCCAGAGTGCATATATCTTGATTCTTCTATCTGAAGCACCCACTCTTAATATAGGGAAGAAATATATATTTTAGCTGCTATATTGGTCTAGAGAAGTAATAGATTTAAATTTAATTGGAGGCTTTTGTAGTAAAAGACATTGAATTGAACACAGGTGTTTATTTGTCCAAAACAAATAGAAATAATTATAAAGAAATGCAAAGTAAATTCATTCATAAAGTTAGTGAAAGGGTGAGGATAGTGGACCAAAAAGTTTGATAAATTACTGAAATGAATGCAGATTAGCTCAAACTGAAGAATAAATTGGAGTGGAGGTAATCACAGCCCAACAGATCTCTGGAACAGCTGCAGCAAAAGAGCAAACCATTTTCACTGAAGAATATAATATAATATAATCTTATTGCCTCTTTTCTATTTTACTACATTGTTTAAATTCCTCAAAAATGAACACTGAAATCTTGCTTAGATTCCTCTATGAGCGCTAACTTTTATTGTTCTGCCAATTTCTCATAAATTCATTGTTTTTCTTTGTCTGGATAGTGTAGAAAGGGTGCCTCGTTTGATACATTTTTGAGCCTCATTTTATGATCTGAGCATCATAATAATATTCATACATGGCATAATCCAAGGCTATTCAGGTGTTGGAAAAATATATGAATTAGATTGAGACAACATTGCACTGGATCATGCATTTCTACAAATTCATTTTTAGGAGCTGCCATTGATGGTATCAGGAATAGCAAAATAGTTCCAGACCAGTCATATCCACATGAATTTTTCTGTTTCATAATACATGGAAGGGGATTGCAAACTAAGCAGCAAGTTGGATTGCCAGTGCAGCTGCTGTTTGAATCAGGTGGCAATGCTGGATCTAAGGGACAAAGGTGGGATTAATTGCCCCACTGCATCCTTGCATTTCTGGAGGAGTAAAGTATTCTCTCCCAAAGTACTGGGCTGGGTACATTCCTTCCACTGCTGCATAATTGGTATGTCCCATCCCAACTTCATCTTTTCTCCAGTCTCCCCTACTTGCATTCAGACTTTTTGTCTTGATCATTGTCAAGAGATCCCTTTCTGAAAACAGCTGCAACTGCATTCAGTGACCAAATTGCCTCTACTAAGGTGTGTGGACCAGAAGAAGTAGAGTCAGAAATCATTCCAATGCTCAACAGTGTTAGATACTAATGAAGTGTGGAAAGTTCATTAAACACTTTGAGTATTGATCAATTACTGGGTAACACAAGTAAAAAAGTTGCACCATTTGTCAGGCTGCAAACAGGTTGGAGAGCTGAAAGCATGACACAGATAACACACAGAAACCACAATGGTGTGGTGGGAGTCAGCTTATCAGACTGGAACAACAACAGGTAACCTCAAAAAATGTCAAAAGTGATGAGACTATCAATAACACTGAGGGAGACTGTCAAAGGTCTAATATAATCAATCTGTCAGGAGTGAGGATGATCAATGCCCCATCTGTGGGCAAGAGTCACAAGTCTGGTGTATAGTAGTGGTCTCTGCACCAGAAAGAGTCCTTTGCTCTGTGCCCAGTCCCTGATGGCAGATGTGATGGCAAGCTGGGCAGTGCAGGCTTGATCAGCAGCTTGATTTTAGTTGGTCTTACTAGAGAAAAGACATTTACTATGGATGTCTTCCTAAGTACTCAGAAATTCCATAAGCATCCATACTTTATTTCTAGTTTATGATTCCCCAAAGAGGTGTTTTATTCTTCTAGTCTGTAGTCTTTCAAGCGGCAGATCAAATAGCTAGCCCATTGGCAACAGCCTCAGGGTCAGTAAAAATATAACAAGTTTCATCAGAGGGTGTGGACTTAAGAGAACGGTCTTAAGTTCTGTCCATTGACCAGAAGTGTGATAACACTGAGGTCGGTTTCTGACAGTCAACCACCAGAGCATCACCTATACAGTGGAAGCTTTGGATATCAGAGGATAAAAGCACTCACACTAAATGCTCCTCCTCCTCCCCACACACAAACATACACTGGTAGCAAATGGTAGGAGATTTGGCCCAGCACTTCTCTACTTGGGTCAGTACCCTCAGTGGGAGAAATCTCGGCTTATGAGCATTTACAGTACAAGCATTTAGCACATTTATTTTCTTATCCATTTTCACAATAGTAGATTGAATTGTTACAGAGGGCATCATCCACAATGTCACTTAACTTTTCCTTCACTTGAGAGTTTTACTCAAACCCTATCAGTTGAGTCAAGGCTCTTTGTGTTCCCTTCACAAACCAAGGAATTTAACACCTCTGTATTTCAGAAGTAAACAGCAGCTCTGAGTAGTTCTGGGCAGAGGAGGAGAGAAGAGGGAGAGCAGACAAATCTGCAGGAGGCCAGCCTGAGGGGGATGGTTGGAGGCTTTTTCTCCTTTGTTTCCTAGCCCCAGGAGGTACCTGCACCTGGAGCCTTCCTTTCTTCCTCCTCACATACCACAGCTACTACAGCTACCACAGCTTTACACTGGATACCTCAATGCCATTGGCCACCTCTGAGCTCAGCTCCCTCTCTTGCCACAATACAGTCAGAAGAGTTTAAGTACTTCCCCTTGCAAGTTCCTTTGCAAACTCTTTTTTGTTGTTTTTTAAATTTATTTTTAGAGAGGGGAAGGGAGAGAGAAAAAACATCAATGTGTGAGAGATACACCGATTGGATTGGTTGCCCTCTCACCCAGCTCACAACCCAGGCATGTGCCCTAACTGGGAATTGAACCAGCAGCTTTTTGGTTTGCAGGCTGGCACTCAATCCAAGGCTCTTTTTTTGTTCCTTAAAGCAGCTGAAATCCATGTAGAGGAAGAAGGGGGGCACCAAGGGGTGTGGAGGGAGAGAGCAGCTCTGCTCCAGTAAACAAGACTTTTCAATTAATTTCAGTTTGGAGTAGCTGCCCACTTGGGCTCAACGAATTAACTTCCAAAGGTTTTTATTACCTAAAGCTGTACTTCCTAATTTCTGACACTTTACTTCAGCTTTGGTGACTCCATTGACTCACCAACCATAGTCATATTCCCTTTTAACTAGGGCTCCAGGCCTGGCTGTTCATTGTCATGATAACATCTTGTCCTTACACACCCAGAGAAGAAAGATCTAGACCTAAGGTACCAAACTCAGAAAAAAAGGTCAGATTTGTTTCGAGGGTAGTGGAAGTTGGAGGAAGGTGGTCAAAAGGTAAAAACTTGCAGTTACAGGAGAAATAAGTACTAGGCATATAATGTGCAGCGTGATGTCTATAGTTAACCACTGTTGTATGATATTTAGGAAGGTTGTTAAATGAATAAATCCTAAGAGTTCTCGTTACAAGAACATTTTTTCCTTTTTGTTGTATCTACATGAGATGATGGATGTTAACCAAACTTACTATAGTAATCATTTCACAACATATGTAAGTCAAACCTTTATGTATACCCGAAACTCATGCAGTAATGCATGTCGATTATATCTCAATAAAATGGGGGTGGGGAGAAGGACTAAAATATCCAGTGGACAAATATTATAACAAAGACTGGGTGAACTTTTGTGTAATCAATGAAAATGCCCTAGAGAATAGTGACTTCTGAATTTGATATTAAGTCACAAGAAAAGTAGGTGATTGGGAGGAGCTATTGCCTAGAAGCTAAATAGCCTGTGTGTGTGGATAACTTTCCCATGAAATGGGAGCTACTGGTAAACAGAAAGAGAGAGAGAGGAGAGAAAGAACTAAGGTGCCAATCAGGTGGCTTGTTTCAATCTTACCTCTCACCACTTAGCCTCTAACATTCATTAACAGGTAGAACTTTGGGAGATTCGGGCACACCATTTGTGCTGGAGCATTCACTACTGGATCCCAGAAAGTCCCACGTTTCCTAACCTGGCTTGTGTGGGCCCTCATCTTTTCTCTTCCAGAATCCGTTTCTCTCAGCTTCCCATCCTTATCTCCAAAACTGTCAAGCACTGTGCAAAATTTGAGACTTTATCCTACTTACAAACTATCAAGTTAGCTTGTCATTTTTTCATGGATGCTGGCAGAAGATAGAAGAAGGCTACAGAATCGGAGATAAGGCACTATATTATTCACTGCAAAAGTAGTAGCCAGAGCGTTTGTACCTTGTTTATATACAGCCAAGTCCCAGGGTGGTGATGCAAGAAGCCCATCATGGGTGTCTGTGTTATAGGAGAATATCAAGATAAGAAGTGTTAAAAAAATGTAGGGAATTTTTATGAGTTTATTTGAACCAAATTGACAATTGCCAGGAAGCAAAATCTCAGTGAACTGAAAAAATTCTCTGGAGAATGGCAGTTTTGCAGTTTATTTTATACATTAGAATAAAATAATATTAGGAGATGTAAGCAGGGTTTCATGAAATCCGTTGGCAGTAGATTAAGGGGGTGGGAAAAAGCAAGTGGGGAAATTTCTGGGACTGGACAAAAAGTAAAACATACAAACATGTACTTCTTTTACAGTGATGGGTACAGAATAGTTGATAACATCTACTGCACATAGAGATGGTATTATTCATGGAACAAGATAACAATGAGGGGTTCTGTGGTCTTATGCTCTGGTGTGATGGGTGTGCCCTTAGGGGTTTGGAAAAAGAAATTATTCTGACATTTCAAAAAAATGTTGAGTGTTGTCTTAGATGTAAAAAGACAATAGACAGGCTCACTTATGGAGAAGATTGACCTTTGTCAGGGAAGCTATAAGCCTAAGATGTTACTACCTTCCATGGTCAGGGAAGCTATAAGCCTAAGACATTACCATTTGCTGTGACCCACCTTTACTTAGGAATTTTTATGTTCATCCTGTTTGGTTACTTTTGGTCTCTGTATTTGTAGGGTCCACCATGCAGGCCTGCCCTGAGCTTGTCTGGTTTAGTATGTGGCCCCTTTTGTCCATGAGAAGATACTGAGGTTGGGGGGTTCACTGCTTTTTATAACAAGCAGAAGCCAGCTTACTCTTTGAGATGAGACTGTGCATCCTTCAAGGTGAGAAACTGTCAGGGTAAATTGTCTTGCTAGGGTCTTACCCAGCAAGAATGTGCAGGAACACACAAAGCCCATGGTGAATTGCCTCTACCAATAGACAAAGACCAGGAGAAAATATTGCAAATCACATGCAGCAGGTCCTCAAATAACAATGTTTCATTCAATGTCATTTCATTATAACGTTGATGAGGAAAAAAATGGATTCTGGCTCAGCGCCAATGTCTTTGTGGAGTTTGCATGTTTTCCTCATGTCTCCATGGGTTTTCTCCAGATCCTTCTGTTTCCTCCCATTTCCCAAAACTGTGTGAGGTGAACTGGCGTGTCTACATTGTCCCAATTTGAGTGAGTGATTGTGGGGTGTGAGTGACTCTGTGATGGAAGGGTATCCTGTCCAGGCTGGATCCCACCCTGTGCCCTGAGCTACCCAGAGAGGTTCTGGCATCCTGTGACCCTGAACTAGAACGTGCGGAATGGAAAATAAAAATCTGACTTGTTTTTGTTTATCTTTCTTAAATATGTATATATCTCATATTTATTTCAATGTTTAATATTAGAGGTGTCTGATCTTCATTAAAAGTCTTCTGATGTTTTTTGATGAGAAATATGCTACAGGAACTTAACTTTTGTTTATATCAATTAGCCTCTGGTAAAATTGGTTTGTTATATGTTATATCACTTAAAGTCTCAGTTTTCAAGAACCTATTGACAACATTAAGTGAGTGTTATGGTGGTTGGTGATGCAGGCTGTGAAAGAATTCACAAAGAGAAGAAAGTGTAGAGAATAAAGATTTTATTCACCCTCCAAGAAGGGAGAGGGGCTTAGTGTGGAGAGATACACCAGCATGGAGGGAAGGGGGCTTTGAGTTTTTATTGGATTATAATTGGATTAAAAAGGTGGGGTTGCTGTTGTGTGTCCCCTGGGCTGTTGGGACATCATAACAGGAGGCTGCAGTTTGTTCCGATGTTATCTTTTGCCTGTGGCTTTGGGAGCAGTTAGTTCTGTTCTTGCTTAACAGTAATTTCCAGTCCTGGGGACAAGCTCAGAAGAGTAAAATGGCAGTCATGTTTAACAAGGTCATAGACTTGCTCATCAAATGGTGCCACAATAGCAAATGGGGCTGGCTTTACCCTTTCAATGAGGACTTAGTGTATCTGACAAAGGACTTGGATCCAGAATATATAGAGAATTCTCAACAGTAAAAGAACAACCCAATTTAAAAGTGAGCAAAAGACTGGAGAAGATACTTCACAAAAGGGAATATACATATAGAAAATAAACACATAAAAAATGTTCAACAGCTTTCCATTGGGAAAATGCGAATTTAAACAACCATTAGATACCACTACAGGTTTGCAGATAGCCATCTTCTCATTGTAGTCTCACATATTAGAGAACAGAGGCAGAGAAAGTTTAGCTCTTCTTCTCATAACAACAATAATCCCATCATGAGATCTCCACCCTCATGATCTAATCAAACCTCTCAAAGGCCGCACTTTCTAATACCATCGAGCTGGGGATAGGGCTTCAACATATAAATTTTGGGGATACACACACACAAAGTCCATAATAATACTTATTAGAATGGCTAAAATTAAAAATACTGATAATAGCAAGTGTGGATGAGGACGGAGAGCAACCAAAACTCTCACATATTGCTAATGGGAATGCAAAATGGTACAGCCACTTTGGGAAATGGTTTGGCAGTTTCATGTAGAGTTAATCATACACTTACCATTTGACCCACCAATCCTACTCCTACGTATTTACACAAGTGAATTGAAAACCTAGTGTTTCCACAAAAAGACTGTTACACGAATATGCATAACAACTCAATTCATAATTGTCAAAAACTGGAAACACCCTAAATGTTGTTTAACAAGTGACTGGATAAGCAAACACTGGTACATCTATACAAAAGAACAGTACTTAGCAATAAAGAGGAATGAACTATTGATATACTTACCTATTTGTATGAACCTCAAATGCATGCTGAGCGAAAGAAGCCAGTCTCAAATGTTGCATACTGTTTGATTCCATTTATGTGGCCTTCTCAAAAGACAAAACTACAGTGATGGAGAGAAAAGTGGTTGCCAGAGGGTAGCAGTAGGGGGAAGGTGTGAACATAATGCCTTAGAGGAATATACAATGCCTTGGAAAGACATTTACTAGATTTTGTTACAAAATAGAAACGAGATAGTATGTAGAGAAATACTACATAAAAATTGTATTTACATTTAGGTAGAGAGGGAAAAGAGTGTAAGCAAAATGCCATCACACTCTGCATTGTTATCTGAGGTATATGATATCAGGTGATTTTTATATTCTACTACTGGCTTATGCATATTTTCCAAATGCTCAATGCTTGTAATAAGAAACAAGCAACTCGAATTTACTAAAGTAGAACAGTTTTGCCCCCTGGTGGCTCATTCACTACTTGTCTACCTTTAGTCTGAGGGAAGAATGTTATCATTCATTCAGATTGAAGACCATAGGCCACCATATGCTTTAATCCTGAAGCAAAACTTTGAAGATTCACAAATCTTTTGGTAGGACAAGTGGTTACATCATAGAGTAGTGGTCTTATGGAATTCAGATTATTATTACCTTTGACCATATCACATAATATGCTCTCAACCTACATAAGACACACAGAAACACCAACAGTAGGAAGAGGAAAATAGGTTCCAGGATCAGCTGGGCACCCTTAATAGAGTTCAAGGCAATCCACATGATAAGATATTTGCAATAAATATATCTAACAAAGGATTTTTGTCCTGTGTATGTAAGTAATTCTTTAGAAATAATTTTAAATAACAAAACACTGGAAACGAGTAGAAACATGAACAAAAGATGTGAACAGGTATTTCCAAATGCCCAGTAAACATGAACAAAATACTTAGCTTTGTTACCCACCAGGGAAATGCAAATTGAAACCACAATGTGATGCTACCACATACCCAACAAAATGGTGAGATTGAACACAACAAAAGAACACTAGGTGGTTATGAGAATGTGGTGCAGTCAGAATTCTCATACTCTGATGATGGTAATATAAAATTTATGCAAGCACTTTTGAAAACCACTCAGAAATTCTGAACAAATGCGTTCCCTATAATGCAGCAATTCTACTCCAAGGTTTATACTTAACAGAAATACAGGCATATGTTTACCAGTAGACATGTTCAAGAACATTCATAGCAGCATACTTTGTAATAGCTAAAAATGGGTAACTTACCCAATTGTCCATGAAAAGGAGAATGAACAAATTATATATAATCACATAATGGAATACTAAACAGCATGAGGATAAATGGGCAGTATATGAATCACTTTCACAAACATAGTATTGAGGAAAAGATGACAAGTGTATAAGAATATACGTGGTCTGATTCTATTTCTATAAAGGTCAAAAACATGCAAAATTATCATTTTATAAGTCAGAATAGTGATTACTCTAAGTGGGTAGTGACTGAAAGGAGGCCTGAGTGGGACTTCTGAAGTGCTGGTAATATGCTGTTTCTTGATTTAGGAGCTGCTTACTATACAGATGGGCTCAACTTTTGAAAATTCATGTACTGTACCCTTAAGATTTGTGCTCATTTCTGTATGTCTGTCATGAAGCAATTTTAAAAAGTTTAACCTAAATAAAATGTAAAAGAATAAGGGAAATTTCTAGCTGGTCTCCGGAAAAAAAATTTAAGTGTAATGACAACATAACTAAAAAAGAAAACACTAAAAGTTTTGATGAGTCAACCATTTGAAATTTACATATGTCAAAAGAAATTTAATGAGACTGAGAAAATCATTTCCAGAACATTACAAATGTTTACTGTGTTTAATTAATAAAGACCTCATGTAAATAGATTTTTTACTAGGAAAACCTTTACAAAGTTAATTTACAGATTATGGGGAGAGATGAAAGAATAATAATGAAAATGTGAAAAAGCTTATACCTTGTTGGCAAAGAAATGGAAATGAAATGAATTATTAGATACCCTTTTTGCTTACCAGATACAATGATTATCAAATGATAATTACTTTTACTGGGGATGTAATGATGTGAACTGTCTTACACTCTATTTTAAGCAGAAGTGGAAATTGATGTAATTGTTCTGGAGAGCAATCTAAGAAATTTTTTTCAAGAGTCTGGAGAGGCCCTGGCTGAGTAGCTCAGTTGGTTAGAGCATTGTTCTGATACACCAAGGTTATGGATTGGATCCCTGGTCAGGGCAAATACAAGAGTCAGCCAATGAATGCATAAATATGTGGAACAACAAATCACTTGCTCTCTCTCCCCCCTCCTCTCTCTATCTAAAAATCAATACATAAAAATTAAAAAAAGTCTGGAGAATGTTCATGCCTTTGATATAATTCATTTCCTAGAAAACTAACCTAAAGTATGAGCACAAAACTAACATATATAGGGAAATATGTATTATGGCATTCCTTAAAATAGCAAAAGAATTAGGAACAAATTAATATTTCCAATTTAGGAATATTTGATACATTATGGTGTATTCACACTTAGATGTGCAAACATTAAAAATCATATTTTGGC
Organism: Anoura caudifer; assembly: GCA_004027475.1. Lineage (NCBI taxonomy): Eukaryota > Metazoa > Chordata > Mammalia > Chiroptera > Phyllostomidae > Anoura > Anoura caudifer. Next base: position 11,904 of record PVKU01002741.1, read on the forward strand.
CCTGGCTGGTGTGGCTCAGTGGACTGAGCACCAGACTGCGAAACAAAGGGTTGCTGGTTTGATTCCCAGTCAAGGCACATGCCTGGGTTGCAGGCCAGGTCCTCAGTAGGGGATGAATGAGAGGCAACCACACATTGCTGTTTCTTTCCCTCTCTCTAAAAATAAATAATTTTTTTAAAAATCATATTTTGTCAGAAATTTTTAGTAGTACAAGGTTAATGTGATACAGAATTATTGAAAAGAGCAGAAACAAAACCATATCAAGTTAGAGCTATAATATATGTGTGGATATATATGTAATAATATACATATTATTTTATACATATTATATGTGCATATATAGTATATACTATATATTATCACATAGTTATTGTACATACATGTATAAGATGCACATGCTCACACATACATTTATATGGAGAGAACAAAAAAAATGACAACATCATGTGATATATTGGTCTTTTTGGGATGCCATACAAAATACCACAGGCTGGGTGACTTAAACAACAAGTATTTATTTCCTCACAGTTCTGGAGAAGTTAGAGACCAAAGTATCAGTAGGGTTGGTTTCCTCTGAAGCCTCTCTCCTTGGCTTGCACATAGTTGCCTTCTCATTGCATATGCATCCCTGATCTCTCTCTGTGTGTCCAGAATTCTTTTAAGGACACCAGTCAGATTGGATTAGGGCCCACTTTATGATCCCACTTAACCTTAACTATCTCTTTAAAGGCCTTATCTTTTCATAATGCAGTCACATTATGAGGTAATAGGGATTATGGAGGAGGACACAGTTCGATCCATAACACATAGACACCAAGTTTTCTACCAAGTACAGCAAAGGAGTACAGGGGCAGTTGATGCTAAATGGTAAGGTCTAGGCAAGGTGGGGGGAGGAGTACGTACCTTGATCATTCCCTGGAGGTTAGTACCATCATTAACACAAAGGGATGAAGGAAGGGGAAGGGTCCCTGAGGAACAATCAAAGACCCAATCATCACTTCAAAGTCACATGGCTTTTTAAATTTCCTACAAACAATTGCGTGGTCATGCCTGTGTAAAACATGTAATAAGGGCAAAACATTAAAATATTTAGAATTTACTAAAACGGAGTCATTGTTGCCCCCTGGTGGCTCATTCAATAATTGTCTGTTTTGGGGTGAGTAAAGAATGAGGTCTTCCACTCACGCTGCAGAGCAAGTATTACTGTGATCTTAATTCCAGGGCTCACCATATCTCTGAGCACAACAAAGGTTCTGAAATTTTAAATGTCCCCCTTGTGATCATGTGATAATATGCTCTCAGCCACTGTAAGACAGAGAAACACCAACAGCAGGAAGAGGAACATAGGTTCCAGGATCAGCTGGGCATTTGCGGCAGGGCCTCTGTAATCAGTGGGCAAAAGAGGGCAGATGATTGGAATTGGGTTTCTGGGTTGAAGAAGAGGGGACCCATCAAAGTGAGAGTCCAGGGGGCAGGATGTACTCTCTGGGGGATCAATAAGACGGGAGCATGAAGAGGACTCAAGATGAGTGGGAGAAGGTGGTCCAACCAGCAAGAAGGCCAAGATTAGCAAAGTACATGGAAAATAAGCAGCTCAGTTGTGGACCAGCAGCTACTGAAGCAAGCTGGGCCACCAAAGCCTTCCCATAGACATGTCCTACTCATTATATCAAGCCCCCATCCCACCTCCAGGTTTTTAGTGGTCCATAGTTTCCTCTTGAGGACCTTTGAGAAGCCCTTGAATGTCCCATAAATAGTGGTTTCCAAGCTGACTCTTCCTTATTCACAGAGCATAACAGGGAATTGGCACCACTGGACCTGGGCCTAAGGCTGAGATTGGAACTGCTCGTACCTTAGGATGCTTGGATAGTCAGGTTTGACTAGGGGAGAAATATAAGGGTGGAAAATGTAGAACTCATTGACAAAGCACTCACCCATGACAGAGAGTTTGATGTACTGGCAAGGACCCATGGAGCCAGGACTAATGTGTTTCTGGGATGGCTGCTGGAGGCTGGGAAATGGGGGATTGGGGAGAACAAACAGTGACCACAATAAATGAAGTGAACATACCAGGACTGATTAGATATTGGGTAGAGTCAGAAAGTTCAAAGTGTCAGGGATGTGGCAATGTTAGGATAGAGTTACAATGTAAGTTCTGATAAACTGCTACTTGACTGTGTTCCCTGGGAAGGCTCAGAAGACATTCCTTCACCAGGAATACACTAGTGAGAAGGGATGCTAGCTTCTTTGAGAAGATCAATAGCAGTTGTTTTGTAGATCAGGATTGACAGTAGGAGATACTGTGATGGAACTGGGCCCCCCAGTTCAGAATCAATGAAGATGATAGGATTCTGGTATAGCCAAAGCCAATGATGATATTTAACTGACCTAGGCAAGACTGAAGTAATTGCCATAGTGAGCCCTGTCTGTTATGGACTGAATCGTGCCTCCCTAAATTCATATGTTGAAGCCCTAACCCCCAGTACATTTGAATGTGACTGTATTTGGAGATAGGGCCCTTAAAGAAATAATTAAGGTAAAATGAAGTCACATGAGAGGGCCCTAATTGAATATGTCTGGTGTCCTTACAAGAAGAGGAGTTAAGGACCCAGACATATACACAGAGGGAAGGAAGACTGTGTGAAAACACAGGGAAACTATGATCATCTACAAGCCTAGGAGAAAGGCCTCGGAAGGGAGCAAGCCTGCCAACACTTTGATCTTGGACTTCTAGTCTCCAGAATTTTGAGAAAATAAATCATTGTTTTTTAGGCCACCTAGTCTGAGGTACTTTGTTATGGAAGCCTGAGCAGACTAATACAAGACACTATGCAGCAGAAAGAAAGAAGGAGCTCCTACCCTTTGGGACAGCATGGATGGAACTGGAGAGCATTATGCCAAGTAAAATAAGCCAGGCAGTGAAAGACAAATGCCATATGATCTCATCTATAAGTGGAACCTAATCAACAAAACAAACAAGCAAACAAAATAGAACCAGAGACATTGAAATTAAGAACAAATGGACAGTGACCAGAAGAGAGGCAGGAGGGGATAGTAGGAGGAAAAGGGAAAAGGGTTTTCAGGAACATCTATAAAAGACCAATGGACAAAAACAAGGAGGGGTGGGATCAGGGGTGGGCGGTGGGGATGGCTGGGGTCGGGGGCAGTGGTGGGGGGAAATAGAGACAACTGTACTTGAACAATTTAAAAAAGAAAAAAAGACACAAGGCTAGAGTAGCAACCTGAATGCTGTGACCTGTAGAAATTCCTAGCAAGGGTTAATATGCATTGTATTCTTAGGGACAAGAAAGATGGACAGCCAACTAGGATGACAGTTGACTTGATTACTCTCTAGAAATTTACAGCTGGGGAGCAAACGGCTAATGTCAGCCACTGTAATGGAAAATCATGATCCTTCATCCAGTTTCCAATCTAATTGAAAAAAGGCTGGGTGCCCTTGGTGAAGAACTCCATAATGCCACGGCAAGTATGTACAATATATATTCCCCCAGTGCTTCCCTAAGTGTGCCAATGTCCATTTACCTTCAGTTATACTGAAAAGGGTGTTGAAGAAAGCTGGTTATTCACCAACGCCAGTACTCATAGGTAATGGATGACAAAGAAGCTGCTATGGACTGGATGTTTGTGTCTCACCCAAATTTAAATGGTGAAGCCCCCCAAATCTCCAATGTAATGGTATCCAGAGGTGGGGCCTTTGGGAGGTAATTAGGGTTAGATTAGTTCATGAGGGTGGAGCCTTCATTATGGGATCAGTGCCCTTTTAAAAAGAGGAAGATGTCAGCACCTGTGAAACTGGGCAAGTTTAAAGGATGGTGTTGCTCTTGGTTTAAAGTCCTCATAAATGAATGCTGAATGTTTGCTATTTGTTACAAGAATGCTCTTAAGAAAGGAATTTTAGTACTGACATTAATGGAATTCCTGTAAATACTTTAGTAAATAATAACCCATGCAGCAGGGACTTAGGAAGAAGTTTAGGGCAGAGATTTCTTTCTCTTCTAGGGCTACAGTTACCATCTGTTTAAGATTATTGTTTTCTATCATGGAACAGAGTTTTGTTCTGTACATAAACTGAGTAGCACATGATTTTTTTAACCTACCAACTCAATACTGAGTCATACCTTCATACCGATGTGAAAGCATGGTGGAAAGCATTTATGTCAGATCTCAGGGCAAGGTCCAGTTGACTGCAGTGAGGCCACACAGACTGAGGATCTGAGAAATGAGCTGGAGTCTTCCCATGAGGAGCAGGAACAGGCACTGAGGGACAGATATACTTTTAGAGTCCCAGATAAGGTGGCAGGTTTAGGTTTGGCTATGTGGACTGAGTGGGTTGAGGATTTCCAACCTGAAGATACAAGAAGCATATTGACAGAAGCTTAGAGCAGGGAATGAACTAGAACCATTGCAGAGTTATTCTGAGGAACCAAGCCCTTGTTAAAGGGGGAGGAATGTCAGTACAGGGACCTAACAATTTTGGTGGACACCCTGGAGTCTCCACTGGAATCTAACTGCTACTAGAAGATGATGTCTTCTCCCTCCTCTCCCTGACATACACATATAAGGAAGCCCAATGTATAGGAAGAAACATAGGTTTTAGAGTCAAGCAGCCCTGGGTTCAAGTCATGGTTCTATTACTTATTTACCTGCTGTGTGACCTGGAATGCATTACTTACCCTCTCTTATCTTCAATTCCCTCATCTGTGAAATAGGAATAGTAAGAGTACCTACCTTATGGGATGTTTTTAGGATTAATGGAGGCAGTGGAAGTGTAATAAGTTTATTGAGTTGTCTTAATTCATTGGGGATATATACATAAAATTGTTTCATTTTATCCCTCAACTCTGCTGTACCACTGATGGAGGCATAATATCATATTCCACTGAGGTGTAAAACTTTTTGCCTGCACACTGTGATAGTTTCTGGCAAGCTCATGGGCCTCAATCTTATTATCATTTTGGGAATTTCCCCAGACTTGCAGACATATGCCATATATACATATATGAATGAATATATATATGCTTTTATTTATTTATTTTTAGAGAGAGGGGAAGGGAGGGAGAGAGGGAGAGAAACATCAGTGTGTGGTTGCCTCTCGAGCGCCACCTACTGGGGACCTGGCCTGCAACTCAGGCGTGTGCCCTGACTGGGAATCAAATTGGCGACCTTTCGGTTCTCAGGCTGGTGCTCAATCCACTGACCCACAACAGCCAGGGCCATATATATTTTAACTATTCCTGAAGAATCAGGAAATTGATGGCCTGTCCTTTCCCTCTCTCCACCCAAAAGTCCCCCAGATCTCCAACTGTCTTGACTTAGGGAAGGGAAACATTGCATACCCCCAGACTAGACCTCTTTTATCAACTGGACAGCTGGTTTTTCCACAGCAATATCTGTTGTCTGGTGCCTGGCCCTAAGAGTCTAGTCTTCTGGACTTAGAATATGGGGTATTGAGTGTCTTTTGCTTAGCTGCAGTTCCAAGAGAAAAAGTAAGCTATAGGGACAGAAACCAGATTAGTGGTTGCTAGGGGCTCAAATTAGGGGTTAGGGGATTGACTGTGAAAGAACATACAGGTTAGGGGTGAGGGAAGTGTTTTACATCTTATTCTGGTGGTGATTTTGTGATAAAACTCACTGAACTATGCACCTAAAAGGAAATACTTTTACTGAACCTAAATTATACTTTAATAAAAGGGAAAACTGGGAAATGGGAAAGTCTCTTTGGGCACCTAACAGTATCTTATCACTAGGTAAAGAGCTTAGTGCCTGACACACAGTATTTAATAAATGGTAGCTGCTGTTCCCACTAAGGGGCAGCTCTGTTGGTGATCTGACAGCAATGTCATAGTCACAAAGTTATCTAGTTATGTATCTAGTCACCCCATTGCTACCTTCCCTGGACTGTCCTGCTACCTGTGGCTCCTAGTATGGCACCATTACTGCACGGTCTGGTGAGGTTGCTATTTCTGCGGGCCTCAGGCAAAGGGGGAGTCTACTTCAGCATTCCAGCTCTGGGTCCCTGGAAATTTAGAGCCAAGGAGGAGGGGGAGAATCCCTCCGGAGAGGACCAAGTTGCTGACCACTAAGAAAGCCTGTGTAGGACCTCCCAGAAGATTGGCTAGGTTGGTACTTTGGTCTGTGCTTGCAGGACTGCCTTTCCTGATGTCCCTGCAGAGAGGCATGACTTCATATTAAACCAGACTCACTTATTCTCATTCCCAGAAGCCCTGCACTCAGCACAGAGGATACAGTGAAATAAAGCAGGACAAAGAGACTTGTTTTTAACTACTGCTGACTCAGGATAGCAGCTGATAAGGCCTTATATATGGCATATGCCTCCTTATTTCCATCAGAAACTTTTACATATTTTATTTAAATATTTCAAGCTCTAGACCCTTGACATTTCAAAAAGGAGGCTTTTGAATAGCTGTTAATAGAGTAAATGAGTGACCATATGGCGTGGGCAAGTATTCTGTTGTCAGATATCACCCTGTCATTTGAGATTCCCATATAATTTGCTTAACCTTCTGTCTACATCCATACAAACCCTAGTATGTGTATGGCATCCTGAGGAGAACGTGATTTTCTCCTAATCACACACTTTTGGCTCCGAGTTCTTGCTTGAGCTGAATTAACTTAGCAAACAGATGTTCTCACCACCTCACCTTCACTGACACTATTCCCCACACTGGAGACAGCGGAATGTCACAATTAAAAGCCCAGCCCTGGCTGCACATTTGCATCACCTGGGGAGCCTTTAAAACTTCCAATGACAAGGCTGCAACCCTTGCCAGTGTTTTTTAAAGGCTTCCCAGGTGCTTGTGTTGCATTGCCAAAATTGATAAACTGTGATTTTGAAGTTCAGACAGACCTGGGTTTAGTCCTGGCCTGGTCCACTGGCTGTTGATGCACCTTGAATACATTGCCTAAGCTTTCTAAATCTCAATTTCTGCATTTCTAAAAGTGTTTGCCTAAGGACTCTATGAGTTAATCCCAATAAGGATAATGCCTGGCAGAGAGTAAGCATCTCATAAATGGAAGCTGTAAATGCATTTTTCAGTTAGCAATAATTGTGCCTTGGATGAAACTCATTGGCTATGATACTACCACTGCACAAAGGTTGTAAATATATTTTTATAATACACTCTTTTGCTATTATTTATGGTGGATAATGAGCAAGTTATTGCCCTTAAAATCATGGGCTCAGGAAACCAGTGCTCTGAATGAAGAAATAAAAGAAGATAAGTTTTAGCCATAAATATTTATTGTGACTTTACTCCTTGGTAAGTTTTGAGGAGATGAATAGTTGATGTGATCTAAGCTCTCCAGGGACTCGCAAATCTAACTGTGGGGAGAATAGATGTATAGACAAAGAAAAAGTTAACCTTAACTTATGCTACAGATGATAAATAAATTCAGACTCTATCTAGACTGGCAAGGACAGTTTTCACAGAGTAGGATGTTGCTTTGAAAGGACCTTGTCTTTGAAATATAGGTAGGGTTTGTTCGTTTATTTTTGGTCATTAGATTCGACATATAAGTGAAATCACACACACCACAATACACAGATGATGTATTATAGAATTGTACACTTGAAACCAATTAAAAAATAAAAAAAGAATTGTACACCTGAAACCTATATAATTTTATTAACCAATGTCATTCCAATAAATTCAATAAAAATTAAATTAGAAATATGGGTATGATTTGGACTGGCAGAGAGGATTGGAGACAGCACCTCAGAAAGAGTGAATAGCTAGGTAGAGATCCAATGCCTGGAATAAAGGTCGGTGAATTACTCTAACTGGAATACATGGTTTGTTATGGAAAGCACTAGGGGTAAGTATGGAGAGGCAGCTTCAGGAAAAACTTGAATCCCAGATGAAGGGCTGTGGACTTTATCCTGTAGGTTCTTAAGAGGTGTATGTATGTTTGCATGTTATGATTGAATCCTTTGGGTGCTTAATGAATATATGTATGAAGGGTCAAGGATGTGAATTAATTACATTCTCCCTATGGAATCTGAACCAATAGAGAAATACACTCATGAATCAAAATGTCTGAACTTTGTTAATAATAAAGTTGTATTGGAAAACATAGTATAACCCCAAGGCCAAAATGGACTTCCTACTCTTTTCCCTAAATTAGATGAAATTAATCATTTAGTCACAGTCAGGAGAAGCCCTGACCTGGTTGCATAAGCAGGAAGCAGAAATAATATTTGCCACTTGTACAGAGAAATGGAGCAAGAGATCAGGCCATTTATTTGCAGTGACTTTGAGCATATTAACTCTTCCCAGAATAGGAACCAGTGGAAATAGGCTGTTATAAAATGGCATCTTCTAAATATAATTTCAGGAAGTTGACTCCCTAGGAGTCCATAAACCCCAGAATAAAGACCCCTAATGTAGGCAATTATAAGTCACAAATTTTTTTAGTAGGGGAATGAAGTAGTAGAATTATTCATAATAGCCAAAAATTGGAAGCAACCAAAATCTCCTTCAACTTTCAAACGGTACATCCATACATTAGATTACTACTCAGTTATAAGAAAGAATGAAGAAGATATACTGCGACACTTGTACTTTTCAATTTATGCCCTTCATTAAGAGAAAAACAAATAAATTTATCAAATTTAAGAGGTAGGTGGTGACTCTAGATAAGTGGTTTTCATTAAAACTCTGGAGCCCAGCCCTGGCTGCTGTGGCTCACTGGATTGAATGCCAGCCTGTGAACCAGAGGATTGTTGGCTCAATTCCCAGTCAGGGCACATGCCTGGGTTGTGGGCCAGGTCCCCAGTGGGGGGGCTTGTGAGAGGCAACCACACACTGAAGTTTCTTTCCCCCTCTTTCTCCCTCCCTTCCCCTCTGTCTAAAAATAAATAAATAAAATAAAATAAAAACACAAAAAACTCTGGAGCCCAGATGGAGAAAAGACTTTGAGTTTATGGGGCTCTCAGCTCATTCAACCTTGTTAATGCTGAAGCATTTTCACTTTTATCTGTTATTTATACTGGGTTTTAGTAGCTGTATTAGTGAGGATGAGAGACAGACAGATAGAATGAATTGGAAAAACCTACAGTTCCATTCCTGTGCTTTAACTATCCCATAGAACACTCATAAAAATCTGATACAAGATGAGTGGGGTTCCCCACCAAGCAATACTCTGTGACTGACACCAGCTGGGTGTTGAAATCACAGGTTAAGGGCTCAGTCACAAGATTGCTCGTCACCCCCAATTCAGATACCAAAATCACAAGTTCAGCTTGTTACCTGTGCTTCTGACTGATCATATATAAATAGGAGGTTTTGGCCTTCTGGCCAAGATGGAGGTGTAGGTAGATACACTTTGCCTCCTCACAGAAACCTAAGAAGGACAACAACAAATTTAAAACCAAAAAATAGCCAGAACTGCCAGAAAATTGAACTGTATGGAAGTCCGACAACCAAGGAGTTAAAAAAGAAACATTCATTGAGACCAGTAGGAGGGGCAGAGATGGGCAGCCAGGGCAAGGTGACCACTGGAGGACCAGGTGGGTGAGGTGCCAACTAGCAAACCAGGTGGTCCTACATTTGCATGTGGATAAACCGGGAAGAACAACTGGGGAGTTAGACAGACCATGAAACCCAGGGTTCCAGTGTGGGGAAATAAAGCCTCAAAACCTCTGGCTGTAAAATGCTGTGGGGGTTGAAGTAGTGGGAGAAACTGCCAGCCTCAGAAGAGAGTTTGTTGGAGAGACCCACAGGGTCCTAGAATGTACACAAACCCATCTGCCCAGGAATCAGCACCAGAATGGCCAAATTTGCTTGTGGCTACTGGGGGAAGAGATTGAAAGCCATCTGAGAGCTAAGCAAGCAGCATTGTTCACTCCCTGACCCCTCCCCAACATATAGCACAACTGTGCTGCACCGTGGATTGCCCCACTCTGGTGGGTAGCTAAGGCTCTGGCCTTTACTATGTAACAGACATGCCAAGACAAAAAAAAGAAAAATACAGCCCAAATGAAAGAACAGATCAAAGTTCCAAAAATAACACTGAGCAATGAAGAGATAGCCAACCTATCAGAAGCAGAGTTCGAAGCCCTGGTGATCAGGATGCTCACAGAAATAGTTGAGTATGGTTGCAAAATAGAGGAAGAAGTGAAGGCCATGAAAAGTGAAATAAAGAAAAATATACAGGGAACCAACAGTGAAGGGAAGGAAACTGGGACACAAATCAACAATTTGGAGCAGATGGAAGAAATAAATGTTCAACCAGAGGAGAATGAAGAAAAGAATTCAAATAAATGAGGAGAGGCTTAGAAACCTCTGGGACAACTTTAAATGTTTCAACACCCAAATCATAGGGGTGTCAGAAGGAGAAGAGGAAGAGCACCAAATTGAAAACTTACTTGAAAAAATAATGAAGGAGAATTTCCCCCATCTGGCAAAGGAAATAGACTTCTAGGACGTCCAGGAAGCTCAGAGAGTTCCAAAGAAGTTGGACTCAAGGAAGCACACATGAAGGCATATCATAATTACATTACCCAAGATCAATGACAAGGAGAGAATCTTAAAAGCAGCAAGAGAAAAAAGACAGTTACCTACCAAGGAGTTCCCATAAGACCGTCAGCTGATTTCTTAAAAGAAACCTTGCAGGCAAGAAGGGGCTGGAAAGAGGTATTCAAAGGCATGAAAGGCAAGGACCTATATCCAAGATCACTCTATCCAGTAAAGCTATCATTTAGAATGGAAGAGCAGGTAAAGTGCTTCCCAGATAAGGTCAAGTTAAAGGAGTTCATCATCACCAAGCCCTTATTATATGAAATGTTAAAGGGACTTATCTAAGAAAAAGATGATAAAAAATACAAACAGTAAAATGACAAACTCACAACTATCAACAACTGAACCTAAAAAGAAACAAAAATGAACTAAGCAAAGAACTAGAACAGGAACAGAATCACAGAAATGGAGATCACATGGAGGATTATCAGCAGGGAGGGGCTGGGGGGCAGTGAGGGAAAAGGTACAGGAAATAAGAAGCATATGTGGTAGATACAAAATAGACGGGGGGGGTGGTTGAGAATAGTATAGGAAATGGAGAAGCCAAAGAACTTCTACGTACCACCCATGGACATGAACTAAGGGGGTTGGGTTCTCGTGGGAGGGGGTTGCAGGGCAGAGAGGAATAGAGGGGAGAAAAAAATGGGACAACTGTAATAGCATAACCAATAAAATATATTTTAGGGCCAAGATGGAGGCTTAGGTAGACACACTGTGCCTCCTCGCACAACCAAAATTAAGGACAACAAAGATTTAGAAACAAGAAAACAATCGGAACTGATAGAAAATTGAACTGTACGGAAGTCCAACAACCATTCATCCAGACTGGTAAGAGGGGTGGAGTCGTGGCAGGAAAAAGTGGAGGTTGGTGGACGCTCACGCGCAGGCAGCAGCAGCTGGAAGATCCCAGGCATGCAGGTGGCAGCTAGTAGATCGCAGGCTTGGGGTGGCAATGGTGCAGACCCAGTGAGGCTGCGCAAGGCAGCTGGCTGACCAGGTGGTCCCCCATTCGTGTGCAGATAATGCAGGCTAAGGGGAAGTGCCAGAAGGGACTGGAATCCGAGAGAGAGGAGCAAGTGCCATTGTTCCCTCTTGGACTCCGCCCCCACATACAGCATCACTACCGCAACTGGGCTGCCCTGCCCCGGGGAACATCTAAGACTCCACTCCTCACTATGTAACAGTCTCGACTAGACCAAAAAAAAAAAAGGCTCAAAGGGGAGAACAAATCAAAGCCCCAGAGCCAATTCACCTAAGCGACCAAGAGATAGCCAACCTATCAGATGCACAATTCAAAGCCCTGGTGATCAGGATGCTCACAGAATTGGTTGATTTTGCTCATAAATTAAATGAACAAATGAAGGCTACAATAAGCGAAGTGAAGGAAAACACTCAGGGAACCAATAGAGATGGAAGGAAAACGGGGACTCAAATCAATGGAGTGGACCAGAAGGAAGAAACAAAGATCCAATCAGAAAAGAATAAAGAAACAAGAATTCAAAAAAAAAAATGAGGAGAGGCTGAGGAAGCTCCAGGACATCTTTAAACGTCCCAACATCTGAATTATAGGGGTACCAGAAGGGGAAGAAGAAGAACAACAAGTGGAAAAATTATCTGAACAAATAATAAAGGAGAACTTCCCTGATCTGGCAAAGGAAATAGACTTCCAGGAAGTCCAGGAAGCTCAGAGAGTCCCAAAGAAGTTGGACCCAAGGAGGAACACACCAAGGCATGCCATAATTGCATTAGCCAAGATTAAAATGAAGGAGAGAATCCTAGAAGCAGCAAGGGCTAAGGGGACAGTCACCTACAAAGGACTTCTCATCAGACTGTCACCTGATTTCTCAAAAGAGACCTTCCAGGCAAGAAGGGGCTTGAAAGAAGTATTCGAAGTCATGAAAGTCAAGGACCTACATCCAAGATTGCTCTATCCAGCAAAGCTCTCATTTAGAACAGAAGGGAATATAAAGCACTTCTCAGATAAGGTCAAGTTAAAGGAGTTCATCATCACCAAGCCCTTATTATATGAAATGTTAAAGGGAGTTATCTAAGAAAAAGAAGATAAAAAATATGACAGTAAAAAGACAGCAAACTCACAGATATTAACAACCACACCTCAAACAAAAGCAAACTAAGCAAACAAGTAGAACAGGAACAGAAACACAGAAATGGAGATCACATGGAGGGTTAGCAACAGGGGAGTGGGAGGAGGAGAGAGGGGGAAGATACACAGAATAAGTAGCATAGACGGTGGGTAGAAAATAGACAGGGGGAGAGCAAAATGTGTGGGAAATGTAGAAGCTAAAGAACTTATGACACATGGACATGAACTAAAGGGGTGAATGTGGGTGGGAGGGGGTATACAGGGTGGAGGGGAATGATGGGGGAGAAATGGGACAACTGTAATAGCATAATCAATAAAACATATTAAAAATAAAAAATATTTGGCAAAGAAAAAATATATTTTAAAAAATAAAGTCTATCTTGTCAGGGTCAAAAAATAAAAAAAATAGGAGGTTTTCATGACCTCCTCCTTAGGTTTCATTTATTTGCTACAGTGGCCCAGAGATGTCAGGGAAACACTTATGTTATCAGTTTAATAAAGGATATGATAAAGGGTATAGATGAACAGCCAGATGAAAAGATATATTGGGAACGTTTTGGGAAGATCCCAAGCGCAGGAGCTTCTGTCCCTGTCGAGTTGAGTGTGTCACCCTTCTGATACAAAGATGTGTTTACCCACCTGGAAGCTCCTTGAACCCCATATTGGGGCTTTACAGAGGCTTCATGGTGCAGTCATGATCAATTATTAACTCCTTTTCCAGCCCCTATCATCTCTCTGGAGAATGGAGGGTGGGGCTGAAAATTCCAGTTTTCTAATCATGGCTTTTTTCTTTCTGGTGACCAGCCCCCATCTAGTAGCTATCCCAGAGTGCACTCCCCAGCCCCACATTTGCCTCATTACAACAAAAGACACACTCCTAGTGCTGCTAACGCTTACAAATTTAGAAGAGTTCTAGGAGCCCTGTGCTGAGGAATGGGGACAAAGAGCAAATAGATATTTAATGGAAGTTGGTAAGTCCCAAGATGTACAAGGTAGATTGGCAAGCAGGAGACCCAGAATTACTGATGATTTAGTGTTAGTCTGAGTGCAAAGACCCGAGAACCAGGAGAGCCAATAATATAGTTACAGTCCAAAGACCAGCAGGTTTGAGACACAGGAAGACTGGATAATTCAGTTTGAGTCTAAAGATAGAAAAAATTCAATACTACACTTTGAAGACCATCAGGTAGAAATAATTCTCTCTTATTTGGAAAGGGTCATCCTTTGTTTTATTTAGGCCTTGGACTGATTGGATTAGGCCTACCCATATTAGGAAGGGCAATCTGCTTTACTCAGTCTACCAATTTAAATGTTAATTCATCCAAAAACATTCTCACAGACACCCAAAATAATGTTTGATTAAGTATCTGGGCACCCTGTGTCCTAGTCAAGTTCACACATAATGTTAACTATCACACTGACTAAAAAATGTTTGAATATTACTGACCTACTAAATTTCCACCATTTTACTGATGAGAAAGTTGAAGTCAGAAGGAGAAAGGCCATTGGTGTTCTGATTTTCATTAGTAGATCTACTTTTACTGATCCAATTCAGGTACAGGGCTTCATTCTCTCATGGGAGCTCCAGGGAAGAACCTATTTCCTTGCTTTTTCCATTTCCTAGAGTCTACCACATTTCTTGTCTTGTAACCATCTACCTCCATTTTCAAAGGCAGCAATGATAGATTGAGCCTTTCTCACATCAAATCACTCCAACACAGACTTTCCTGACACCCTCTTTCACTTATAAGCTTGCTTGTGATTACTTTGGACTGACCAGGATCACCTCCTCATCTTGACCTCAGCTGACTAACAGTCTTAGTTCTATCTACAACCTTAATTCCTCCCTGTGAAATAACAGCATATTCACAGATGCTGGGGATTATGAAATGGACATCTTTGGGAGTCCATTATCTTGTCTTCCTTAATACTACTGCCAAAGACATCTGAAAGAACCTCTCTCTTCACACTGTTGACCTGTTTCCAGAGGGACACTGGCTCCCTGGCCAGTGTCCATGTGCCTCTACAAGAGGTTCTTAACCTACTTAGCCAGTATTATCTCCTCAGAATTTCTTCTTTTACTGGTTGTTCCACATGGAAAGTGAACATTTCTTTTTGGGCTGAGATTACAGAACCACAGTTAACTCAACCTACCCAAGGTCAGCTTATCATTAGTGAATGACACATTGAATCAAAATTCTAAATAATTTCAATACACTTCAGGGCCTTTTCATTTACTTTTCCTTCTGTTTTTGAATGTTCTTTCCCAAGATTTCCTTATGGATATCTTATTTCTTTCAGGTTTCTGCTCTACTCCTTCACTGATTACCATATGAGAAATTGTATATCTCTGCCCACTCCATGTCTGTCTCTTTCCATCCCTTTGTTCTGCTTCATTTTCCTTCTCAGCATTTATCATGACCTCACATACATCATATATGAAATTTTTTTTGCTTATTTTTCTTTAATTTTTTAAAATTTAATTAAAAAATTAAGTATAGTTGGTACACAATATTATACTAGTTTCAGTAGTATAATCTTATGATTCAACATCTACACACCTTACAATGTGATCACCACACTAAGACTATTAATCTGTCATTGTGCAAATTTATCACAATATTATTGACTATATCCCCTTTCACTTTTTTACCCATCCCCCACCCTTTTGTTTTCTTTTTCCTCTCACTAGAACATGAGCTCCATGAGTAGAATTTTTTTTCTTCACTGCTATAGCACCAGCATCTAGAACTAAGTTTGTCACCTAAGTGCTTAATAAATACTTGCTTTAATGAATCCCCTTCTCTCTATCCCTATTGACACCAATTTAGAGTGTTCATCATCGCTTCTCATTTGGATAATTGAAACAGTCTTCTAACTGGTCTCTAGGATTCCTTATTGCCATTTCTGCAGTCAAAACGATCTTTCAAAACCACAGATCCAATTGTTACATTCTCTTGCTCAAAACAGACAACCATACAAACAAAAAAACTTCAATGGTTTCTTATTTTCTTCAGGATAAGATAACATGGTACCAAGGCTCTTCATAATCTGGTCCCCATCTACTTGTCATTCAGTCATGAAATAAGTACTTCATGAGTACCTATTCTGTGTCAGATACTGTTTCTAGGTTATGAAGCCACAATAGTGAATGAAATATGGCCCCCACCCTCAAAAGACTCATAGGACTAGCTCATAGGTCTTGAAATTGACCAGTACAGAGAGCAGGGTGGGTTAAAGGATGGAAGTTGAGGTGGAACGGCTAGGTTTCCTAAGTATAAGCAGCAGCAGCATTTGTAACCAGCACCCATCCCAGGAGCTGCTTTCTTAACAAAGTAGAAAATTTACCTTGGGCAAATTGAATATGGAGATAAGGGACAGAGTAGAATAGAGCCCAGAATTTACTTTTGAGCTCCACAGCAGACCTACAGGGAAAACAGGAAGCTGCATCCAGGTGTAAAATACATAAGAATGAAGTCCTCCTTGCATTAGCAATGGGGGTGCTGGGTGGGTGACCTGAGCTGACTTCTCTGCCCAGTAAACAAAAAGAAGTCTGTTTATTGGGGGACCCATCTACTTATACAGAGGCTGCAGTCAGGCAATCTTTTCAAGTAAGATGATTTTGAAGAAATAGTTCTATACAAAGGCAAAGCTATTTCTCCTATTCATCAAAGTCCTCTAGACATAAGCATAAATGATCAACAAAGGAATGCCAAGTATTTGAAGGAAACAGTAACATGAAAGAAGTCCAAGATGAACAAAGAAATATCTGATCCTGCAGAAGCCAGATCAAAGGATTCAAAAGATCAAAAAGTATCTTTAAAAAGTTTTCTTATTTAGCAGTCCCACAAAGATGAGAGAATATATTACATACATAAGGCCAGAAAGGGAATCAGAAAATGAGAAATTTATTGTATACATAAAGACATGATTAGAAGGTACAATGATATGAAGGGCACAGAGAGCTAAATTCGATTTTCAGGAAGATATAGAAAGTATGAAATAGATTTCATCTGTAATAAAAAGCTCATAAAAGAGAAAATATTTTCAAAGCAGTTTTTACAATCATTCATAAAAGTCCTGCTTTTGTATTCTATGTTGATGGGCTATTGCAATTAGTTTTTAGGCCTACAACTTGTTCCATATTTGGTGGCATAAGTGTATCACCGTGAAAAACAGTATCCCTCAAATCTGGAAGATCTCTGAAAGTTTTGCTCTTCATATCATAGGCAATACTTAGAATGAATAACTAATAAAATAAAAAGTAGCCACTTATAAGGATTGGAATTATCCAAATATTTAAGAGAATACAGGGATATTTCAATTTACACAATTAGAGATCCATGGACGTAGTCACAATTTTAGGAAAAGAAAGATAAGGACCATAGAGAGTAGGGGGAGGGGTTTATGGTCACTCAAAGCTTTAGTGCAGAAACTGACCTCCTTCATGGAGGAATGGAAATTAGTTTGAAGGTCATGAACAAACTCTTCTCAGTTTCCAAAGTTATATGAGTTTTTAGAAGTTTAGCAAAAATATTTAATTTGGAATTTTTTTTTACATTTAAGAATAACCTATAATGTCACTTATACATAACTGGACAATATCTTTCTTTAAAAAATATTTTATTGTTGTTCAATTACAGTTGTCTGCATTTTCTCCCCACCACTCCCCCGCACCCCAGCCAAACCCACCTCCCTTCCTTGCTTTCACCCTCCCTTGGTTTTGTCCACATGTCCTTTAGGCATTGCTTCAGTTGAACAGATTTTCATTAATGGATAAACAATAGCTGCCTTACAAAAATCTTTTTAAAAGGTGTCATATAAACAATTTTAGAGAAAACATCTCAGTTCAACTGCTGTTGGGGTAACAGGCAAACCATTTTAGTCTTGACCAGAATGTACATGCTGTCCTCAAGTAAATGTGTAGTCTTAATGATGTTCTAGGGCTTTTAGACACAAGTTCCCATAGAGATATGATGACCAATAAGAAATCACTTCTCAGTGCTTTTGACATTTTGTGAGTGATGTCTGTGTAGCCTTACCAATATGAGCTCTACTTCTGGGTCTGATGCTTAAGACTATTAAGACTTTGGACAAGTGAGTTCTCTGACCTGTTATACATTCAAGAAGTTGTAGCTATTATTAGTATTATTGCCATTACCACTATTATAAATTCCCACTTAAAATGGGGATAATTAAATACTTACCTCATAGAATTTTTATGATAATTAAATGACATAACACACTTAGAACTTTAGCATGTAGTAATACTCAATAAAAGGTAGTAGCTATCAGTAGCAATAGCAGTGTGAAAGTTAAGTTATAAAGTCAGCTTGTCAAGACAAAATCACCTGATCAACAAAACAAACAAGCAAGCAAAATAGAACCAGAGACACTGAAATTAAGAACAAACTGACAGTAACCAGAGGGGAGGTGGGAAGGGATAATAGAGGGGAAAGGGAGAAGGGTTTTCAGGAACATGAATAAAGGACACATGGACAAAGCCAAAGGGGGGTAGGATTCAAGGGTGGAAGTTGGGATGGCTGTGGTGGGGGCAGTGGTGGGGGAAAATGAGAAAACTGTACTTGAATAGCAATAAAAAAGTTTTAAAAAAGATAACATCACCTTAAAATTATTCCTGAAAATCCTTATAAATTTCCCATAAAGTATACTATCTGTGCTTTTGTATATACCCTGTCCAACTGATTTACTTCTTTTTCATGCTCATCCTGTAGCATATACTTACTGAATGAAATGGCAAGTGAAATTACTCTTTGTATTTCTTTTATTTTCCTGTATTGGGAAGGGAGGGAGGAGCAGCATGAACACACAGTTGAATTTGCATTAATTATATGCAGTATATGGGATACCACTGGTTTATTAGTGTTAGAAAGCTGGCTCCCTTCAGGGTCATCTACTGTAAGCCCTACCCTTTGCTACTTTATTGTTTTCTGAGACAAAAGAGATGGAAAGTTTTTTAAAACCTGACCATGAGATCCTTTTCTATAAAAAACATATAATTTTTACTGTTTGAAAGGATATTGAAGGTATTAGCCAATGAACTTGAAACCAGAAAAGACACTGGGCATTAGGGCTGCCTGTCACTACCAAATCCAGTAAGCAATGACAGCAATTGAATCTTTATGGGCACTTTATTCAGATGGCTGGTGATCTGAAGAGGTGGTGGGTTCACACCCTGACTGACTATCTTCCCTTCTCTTTCCAGGCCAGACTTTCTATAACAGGGAATAAACAAGGTGTGGTGAGAGCTTTGGAATTCAGAGAGGATTAGGTAAACGAAGCTGCAGCATTCCTGTCCTGGGCAGTTAGCTGTTCCCGGGGGAGGTGGTCATCTGTCTCTCCCTGGAACACAAAGGTCCAAACGCCTCCAACTTGTCCCCAGGCAGTAATCTTTAGCAGTGCCCCAGGAGGTCAGCTGTTTTCCCAGGAGCCAGGACTGGCCTTATCTGTAGTTTCTGAAACAAAAGCTTTAACATATACATTACTTGTTGGGCTTATAACTTTTTACCTTAAACTAAAATTTTCTAAAACTTGAGTCCCCTATCAAACTCACTAGGTAGCAGAATATGAGTTAAGATGTGACTGGGCTACTTAAAGCCAGATCAGCCAGTTAACTCTCTGCCTTTCAGTATGCTTACAGGGAAAACAATAGCCTATTGTTGCTTATTTCAAAGCTGTGGAAAGACTTCATGAGATAGTAATTATCACAATAAAGATATCACTAGTAGCTAACATTTCCTGAAGGCTAAGTTATTTCATTTAATTCATATAATACCCTTGAATCAGGGGGCATCTGTAATTATCCCCGATTTACACATGGAGAAACTGAGACACCAGAAGCTGTGTCAAAACACTTGGAAAACTCTAAAGGCTATGCAAGTGTACAGAATGATTGGGATGAGTACGTTGAAAGGTAGAAATACAAATGTGACCTTGGGCAAGTTATATCCCAAAACTGGGCCTAGTTTTCTTAATTGTAAAATGAGGTTTAACTCTTTCAAGGTACATCCAAAACTTTGAGGATAAATACAAAAGCTTGGAGTAAGGTCCATGGTCTATACACTATAAATAATTTAAAGAAAAAAATTCTGATAAATTTACTTGCCAAGCTCTCTACAGCAGCTCTATTAGGTTCACATGTTGAAGCATGCATGACATTTCACCCATTGCCAAACCACATCTTTCTTTTATGTTTATTTGACAAGCATGAATGCTTCAAAATATTTTCAATGTTTCCTCCTTAGAGCACAAAAAAAGAACCAAGGAACATTTTCCAGTAAAGCCTGCTTAGTACAGATTATAATTTAATAATATATGTGTGCCTACTTTGGTATGCTTACTGAAATATTTAATGCATATTTTTCTGTAAGGCAAAAATAATATTTCTTTTCCCATGTTTTAATTATAAACATACCATTAAAATTTCTTCAGAGAGAGAAGGAAAGGAAGGGTGGAGAGAAAAGGAAGAAAAGAAGGAAAGAAAAGAGGGAGAGAGAAGGAAGGAGAGAAAGAGGGAAGGAGAGAGGGAGAGAGAGACTGATTCTGCTCCAACCCAATCCCAATATTTTTCATTCTCAGATGCTTCTTTCAGTCCTTATTCAGGTACATCTAGGTTTCCCCCCAGTTCATTCATTCAGTCCATGGGTATTAGGCTATACCATGTATCAGGCACTCACTGTCTATGGACTGAATATGCAGCAGTAAGATTATTGCAGCCCTAGTTGCAAGCTCTGTGTACATGCAATTTTATCCCCCCTCACCTTTTCTTTTTTGTGATTTAACATTATATTTTAAGCATTTTCCCATGTGTCTACTCTAAAAGAATGAGGACAGAGAAAATAAAAATAAGCTCTGTGGTCAGAGGGAATTAAGTTAATAAAACATTTGTGCAGTGCTGCTGGGGAAGAGATTAGATGAAAATAATGACTCTTTCTTGAGCATTTCCATTGTGACATACACTATCAAAACAATATTCATGCATGATCTCATTTACTTTAATATTCACTACAACTCTATGAGGTTGGAAATATTATCTGATCCTCATTTTACATACAAGAAAACTGAGGCTCAGCAAGATTATTACTAGCTTAATATTGTATAGTTTATAAATTGCAAAGCCAGAAATGGAGTTCCAGTCCGCATTGCCTCAAACATTTCTTCTTAAGAAGCATTGATTTGATTCCATTCTTTCTTTTTAGGGAAAGTAGGGAGTGGAAAATCATTCTACACCACTTTTTGCTCAAGTTCATAACTACTTCCAGGCTTGAAGAGAGATAGAAGTAAAGAGAAAGGAAGTAACATGCAATTTAGAGGAAGTGAAATAAATACTCTTCCTCGACTTTTTTCTTGTCACAAGGCATGCTACTGCATCATTTTTATTTGGAAAAACAACTGAGAAAATAATACAAACAAGCTATTAGCAATAACATAAAATAAATTACTAAGATATAGTAGCTAGACTGAATAGTTAAGGAATGCAAAAGACCCACAGTTTTATTGCATATGTGTACCAGTGATTGAAGAGAGGCCAGGGTCACCTTGAACCCTTGAGATATCTCCAAGGTAATAACAACAGCAAAAACAAAATTTCAATAACAGGAATCTCTGGGCAGTCATGCAGCTGTTTACAGTGATAGTATCTTCAAAGACAATATGATATTATCTTCAATCCCTGCACAGCAGTTTGTCAAATATGAGCAATGTGTGGACATTTTCTATTGGAAAAAAAAAAAGTACTTCAAATACTCAACATTGATCTTTTGTTATAATATTTCTTAAATATGTGTTAACATAAAATGAGACACAGACTCTTATGTTTATAGTAGTTAAACAACTATAAAACCAGACTGATTTTGCATATTAAATGCAAACAAAACTATAAAATCAATGAAATTCAAAACACCAACATTAATTTAATATACTGGATGATACTGTTTTCCTGAAACTAAATCACTTTCCCCAATATTGGTATGTGCATTATTAAAGCCCTTCCTCTGAATTAAGCATGATATTATCTGCCTTCATGTGGAGCAAATATATCATTTATGCATTAGGTCCACCTCTGATTTTTTTGTTTTGGATCCAAAGGAATCAAAACAGTGCTCTTCATACTATTATGATTTTAAATAGAAAAGCAAATTCTGATGTTGAAATTGCATAATAATATGTAGTCATAAAGTGGTCATCCACTTAATACAATTCTGGGAGGCAACTCGGGAACTGCAGTTTTGGAAACACTAACAATTAAGAAGAGAATAAGCTCTGGAGTCCTACAGATGATGTATCCTCTCTCTGGCTTTGTCATTTTCTAGTTACAACTTTTTCTGTTCTCAGGCTTCCTCCTGTATAAAAGAGGGATGATAATTATTAGCACTTTAATTTTGCCAGCAGAGGCACTGTGACCCACTCTCTAGGCATGCATGATGCTTAAGCCCAAAACTGTAGAGAAACTTCAGAGCTCCTCTGGAACCTATTTCAGAGCTCCCGTGTAACTCAAGAACTACACAGAGTTGGGCAAGTTGAAAAAAACTATTTATCTGGCCTCCTACCTTACCCTCCCAATATCTGCACATGCTGTCCCAGGTTCATGTTTTAGACTGGAAACAGAATATATGATTGGGCCTTAAAAAGGAAACAATTGGCAATGTCAGTAGATAGTTGAGAATTATTTGAATCCATGCCACAGACAGCTGTTTTTATCTGAAGCCCACCAAGAAGGGTTTGCTGTTTTGCTTCCTGGCCTGGCATGAATCCCTTGATTCCTGAGGCCCCCAAGGTTGAAAATAGCCTAGCCACCTGCTAATGGTTGGTATATTTTTAGAAGGGGCAGGATTGGAAACAGGCCTCTGTATGCCTGGAACTTAAGCCAGACTACTGGATAGGTCTCTCACCTCCATTAGGTTGGGAGCCAGTCATGGAAGAGGTAAGAGTGCTCTGAGAGGAGCAGATCAGAATAACGAGAAGAGGTGGGTTTTTTTTTTGTCTCACAAGGGAGAATACATGGAGAATAGTTTGAGTAGAGGGTTTTAGCTAATGGATATTTGGATAAAAATATAGGAAAGTTATATGAAAGGTATAACCTCATAATTAGCAGAAACCACACCACTAGACCCTTTGTTTAAAAGGAAAGTATACCTGCCTTGGGTGGGTGTGGCTCAGTGGACGGAGCACCAGCCTGAGAACCAAAGGGTTGCCAGTTCGATTCCCAGTCAGGGAACATGCCTGGGTTGTGGGCCAGATCCCCAGTGGGGGGCATTGAAGAGGCAACCACATGTTGATGTTTCTCCCCCTCTCTTTCTCCCTGCTCCTCTCTAAAAATAAATAAAATCTTCAAAAAATCTTAAAAAAAGAAACTACAGTTAAAATTGATCTTATCATCTTTCCAATCTCTCAAAAAAGCCCAATATACTAGAAATTGTTCAAATACCATGCATTTGTCAAATTATAACAGAGAGGTCCAAAGGTTTTGTTCTCTCCTTCCTCTTATTCCCATCCCACTCTAGAGAAAAATATATTCTTGTCTCACTGTAGGTCTCTCTCTCTTCTGATTGATTTACCAAAGTCATTCTTCCAAACAGAAGACTTGCCCTAAGTGAATACACACTTGCAGAGAGAGAAGAAATGAACACATGAGAGAGCAGAAGAGGAGGACCTAACTTAATCTGGGAGATAGAAAATATTTCCTGGAGAAAATAATAGAATTAAAGCTGATTGTACACAAATACTCATAGCAGCTTTATTTGTAATAGCTGCAAAGTACAGACAGCCCAAGTCTTCATCAAGTGGTGAATGGATAAGCAAACTTTGGTCTATCCATACAAAAGGAATGATCTATTTACACATACAACACCATCGATGAATCACAAGATAATTATTCTAAGTCAAAGAAGTCAGACCAAAATAAAAAGGGTTTCATTTATGTAAAACTCTAAAAATGCTAACTATATTAAATGTGTACAGCTTTTTACATGTCAATCATACCACAATAAACTGATTTTAAAAATGCAATTTAATCTTCAGTGACAAAGATCATATCAGGGGTTGATGGAGAGTGGGGTAAGGAAGACAGATGGGAACTAAACAAAGTCATGAGAAAATTTTGAGGGGGTGATTTATGTGTTCATTATCTTGATTGTGGTGTTGATTTCATGGGTGTATACCTATGTTGAAACTTACCAGTTTGTACACTTTATTTATTTATTTAACATTTTATTCATTTATCTTTAGGGGGGAAGGGAAGGAGAGAGGGGAGAGGGAGAGAAATATCAATGTATGGTTGCCTCTCGTGTGTCCCTTGCCGGGAACTGGCCTGCAACCCAGGCATGTGCCCTGACTGGGAATCAAACCACGATCCTTTGGTTCACAGGCCTGCGCTCAATCCACTGAGCTATACCAGCCAGGGCTGTACACTTTAAATATATGCAGTTTGTTGTAGATTCATTAAACCTCAATCTGTTTGAAAAATATTTTTTAAATTGAATTTAAGACCTGAAGAATGAACAGTGGGTAATTGTGGTGCTGATGTGGGGGTGGGGAGGGATGGTGGGCTGGGGACCAAGAGCACTCCAGGTGGAGAGAAAAATGTATAAAGTTTCTGGGGTGAGCTGAAGAGTATGACATGTTTGAGGAATTCAGAAAAGTCCTATTCAAATCAGTTGAGAGATCAAAGGGAAAAGTAGCAGGAGATGAGATAAGAAAAGGCAGCAGAGACCAGATCATGCAGGGCCTCACATTCACCTATTCTTTTAGTAAATATTTGCTGAGTGCTTAGTATGTGCCAAAAGCAGCTCTAGGTGTTCGGGACTGAATTTATTTGCTAGGGCTACCATAAGACAGTATCACAGACTAGGGAGTTTAAACAACATACATTTAATTTCTCACATTTATAGAGGCTATAAGTTGGAAGTCAAAGTTTTGGCAGGGTTGGTTCCTTCTGACACCTCTCTCCTTGGCTTGTAGATGGCCATCTTCTCCCTGTGTCTTCACATTATCTTCCCTCTGTGCATGTCTGTGTCCTCATTTCCTCTTCTTATAAGGACACCAGTCATGTTGGATTAGGGTCCACTCACATGACCTAAATTTTAATTTAATTGCCTCTTTAAAGCCTTCCCTCCAAACACAGTTATTTACAGGAGGCAGAGAGAACACAGTTCAGTCCATAACAGGGATATAGCTATGTATAAAAACAAAGATGCCTTCCCTCATGGAGGGGGTCTCATTCTAGAGGGGGAAGACAGAGAATAAACAATAGTCATAATAAATATATAGACTCTAAGAAGCACATAAGTGCTAAGGGGAAAAATTAGAGCAGGATGAGGGGATTGGAAATATGAGCTGTGTAACAGAAGGTGGAAGTCGGGATAAAAGTTAAGAGGGATAGATATAGTTTTATTTTTAATCCAGGAGGGATGAAAAGCTATTGATGGGTTTTAAACAGAGTTGTGGCATGATATTCGCTTTTGAAAAACATCATTCTACTTATAGAAAATGAGGAGTTCTGGCCAAAATGGAGGTGTAGGTAGAATCCCTTTGCTTCCTTGCACAACTAAAAAGAGGATAACAACCAATCTAAAATCAATAAACAACCAGAAGCAGCAGAAAAACAAACTGGATGGAACTCCAACAACTAAGGAATTAAAGAAAAAATCAACCAGAACAACCAGACTGGTAAGGTGGCGGACTGTGCAGGCTGGGCCGGCTCAGAAAAACTGAGGCAAGGTGGCAGACCAAATGGGCGGGGCTGGCTGAAGGCCAAACTGAGACTCAGAGCTGAATGTGGACTACAGTGGGGATTGCTGTGGTGGGAGAAACTCCCAGTCTCACATGAGAATCCGTTGGAAAGGGTGCTAGAGACAAGCAGGCGAGCTGCATTGTTCCTTCTCTGGCCCCTCCCCCACAGGCAGCACCACAGTGGAGCAAAGATGGTTGTGCTGCCTGGGTGAATACCTAAGACCTCACCTCCTTACAACTTATCAGGTGAGCCAAGACAAAGAAATATGGCCAAAATGAAAGAACAGAGCAAAACTTCAGAAAAGAGAACTAAGCAGTGAGGAGACAGATAACCTGATGGACAATTTAAAGCCCTGGTAATCAAAATGCTCACAGATCTGATTGAGCTTGGTTGAAAAAAGAAAAAACAAATGAAAGATACCCAAAATGAACTAAAGCAAAATATTCAAGGAACCAACAATGACAGGAAGGAAACCAGGAGTCAAAGCAATGATTTGGAACAAAAGGGAAAAAAATAAACATACAACCAGAACAGAATGAAGAAGCAAGAATGCAAAAAAGTGAAGAGAGACTTACGAACCTCTGGGACAACCTGAAATGTTCCAATATCCAAATTACAGGGGTACCAGAAGGGGAAGAGGAAGAGCAACAAGTGGAAAACTTATTTGAACAAATAATGAAGGAAAACTCCCCTAATCTGGCGAAGGAAATAAACTTCCAGGAAGTGCAAGGAAGCCCAGAGAGTCCCAAAGAAGTTGCACCCAAAGAGGAGCACACCAAGGCACATCATAATTACATCACCCAAGATTGAAGATAAGGAGAGAATCTTAAAAGCAGCAAGACAAAAGGAGACAGTTACCTACCAAGGAATTCCCATAAGACTATCAGCTGATTTCTCAAACGAAACCTTGCATACAAGAAGGGGCTGGAAAGAAGTATTCAAAGGCATGAAAGTCAAGGACCTACATCCAAGATTACTCTCTCTAGCAGAGCTTTCATTTAGAACGGAAAGGCAAATAAAGTGCTTCCCAGATAAGGTCAAGTTAAAGGAGTTCATCATCACCAAGCCCTTATTATATGAAATGTTAAAAGGACTTATCTAAGGAAAAGAAGATAAAAAATATGAAAAGTAAAATGACAACAAACTCACAACTATCAACAAATGAACCTAAAAGAAAAGAAAACAACAAAAAACAAAACTAAGCAAACAAATAGAACAGGAACAGAATCAGAGAAATGGATATCACATGGAGGGATTTCAGTGGGGAGGGGAGAGGGAGGAATAGTGGGGGAAAGGTACAGAGAAGAAGCAGCATAATTATTAGGCAAAAAATAGGTGGGGAGAGATAAAAATGGTATAGGAAACAGAAGACTGAAAAAACTTATATGTACAACCCATGGACATGAACTAAGGGGGGGAATGCTGGAGGGTTGTGGTATGCAGGGTGGAGGGGGATAAAGGGGGAAAAATTGGGAAAACTGGAATAGCATAATCAATGAAATATACTTAAAAAAAGAAATCACATTCATCCAAACAGGTAGGAGAGGCACAGACACAGAACGGGCTGGTCACTCACCCACATGTGGTGGATAAAAATTTGGGAGGGATATTTCTAGAACTAAGAGTCCCAGCCCTACACCAGGGCCCCCAGCCTAGGGATCCAGTGCCAGGAAGACAAGTCCCTACAACGTCTGGCTGCAAAACCCAGTGCACATGGATTGGTGTAGGAAGCTGCGAGAGCCTCAAGCAGTTCTTCTTAAAGAACACATACACAGACTCACCTACTCAGACTAACTCCCTCTGAGCTCCAGCACTGGGGTTGCAGCTTGAAAGGCACCAGCAGCACAAAGGGAGAAACTGAAGTGTCTGGCATCAAGTCAAACAGAAGCCATTGTCCCCTTTCTAAACCTTCCATCCACAGAGCTGACAAGCTGTTGTTACATCTGAGACTCCATCAACTTGGCTAACACTGTTTGCCCTGCCTTGGAGATCCCCAGAGACTCCATCCCACCAACTTATGGGCCCATCCAAACTGCTATACCATATGAATGGCAGATCTTGGGTAATGCTTCACAACTTCCTAAATCCTATCAAACATGAAACAGCTGGCCTCAGTGAGCCCCAGGCACAGCACTAGTGGCAGCCAGACTACATTAACAGCTTGGCTTCTCCTAGGAATCTCCAGGCCCAGAACAATGAGCAGCCACCTCAGATTGCTTAATAGCTCATGCAGGGTGGCCCTGGGCAAAACACAGATGAGGGCTAACCTTGGCCTATACCACCTGAGGAAAGCCCAGAGACTGCCCACCCAGGGGATAGCTACAGGCCATGTCCGAGCACCACCACCCTGTCCCAACACAGCTGACTCTCCAAGGAGGGCATCAGTTGGTGTTCAGTGGTCATAGCCAGTCCTTGCAGCTGACTGGCCTGGTTAAATCCCTCCCATTGATCTGCCAACAGCACTGGAGGCTCAAGTACAAGAGGAGGGTATACTCAGCACACAAGAAGGGCACACCTTGAGTACCTAGCTTGGTTGATAGGGGAGGCTGTGCCACTGGACCCTATAGGACATCTACTACATTAGGCCACACTACCAAGACACAGAGTCAAAGCAGCTCTACCTAATACATAGAAATAAACACAGGAGTATAGCCCAAATGAAAGAACAGATCAAAACTCCGTAAAAAGAGCTAAATGAAATGGAGATGAGCAGTCAATGTGATGCAGAGTTCAAAACATGGGTTATAAGGATACTCAAGGAACTTAGTGAGGACCTCAACAGCGCAAAAAAGGTCCAGTCCAAAACAAAGGATACACTAATTGAAATAAAGAACAATTTACAGGGAAATGACATTAGAGTGGATGAAGCCAAGATTCAAATCAATGATTTGGAACATAAGGAAGCAAAAAACAACCAATCAGAGCAGGAAGAAAAAAGAATCCAAAAAATGAGGATAGTATAAGCAGCCTCTAGGCCAACTTCAAGAGGTCTAACATTTGCATCATAGGGGTGCCAGAAGAAGAAGAGAAAGAGCAAGAAACTGGAAATCTATTTGAAAAAATAATGAGGAAAACTTCCCTAATCTGGTGAAGGAAATAGACATGCAAATCCAGGAAGCATAGAGAGTCCCAAATAATATGGAAGCCAAGAGGCCCACTCCAAGACACATCATTATTAAAATACAAAAGGTTAAAGGCAAAGAGAGAGTATAGAGAAAAATAGTTAGTTACCTACAGGAGAATCCCCATAAGAATGTCAGCTGATTTCTCTAAAGAAACTTTGCAGGCTAGAAGAGATTGGCAGGAAATATTCAAAGTCATGAAAAGCAGAAACTTACAGCCAAGATTGCCCTACCCAGAAAAGCTATCACTTAGAAACAAAGGGCAGATAAAGAGCTTCTGAGACAAGAAAAAAACAAAGGAGTTCATCATCACCAAACCATTATTATATGAAATGTTAAAGGGACTTATTTGAGAAAAAGATCAAAACTGTGAACAATAATGGCAAAAAAAAACCCAAATCTACCAGCAATTAAATCTTATAAAACAAACTAAGCAAACAATACGAATGGAGACAGAACCCTGGATACGGAGAGCATTCTGATGATTGCCAGATGGGAGGGGTTTTGTGGGTGAATGAGTGAAGAGGAGAGGAGATTAAGAAATACAAATCGGTACTACAGAATAGCCATGGGGATGTAAAGTATAGTATATGAAATGGAGTAACCAAAGAACTTATACGAATGACACATGTTCATGAGCAATGATGTGGGGATTGCCTGAGGGAGTGGTGGGTGCTGGGTAGAGGAAGTCTAAGGGGGAGAAATTGGGACAACTGTAATAGCATAATCAATAAAATACAAATTAAAATAATTATTTAAGATACTGTTCCAAACAAAGAAAACAATGGTATTTGTTACTTATACCTAAATAACCTCTACAGTTTTAATCTGAATAAAGATTATTGGTTTGTCATGTGGTCTTTTAAGGTTATATGAGTACAACTTATCACTTCCATTGTGGTCAATTTTACCTAAAATTCTGCAGCAGTAGTATATGATAAAATGCATGTATGTGGTTTGAGTTGTGAATGGGTAAATTGCTGTAGTAATGAGGGTGGGGTTATTTTTGCCTATTTTCATGGGCTTGCATTAGGTCACAGAAGGGTAGCATTGGACCCAAAATTCCTTGGTCCTGTGTAATCAGAAAGGAAAGGCAATCATGGGCTCTCCATTACTGCTGAGAATATTAACATCAGCTCCAGTGTCCCAGCTTGAAATACCACTATCCAATCAAAGTGTATTTTGATGACATAATTATTTGTAACAGTTTTCATTGGTTAAATATAGTTTTATTGGGGGGTTTTGCTTCAAAGACTGGGAGCTTGTTTGGTGTGTGTAACCAAATTAAACTGGATTTGCTTTCTTAAACATGGAGTTCAGGTGTTTCACTTGTTGGATTTCATTTATTTAGTAGTTACTAATTTCATATGTATATGTAGGCTCTGATTTTTCTCCAAATGCCAACATTAAAAGTACATTTTGTAGAGTATACAGAGAACCTCACTGTTTATATAGTTAGTCCTATTTTACAGATATAAAAACTAAGGCTACAAGAGGCAACTTTGCCCAGGGTCACATGCAATGAGTTTTAAAGTTGAGGTTTTTACCCAGATCTGAATGCTTCTTATCCATGTTCTTAAACCCCAGCACTAGCATATCTGCAGTGGTCATTTGGAAAATTCTTAAAACTGGATAATGGGGCTGGTTACTTTTGAAGTACAAAATCACACGGGCTGAAGTGAAGTATAATTATAAACAAGCTACAGCTTAAATATGTGTTATTGCAGGATCTTCCTGCCTTGGCTTGCTCATCCCAATCAGTGAAATCATCTGTGTCTCTATAATGAAATATTCCCGGATGTGCAATGGCATGTGCATGCTTACCTTAAAAATATTGTTTTCAGCGGCCAAGATGGAAGTGTAGGTAGATACACTTTGCCAACTCACACAGTCAAAAGAAGGACAACAACAAATTTAAATACAAAAAACCCAACCAGAACTGCCATAAAAACGAACTGTGTGGAAGTGCAACAACCAAGGAGTTAAAGAAGAAACATTCACCCAGACCAGTAGGAGGGGTTGAGACAGGCAGTTGGGGCAGAGAGGATGCATGGCAAGGTGGCAGCTGGCAGACTGGGTGGGGTGGTGGCTGGTGGACGAGGTGGCCCCACATTTGCATGTGGATAAACTGGGAGGAACAACTAGGGAGTGAGACAGAACACACAACCCAGGTTTCCAGAATGGGGAAATAAGGCCTCAAAACCTCTGACTGAAAAAACCTGTAGGGGTTGTGGTGGTAGGAGACAATCCCAGCCTCACAGGAGAGTTCGTTGGAGAGACCCACAGAGTCCTAGAATGTACACAAACACATCCACCTTGGAATCAGCACCAGAAAGGCCTAATTTGCTTCTGGGTAGTGAGGGAAGAGACTGAAAGCCAGCTGAGAGGTGAGCAAGCAGCAATGTTCCCTTTCGGACCCCTCTCTCACACACAGCACCACAATGCATTGATGTGGTCTACCCCATCCTGGTGAATAGCTAAAGCTCCCTCTTTACTATGTAACAGGTGCACCAAGACAAACAAAATATGGCCCAAATGAAAGAACGGATCAAAGTTCCAAAAATAGAACTAAGCCATGAGGAGATAGACAACTTATCAGATGCAGAGTTCAAAACACTGGTAATCAGGATGCTCACAGAATTCGTTGAGTATGGTGGCAAAATAGAGGAAGAAGTGAAGGCTATGAAAAGTAAAATAAAGAAAAATATACAGGGAACCAACAGTGACAGAAAGGAAACCCGGACTCAAATCAATGATCTGGAACAGAAGGAAGAAATAAACAGTCAGCCAGAAGAGAGTGAAGAAACAAGAATGCAAAAAGTGAGGAGAGGCTTGGAACCTCTTGGACAACTTTAAATGTTCCAACATCTGAATCACAGGGGTGCCAGAAGGAGAAGAGGAGGAGCAACAAATTGAAAACTTATTTGAAAAAATAGTGAAGGAGAACTTCCCTAATCTGGCAAAGGAAATAGACTTCTAGGAAGTCCAGGAAGCTCAGAGAGTCCCAAAAAATTGTACCCAAGGAAGCACACACCAAGGCACATCATAATTACATCACCCAAGATTAAAGACAAGGAGAGAATCCTAAAAGCAGCAAGAGAAATGGAGACAGTTACATACCAAGGAGTTCCCATTATGATAGTCTAATGATCAGCTGATTTCTCAAAACAAACCTTGCAGGCAAGAAAGGACTGGAAAGAAGTATTCAAAGTCATGAAAGGCAAGGACCTATATCCAAGATTACTCTATCTAGCAAAGCTATCATTTAAAATGCAAAGGCAGATTAAGTGCTTCCCAGATAAGGTCAAGTTAAAGGAGTTCAAGCCCTTATTATATGAAATATTAAAGGGACTTATCTAAGAAAAAGAAGATAAAAAATATGAACAGTAAAATGACAACAAACCCACACCTATCAACAACTAAAACTAAAAACAAAAGCAAAAATGAACTAAGCAAAGAACTAGAACAGGAACAGAATCACAGAAATGGAGATCACATGGAGGGTTATCAGCGGGGAGGGGGTGGGGGAGAGTGGGGGGAAGGGTACAGGGATTAAGAAGCAAAATTGGTAGGTACAAAGTGAATGGGGGTGGTTGAGAGTAGTATAGGAGATGGAGAAGCCAAAGAATTTACATGGACATGAACTTAGGGGGCTAATGCTGGAGGGAGAGGGGTGAGGATAGAGGGGAGAAAATGGGACAACTGTAATAGCATAATCAATAAAATATATTAAAATGAAAATTTAAAAAAAACATTGTTTTCAAGTATGTTAGTTCAGTCTGCCTTCCAAATGTGCCTATGAGGTGAGTAGATCAGTAGGTGAGTGTGCTGAGTTGTGTATCTTGGATGCTTAATGAAATTTTAGGGCTGCCCTTTGGTGTGTTCCCTGAAACAGGGTGTCTCAAAAGTTTTAGTGCCATTTTAAGCTTTACATATATTTTATTGAGCACCTACTGGATTACTAGATAGAAAATTTAGATTGGCCTTCCATTTACTAGGGAAGCCAAGGAATTAATCATGAAGGGTTAAGTCACAGGAAGTACAAACTTGGGAAAGAAACAGAGTGAAGCATGAAGACAGCAAGATATCAGAAAGCTACCCAGGGCACCATGTGGGGACTCCATGACAATCCTTAAAATTTTCAGTACAGGTACCCAGTTTAGAAAATCCTGAGTGTGTCTGGATTTCTTGTGGGAAATGGCAACACTCATCTGAGCTTAATGCATTACAGAACCAAAATGCCATGCATGAATGTCTGGGAGCATGGAGGCACTGAAGTATGAGACTGTGAAATCGTGAAAATCTTCTGGAGAGTACTGAGATATGAGCTGAAATTTGGGGTGATTCAAGTCAGTGTCTGGGCTATATCATCATTAGATAGTATGGACTTCCCATGACTTGTTACAACAAAATTGCCTAGTCTCAGTGGCCCATGGTCTTTATTTCTTTCTTTACCAGGTCTCATGTTCTTCTTAATAATAATTAGTATGCACTGAATGCCTTCTACATTCTAGTCTCTTTACAAACATGCATTATGTTCAGGCCATTATCTGAAGGAAAGTTTTATAGAAGAAGAATCTAAGCTCAGAGAAGTTTAGCAACTTATCTGTTTCAATAGCTCATGATTCCATACTTCTCCCAGTAAACCATATTGGCTTATCCACAATTGTCTTCTAAATTCAAAAGGAATTCCTGACTTTGGCTTCTTTTCCCTTATCCCTATGCCTAAGACCATATCCTTGTCTTAGTCAATTTTCTGTAGTGAATAGAGAGCCTTGTGTAACAGTGTTGTAACCTAATAGGTGTAAAGAGTATAGGTGCTCTGGTTGTCAAAACAGAAGGTAAAGACCATTCTTAGCTCCATTCACAGGGTCACTAAGTTATAGGTTCCTCTTGGTGTCTCTCAGGCCACCTCAAGCTCCTAGAACATGGAAAATGTTTATACTATTTAAATAATAAAACAAATTAATTCATACATGGTGTTGCCATCTAGCAGACAATTCAAAAATGGTTTTAACTGTTATTTTATTAATTTATAGTTACAATATAGTAGTGTGGTATAGGAAGAAAAGTACAGGACAATTTCTCTGCGGTTCATTCAATAAGTTTGGGCTTGGAATTGAGACAATAGAAAGTCTATTTCCAAGACCATGAACAGAAACTTCTGGCCAGACCTACCACAGACTCACTGTAGTCCAGCAACCTCATTGCACAGGTGGGTGAATTTTGAAGTCAACAATAAACAAAGGTCACACAGCTAGTTAGTTGTTCAATGGAAATCAGCTCCTAGTTTTGCAAAAAGTACTCTAGGCAATTAAAACTGCCTCCCTTATCAGTTCTGCCACTGCAGTTATGATTGTTATTACTTTTTTCCAAAATAAAGAGGAGAGAAGCTCCTGGGCAAAGGCTTCTCAAATGGTATAGCAATGTCATATGTCTGAATAGTCTAGAATTAAAGTTATGTCCTTTAACACATTCATAGGCCTAGACTTGTGATGTGTCTGCATCATCAGCAGATAAGAATTCAGCTGAAGGCTTGCTGGTGTTCAGCCCTGTGTTAGCCACATCTTACAGTCCCAGCCTTTGACTCAAGGTAATGGGACAACTAGGCAATATCCCCCACTCTTCTCAGAAGGCCCTTCCCAAAGTAAGCTCAGTTACAAAGTAGCATGCCTTTATAAAGGCAATAAACCATATCTTCTCCCTAAGTCTTAATCCCAAGACAACCAGTGCCAATGCCACCCTCTAGGCAAAATTCCTGAGGCAAAGATTTGGTGATTTTGAGTCTTTATTCAAAAGTTGCACAGTTTTGGGCAGAGACTTCCGGCCAAGATGGAGGTGTAGGTGGATACACTGTGCCTCCTCACACAACCAAAATTAAGGACAACAAGGATTTAGACACAAGAAAACAACCAGAACTGAAAGAAAATTGAACTGTACAGAGGTCCAACAACCATTCATCCAGACGGGTAAGAGGGGCAGAGTCACAGCAGGAGGAAGTGGAGGTTGGCAGACCAGGCCTGCAGGTGGTGGCTAGCAGGCCCCAGGTGTACAGGCAGCAGCTAGTGGACCTCAGGCACAAGACAGCTGGCTGACCAGGCGGTCCCACATTCATGTGCAAATAATCCAGGCAAAAATGGGGAACAAGACAGAACTCACAACCCAGGGCACCAGCACTGGGAAATAAAACCTAAAAACACCGAGACCCCACCCCCACATACAGTGTCACAACCCAGCAACTGGGCTGCCCTGCCCTGGGGAACACCTAAGGCTCTACCCCTCACTACGTAACAGCCCCTACCAGACAAAAAACAAACAAACAAACAAACAAACAAAACCCCAAAACCCAAAAATGGCTCAAACGGGAGAACAAATCAAAGCCCCAGAGCCAATTCATCTAAGCGACCAAGAGATAGCCAACCTATCAGATGCACAATTCAAAGCCCTGGTGATCAGGATGCTCACAGAATTGGTTGATTTTGCTTGCAAATTAGATGAACAAATGAAGGCTACAATAAGTGAAAAAAAGGAAAATGCACAGGGAACCAATAGTGACAGGAGGAAAACTGGGACTCAAATCCATGGAGTGGACCAGAAGGAAGAAACAAAGATCCAATCAGAAAAGAATAAAGAAACAAGAATTCAAAAAAATGAGGAGAGGCTTAGGAACCTCCAGGACATCTTTAAACACCCCAACATCCGAATTACAGGGGTACCAGAAGGGGAAGAGGAAGAGCAACCAGTGGAAAACTTATTTGAACAAATAATAAAGGAGAACTTCCCCAATCTGGCAAAGGAAATAGACTTCCAGGAAGTCCAAGAAGCTCAGAGAGTCCCAAAGAAGTTGGACCCAAGGAGGAACACACCAAGGCACATCATAATTACATTAGCCAAGATTAAAATGAAGGAGAGAATTCTAGAAGCAGGAAGGGATAAGAGGACAGTCACCTACAAAGGAGTTCCCATCAGACTGTCAGCTGATTTCTCAAAAGAGACCTTACAGGCAAGAAGCGGCTGGAAAGAGGTATTTGAAGTCATGAAAGTCAAGGACCTACATCCAAGATTGCTCTATCCAGCAAAGCTTTCATTTAGAACAGAAGGGAATATAAAGCACTTCTCAGATAAGGTCAAGTTAAAGGAGTTCATCATCACCAAGCCCTTATTATATGAAATATTAAAGGGACTTATCTAAGAAAAAGAAGATAAAAAAATAGGACAGTAAAAAGACAGCAAACTCACAGACATTAACAACCACACCTAAAACAAAAGCAAACTAAGCAAACAATAGAACAGGAATAGAACCACAGAAATGGAGATCACATGGAGGGTTAGCAACAGGGGAGTGGGAGGAGGAGAGAGGGGGAAATGGTACAGAGAATAAGTAGCATAGACAGTGGGTAGAAAATAGACGGTGAGGACAAGAATAGTGTGGGAAAAGTAGAAGCTAAAGAACTTATGACACATGGACATGAACTAAAGGGGGGAATGTGGGTGGGAGGGGGTGTACAGGGTGGAGGGTATGATGGGGGAGAAATGGGACAATTGTAATAGCATAATCAATAAAATATTTTAAAAAGCTACACAATTTTGGAATAACAGCTTTCCACATGCAATAGTCACTTAAGCCTATCAATTAAGGCTAAACTCTTTAACTCCTTTTCTTTTCTTTTTTTTTTTTTTTTGCTTAAAAAAAGATTTTATTTTTAGACAAAGGGGAAGGGAGGGAGAAAGAGGGGGAGAGAAACATCAACACCTGGTTGCTTCTTACGTGTCCCCTACTGGGGACCTGGCCTGCAATCCAGGCATGTGCTCTGACTGGAAATCAAACTGGTGACCCTTTGATTCGCAGGCTGGCACTCAATCCACTGAGCCATACCAGCCAGGGCATAAACTCTTTAACGCTTTAGTTACACCTTTAATCACTTAAACTTATCAAATAAGGCTAAACTCTTTAACACCTGAGTTCTCCTATCATCCTTCCCACCCACACCATTAGTTTTTAATTATCTTATTTTATAGGGTTAGTTTACAAACTAAAACAACATGAGATACAAAAGCTACACAATTTTGGAAGAATGGCAGGCTTCTGCCTCAAAGCCTGACCCCTCTAGAACACCTAGAGAAGAATAACCCCGCCACCCTCTGCCAGACCAGCCTGATCCTACTCTGTGTCCGGAGTTCATTTCCATACAAAATTCCATCAGTTGGGAAACACAGGCAGCTGCAGCACCATCATTCAGGCATCCTTGAAGAAGAGAGTCCCCTTCTCTGCCCTCTTTTTGTTTAGATTCTCTGGCTCATAATTCCATGTGCTCTACTGGCATTCAGCTTCTCAGCCAGTGCCATCCTAGACCATCTACCATTTCCTAGGGCAACCTCCTCTGGAGGCCCCTTCCTACTCCTCCCTAGTGATCTGATCAGATCTCTCTTTATCATTAGTTCAGTTTGTTCATTAGACTCCACATATGAATGAAATCATATGGTATTTGTCTTTCTCTGACTTATTTCACTTAGCATAATGTTCTTCACGTCCATCCATGCCATCACAAAGGGTGCAATTTTCTTCTTTTTTATGTCCAAGTAATATTCCGTTGTATAAATGTCCCATAGTTGTTTTATCCACTTATGACCCCTTTCAACTACCTGAATTTATGTTAATGAGATGACTTTTGTACCCCACCTAAGGATGGGAGTGTTGGTTGCCAAGTCCCTGGTTGAACCAACCATGTGATTGGAGGGTTGGAACTCTTACTCCCACCCCACCCCTGACTTCTGGGGAAGGTTAAGGGGCCAGGAGTTTGTATCAATCACCAGTGGTCAATGATTTCATCAATCATGCATATGTAATAAAGCCTCCACAGAAACCCAAAAAGACAAGGTTTAGAGAGCTTCCAGGTTGGTGAACCAGAATTCTTCCACATGCTGCTATGCTGGGCTTTAAAATTCACCAGGACAGAAGCTCCTTTGTTTTGGACCTCACCTATTTGTCTCTTTTTCTGGATGTTGATTCATATCCTTTAATATCCTTGGTTGTAAACCAGTAGTCTAGTGAGTAAACTGGTTTCCCAAATTCTGTGAGCCACTTCAGCAAATAAATCAAACCCAAGGAGGGGGTTGTGGGAACCTCTGATTTATAGTCAGTAGTTCAGAAGTACAGCACAGGTAACAACCTGGACTTGTGATTGGCATATGAAGTGGAGAACAGTGTTATGGGACTGAGCCCTTTACCTATGGGAACTTAAGTTACCTCTGGGTGGATATTGTCAAAATTGAGTTGAATTTGACCCAGTGATTCTGCTTCTGGGTATATATCTGAAGAAACCCAAAACACTAACTTGAAAGAATATATGCCCCTCTGTGTTCATTGTATTGTTATTTACAGTAAGCAAGCAATGGAAACAGACCAAGTGCCCATCAGTAGGCAGGTGGATAAAGAAATTGTGGTACCTATATACATTGGACATAAAAAGAATGAAACCTTACCCCTGTGACAGCCATGGGTGGACCTAGAGGGTATTATGCTAACTGAAATAAGTCAAAGAAAGACAAATATATAGTTTCACTTATATGTGGAATCTAAAGAACAAAATAAATGAACAAACAAAATAGAAACATACTAATAGATACAGAGAACAGTCTGATGGTTGCCAGAGGGGGGGAAAGTTGGGGACTGGGTAAAAAGGTGAAGGGACTAAGTAGAAATTGGTACTTACAAAATAGTCACAGGGATATAAACTACAGTATAGGAAATATAGATAATAATATTGTAATAACTATGTATGGTACCAGGTGGGTACAGGAAATATAGGGAGGACACTTTGTTGCAGACCTGAAACTAATACAAAATAATATTGGATGTAAACTGTAATTAAAAAATAAAATGAAAATGAAAAAATCTAGTTGAATTGTAGGATACACAGCTGGTGTCAGAGAATTGGTGGTGCACACAGAGAATAAAGTGCAGACAAGTCCACACTTTAGAATTGTTAGAGCAGAATCTTATCTGGATTTTTTTAATTCAGTAGGTCTAGGGTAGATTCTAGAAATGTGTTTTTAACAAGATCCCCCAGTGATTCTTATCCTCTGGCAAATTTGAGAAACCATACTTTAAAGCATTAAGCTGAGAAATTTGCAATAAAGGTTTTGATTCCAAACGTGGAATCTCAAGTTCACATACCTAAGTAGTAGAGTGTAAAGTTTTTAAAAATTGTAATAATAAAACAGACCTTACATTTGAAGAGCATCCTATAGTTTCATCATCACACATTGGGTAACTATTACCACCTTAGAATCTTTTAACAGGCTGCTAAACTGTTAAAAGTGTAAGCCAAGGATTCTTGTCCCCATTTTAGGGATGGGGAAACCCTGCCAGGGTATAGTTTATAATATAATTTGAGAGAAAATAAATATGATTAAATGATGCAGAACAACACAAATCAAGATGCGTACTTTGTAAGAAAGAATACCTTATAATAGAGAATACAAGATTTGAGGGGTTATGGAGTCCAAGGGGAGCCTGGGCAAATAGGAGTCCAAAACCTCCCAAAGGTAGGAGTTATGTCTGCATGTGGAAACTCAGTTATTTTCTATGGCACCAGGAAATTTTACTACACTGTATTCTCATGTGAACTGTATGGGTTACATTTTCCAGAACCACATACTGTACCACAAACCAGTCTGACCTGCAAGGGAAGTACAAGGTTTGGTCCTTTCGCAATGCTCTTGCTGCCTAACCAGTTTGTGTTTGCAAAGTGACATGTGGCTGGGTCAAGATGGAGGTGACCTAGGAAAGGGAGTATAGTTGTATGAGACATGGCCTAATATCCTTTCTGGGCTTATTTAGGGCCTTGGATGCTGTGGAGTTGAAAGATTTCATTTCATCCAATTGTATTGACATCTTTTCTGGATTAGGTATTGGTGTTGGCAGCTGAGTAATTCATAGTCTAGGTAGAAGAGAAAGGAAGTCATTTATATGACTAGTGATTATGTAAGTCAGGAAAAATTGCAAAGCAGAATAAGCAACATTCTGTGGTGATGGAGCAGGAGCCTATGTTTTTCCCCCTATGGGTTTTATTGTTTTCAGGCCTTACATATAAGTCTTTAATCTATTTTGAGTTTATTTTTGCATATGGTATAAAAAGAGTGATCCAGTTTCATATTTTTTTAGCATGTCTGTCCAGATTTCCCAATACCACAATCTACTGAATGGAAGAATATATTCTCATGCCCAATAATGAGTTGATTTCCAAAATATACAAAAAACTCATACAACTCAATAATAACAACAAAAATAAACAATCCAATCAAAAAATTGGCAGAGGACAGGAAGAGATATTTCTCCAAAGAATACATACAGACAGCTAACAGACATGAAAAGATGCTCATCATTAATCATCAGGGAAATACAAATCCAAAGCACAATGAGATATCAGCACCTTACACCTGTCAGCATGGCTGTTATCAGAAAGTCAACAAATAGCCTTGACTGGTGTGGCTCAGTGGGTTGGGCATCACCCCACAAACAGAAAGGTCACCCATTTGATTCCAGGTCAGGATTATGGCCCAGGTACCCAGTTGGAGCCATGTGAGAGGCAACTGATCAATGTTTCTTTTGCACATTGATGTTTCTCTTCCTCTCTTCCTTTCTTTTCCTCTCTCTAAAAATAAATACATAAATAACATCCTTAAAAGTAATAAAAAATAAAGTTAAAGTCAACGAATAACATGTATTGGTGAGGATGTGGAGAAAAGACAACTTTTGTGCACTCTTGGTGGGACTGCAAGTTGGTGCAACCACTGTGGAAAACAGAATGGAGATTCCTCAAAAACTAAATACACACACACACACACACACACACACACACACACACACACACCATAGGACCCAGCAATTCCACTTCTGAGTATTTATCTGAAGAAAACAAAACACTAATTTGAAAAGATATATACAACCCTATGTTTATTGCAGTATTATTCACAATAGCCAAGATGTGGAAGCAAACCTAGGTGTCTATCAATAAATGAATGGATAAAAAATGGGATATATGCAGCCGTGAAAAGAATGAAATCTTTTCATTTGCAAGAACATGGATGAACCCAGAGGGTATTATACTAAGAAGTGAAATAAGTCAAACAGAAAACAAATGCCATATGGTTTCACTTATAAGAGGAATTTAATGAACAAAATAAACTAATGAGCAAAATAGAACCAGAGGCATGGAAATGTGGAAACCAGAGAGGAGAAGGGTGGTGGATAATGGTGGAAGAAGGGGAAAGGACTAGTCAAAGAACATATATAAAAGACCCACGGACATGGCCAATGGTGTGGGGATTGACTGTGGAAGCAGGGGTTGGGCTGGGTGGAGGGGGTAAAGAGGGAAAAATGGGACAACTGTAATAGAATAACAATAAATAATTTTAAAAACAGTTCTCATGGGAGATTCTGGAAGATTCATTTCAGGACATACCATTTCCCCTGGGCCTTGAAAGATAGATAGTATTCCAAAGACAGAGACAAGCATTATAAATGGAGAGAATCTGTGAGCAAAGGCATCAGAAGCCTGAGCCCAAGGAAGATCTGCTGGCAGCCCATTGCTCAGGTGGACAACTGGAGAGAATTCTTTGGGCCTTATACTTGTGGGGAAGGGACCTGTGCCAGCTGCACCTTACTCTTCCTTATGAACATCATTAAAACTTAATTTTGAAAATTCTATCTGTAATGATACTCTAAGGGGCCTGTGAGTCTTACTGACTCTGTGGTCTCCATACAAGGGGCGGGTGGGATTTGAGGTAGCCAGCACTAGTTGAGTTGTCCCAGGTCCTGCTGTCTTTCATGGATGGCTAGTATATTGGGTTAGAGTATTGGGTGCATAAGAAAAGAATTGCAGAAGGCCTTATATACCATGCTAATGGATGTAGGTACTGCTGAGACATTGAA
Source organism: Anoura caudifer (assembly GCA_004027475.1). Classification (NCBI taxonomy): domain Eukaryota; kingdom Metazoa; phylum Chordata; class Mammalia; order Chiroptera; family Phyllostomidae; genus Anoura; species Anoura caudifer. The sequence goes on from PVKU01002741.1 coordinate 53,377, forward strand.
AGGTTTTAAGCAGGAGAGTAACACAGTCACCTACATATCTTAGATAAATCCCTCTGGCTGTTGTCTGGGAGATGGGGTAGACAAAGGCAAGAGTGGAAGGAGACAGTCCAAACAGGAGTGTAACTAAGCAAAAGGTCATGGGGCCTAAACAGAGCCTGCAGCACTGAGGATAATAGAGTGGAGAAAGGTGGTCCTATCTAGTTGATTCCACCTCTAAGACATGTCTCAGAGGTGGAATCAACTAGACTTTGTACTCACTGGATCTGTGAGTGTGTAGGGGAGTAAGAAGGCGGAGGAGTCAAGGGTGGCTGCCTAACCAGTGCAAAGGCAAGTGTCACATCTGTAAGAGTCCCCAGTCTCAAGAACCGTTGGGAGAGGAAGGAAGAGGAGGGGAGAGACGGGGAGGAGAGGGTCAGAGACAGGAGGAAGAAGTTTGGAGCACGGAGAAGGAAGAAACCCTACAGGCCAGGTGGAAGTATGGAGGCCCCGCCCTCGGCTCCGGGCCCGCCCCTTGCTCCACCTCTTCTCCCTTTTCCCACTCACCCCCAATAGCAGCTCTCATCCTCGAGGGCGGAGAGAGGTGGTATTTGAGTCCTCCGGTATCCCAGCAGGCAGTGCAGCCTAGAGACGCTGACAAAGAACCGGAGGAGCAGTCGCAGCTGCTTTCCGAGGAGCCAGTGTTGCCGAGGTGAGAGTCCCCTACCGTCCTGTCACCCACTTCCTCCGACTTCGGGAAAACATGGAAGTTACATTGCTGAGAGACCCCGTGGAAAGAACGAGCAGTCCCCAAACCCCGAGCTTGTCTCGGTGACTGACAGCAGGGCTCCGTGGCTCCGGGATGCGGGTGGGAAGTGGAGAGAAGGAATCAGATGGGGTCCTTTCTGCTCCATTTCTGTCAGTTGCTCTGCCATACGCGGATCCTAGCCCAGGGTCTGGCCGGCCAGTAAGTGTGTCTCGTTCCCGGGCGGAGGCAGCAGGCTCTGGATCCTCACTGTGTCTGCCTGGCAGAGTTCGGTTACCCCGGGGATGCGACTCCGGGGACAACTCTTCGGCGGATGTTTTCAAGAGGACTGCGGGAGGGAGGCTGACTCTCTGTCGGGGTGACACCGTCCTCGCATTTCCTCCTTCCTCCAGCCCTGCTGGTCCCCCCTATTGAGCAACTGGAAATCGGCGGGGCTGGAACGTGGAGTACCGGGGTAGCTGGAGGGAGATGAAAGTGGGGTGGAGAGGCAGGGAGGGACAGCGATCGCCTTCTTGGAATAATGGTGGGGGGTGTAGGAGGTATGTGGCCTGTATGCTTCCCCCTTCCAGGACCTCCGCACGGATCCTGATGGTTGCACCAGCTGCTCGGCTGTAAACAGGCTCACATGACCGGTTTCACGTGGAGCCGGCCGGTGTGGGAAGGGGGCTGGAAAGGCTGGGCCCGACCTAATCAGGTAGAGCTGAAGTCCTAGGACCGAATGTTTGATACTCCCGCCTCTGCCCTCCCTCCTTTAATCAATGTTCTGTGGTTTCCCCTTCTGGGTGAAGTAACTGACATCTGTCCTCTCCGGACTACAGCAACATTTCTGCACTACTAGACTCAAAGAGACCTCTCATGTTGGGGAACGAGAGGGCAAATATTAGATGAAAACAGTCCCAGATATTTGACCTTTGAAAAGAAATGAGATCGATGCAAACCTGAAAAATTGGGTCCTTTGGATCTTGCCTAAAAAGCAGTCTTGTTCTTTATGAACGCATTACATTCTTAACGTGAATTCCAGACAGGGAAAAGGTCTACTTTTTCAGGCAGGGCACGCATGGGGTTTAATATATTCTCGATGGTGAAAATCTTGTCGACATTTCCTGTAAGCTCTGGGAAATATCTCTGACTATAAGATGCTATATATAGGATATTGTGTAGGGAGTGGACACCAACTTTTAGATTATGGTAGTACATTTAGTATAAAGCACTGGGAAGTTTGGAAACAGGGTCAAATGTGCCTTTCAAGTTGTTCACGTCTATAAACCCAAACAGGACACAAGTTTAAACTAGCTTTTGAAGCATTTCTAGAACTCTTAGAATAAGAGGTTTACTCAAATACTAGGATATTTGAAAATATGTAGCTTTTCAAATCTTTGAAGGGTAGTTATGATAGAATTCTTTTACATGTAATATATAATTAAATATAATGCACCAAAAATATAATGCACAATATTTACTATAGTTACCCCTTTATTGGCAAAGACAGAAGATAGAACAAATAGCTTATAAAATAATGCATGTTTCTCCCCTTAAATTGTTCATGCACCTTTTCTCCCCAAACACTTTTATTTTTTTTCTTAGGGAGCATTTACATTTAACTCCAATTCCTGAAAACCTAAAACAAGAAATTACAAGAAAAGCTTGTCCATCCCAATAAAGGAAGTAATTTGCTATTCTTTTTCTGTTTTAAAAAGTTTAAGGTGAAAAATGGAGAAATTTAAAATCTTGTCTAAAACTCAAAGGAGCAGATTATCTGTGCTGCTCTTAATCTTGTTTTGTCACCTTGTAACATTCTGGAGACTCTTGCCCTACAATAAACAGATTAACTGATTTACTCTTTGAGGCCCTCTGTTTTCCTTATCTGTAATATGAAAGTTTTGTTTTAACCTCTGGGGTCTTTTACAGTTCTCCAATTCCATAAAATAGTGTGGTTTTTGGTTGGGAACTATTCTTGGCCAAAATAAGATGGTCAAACAAGCCAAAACATTGTTATCAATTTAAAAAACATGCAGTAAGAAACAAGAGGTATCCAGAGTCCTGATAGAAATAGAAATCACACTCTGAAAAAAAACTCATGAGATAAATTAGCCCAATAGGTTGATTTGTACCTCTTTTTCATTCTCCCCATCAGGAAATGGAATATTGCCTCAGCAAAATCCTGCCTCCAAAACTAGAAATAACAGCCTCACTTGACTTTCATGACCTTCACAGCATAGTACAAAGTCTGATTCTTTCAGGAAAAGTCCAACTTTTCCTGAAATAAGTGGGCTATGTGATCAGTGGTGAAGTTGGAATAAAAAGAAGGTGGCTCTAGCAGGGCTTCACCTTGGTAGTACCTTGGTTAGATCACCAGAACCAAGCCTTTTTTTTTTTTTTAGCTTTTTAGGGTTTGAAATTTAATTTTGCCAGCACATCCAGAAATTATTTACTAGTCTCAGGGATTGATCGACACTAACCACACTCATGAAAGATTTCTGTGTTAATATATGAATGCCAGTTTACTAAGTTACAGTGAGAAGTAGATCTACCAAGCAGACCAGACTCATGTACAAGCCAGGACACTCCTTGCTCTTGACACTATTGGAACACATAGAAATTGCTGTTGACCTTCCCTTATTCTATGGTCTATGTGGACCATTTTTTTCTTAAAACATCTAGTGGGCAGTACATTCAACAAGAGTACAGCGTGCTTTTATATAAAAACCATTACAGTCACACCTTTGTATGGATCTATCCTAGTCTCCTGATAGAACTTGGGCCACCTTGGAAAACACCTCTAAAATCTGTTTCCTCTCTACTCCTACTTTCTTAGACTAAGCCTCATCATTTCTCTATGTCACACTCATTCAGGAGTTGTTTTTTTTTCTTCTCACTATGACTGTCCTGGAGTCGGGTGCTGTGCTTGACTGGTCAGTGGTGACCAGTTACCTACTTCAGATTTTATCCAGTTATTTCCCTGCTTAAAATCCTTTGGAATATTCTCCATTGCCTGCAGCAATGGTTCTCAAGGTGTAGGATGCATTAGAATTGTCTGGAAGGCCCCAAACCCACAATTTCTGATTCAGTAGGTCTAGAGTAGGACCCAAGAATTTGCATTTCTAACAAGTTCCCAGGTGCAACTGCTGCTCCTGTTCCAGCACCACATATTGAGAAACACTGGTGTCCAGAATAAAGTCTAAACCTCCAAACTTGGCTTATAAGATTTATCTCCATCTACTTCCAGCTTACCTTTCCCACCTTATCTCTTGCTACTTCCCCATACATACTATTTTTAACCATATTCAATGCCAAAGCTCATTTTAAGTGTCCCTTTCATGTCTCTACACATATCCTTCCTAGAATTCACTCCCCTCTCCTCACCTACTACAAACTCCTATTTAAGGCAGACCAACACTTTCTTTACGCTCCCAGAGCATTTTATATCTTCAAGCATTTTAACACTTGCCACATTGTATCCTAACTATTATGTGTATCTGTTTTCATGTTAGGTGGAGTTTTGAAGGGCAAGACAATGTTTCCATCTTTTCTCCACATTCCTTAGCACAGTGCCTGGTATATAAGTGTTCAGTAAATGTTTGTTGAATGAACTTATGATTCTAAAATGTCTAGTGTGCTCTATGTAGCACCATATATATTTCATATAATGAATTAATATGACTTTTGCTTCAAGAATTGTACGTACATCTTGAAATAACTGAAGACATTGGGATATTGTAAAACAAATGTTGGAAATAACTAGCTTAAAGGAAATGTTGTTTTTTTTAAACATTTTATTTATTCCTTTTTAGAGAAACAAGAAGGGAGGGAGAAAGGGAGAGAAACGTTGATATACATCAATCAATTACCTCTCTCATGCCCCCAAGTGGGGACCTGACCTGCAACCCAGGCATGTGCCTGACTGGGAATCAAACTGGAGATTTTTCGGTTCACAGGGCAGCACCCAACCACTGAGCTACAGCAGCCAGGGTAAAGGAAATGTTTTTAAAAAAGACATTACTGGAGGGCATCCTCATTTTTTAAATGCTTAAAGCATATAGCACTCAAATTTATATCTTGAATATGTAGTAGCCTATCACTATATATCATTTATAGCAGTCAATTCTATGAGTAAGATATCAAATTGTACCAAGAAACCTAGGAAATGTATAAACACAAAAATTGCCTAATGTTGAGCATTGAACCATTTAAAAATATAAAGTGAATATTTTAATATTGTGAAAGAGTTGACTTTAGGAACATACTGGCCATTAAAAATCCCAATAGACAATACTGGACATTCAAAGAGGAGGAGAACTGAGTTCATGAAATGGGAAAGAAAAAGAGGTTTTAATACCATTGAGAGTAAAGCAAAAGAACTTATTGCTCTTAACTATTTTGTATTTAGTTGGCTTTTGGCAAGGACTGCACCAAGTATGGAGAAAGAAGATAACCTTTGTGCCCAGATAAAAGGGAGCAGACTTGGAGGTGGAGCTAGGAACCCTAATCAGGGTAAACAGAAGAGCCAGGGACAGGTAGTAAGTAGCTGGTGCTCTGAAGCCAAGAAGATGGGCCACTAGTGTATGGGGAAGTCTGTACTTTGAATCATTCCTAACTGTTTTAAACTTTGAACCACTTCAGTACAAGAATACCTAAGTTTCACTTACCTCATTTGAGTTTCTTGCCGCCTGCTCTTCTCAAAAAAGGAGGGGCAAATGACAATATGCTTTTAAAGTGGTTTCTGTGGTCTTTAATAGTCTCCAAGTTTTGAATCTATGATGGTAAAAGGTATTGAAACTCTCTTGCTTATCTCAGAGTCTCATCTTTTCCTTCCTCTGGTCAGTCCAAAGTGAGGGAAACAGAAAATAATCACACTTTTAGAGTACTGGTCTCTCTGGACTGATGGTAGAAAGTAAGGATTTCAAGGCATTTGGCTTTTTTTTTTTTTTAAGTGGGAAAGTACTTTGCAAACTGGTCCCAAGGTGGTGTACATACATAGGATTTTCTTTCAAATTTCATTCAGGATTGCCTTTAGTGTGGAAGAAAAAGGGCAAGGTAGTTTCCTGTAGCACCAGCTCCTAGCTCCACTAAAGGTTGAGGGTATGGTGGTCTGTTGGAGCCTCAGATTTCTAAACACTACTGGCCCAGCTGGACACTGAAGAACCGGAAATGACCTGAGGAAGATGGAAGGAAGAAAGGTCAGGAGGGGGTAGAGGGGTGGCTGGAAGTGCTGATTGTCTTTTCACCTCTTACCACAACCCATGGCAAGTAGCTCCTGCAGATTTACTGCTCCTCTAATTGGGATCCTTTGCCTGTCTTTGAAAGAAGTATGTTCACCTATAGGGAAGGGCAGTGTTCCTTGATGAAGCAGTCAATTATTAGTAGACTCCTGTAGGTTAACTGAAGCTCAGTGTCTGCTAAGAGCCTAACACTAAGCTTTGGGTATATGAAGGATGAAAAAAAAAACCCACAGAAAAACAACATGGCATTATGCCTGAAGTCTGAAGAGTCAAAGTTAATCCCCACAAAACAAATGTCAAAATAGCCAATCCATACAATAAGTACATTCAAATTAATAAAATTAGTGAGATCCATGTAAATCAGGGTAGTAGAAGAAAGCTGCAAGGAGAGGGAATTTGAATTTGCCTTTGAAGAATGTGGGGAATGTTGGTGTCTAGAGAGAACAAATAAGATAACCCTTGGTTATTAATGCCTAATGGTTAGTTACTGACAGCCATAGCTATTCTTTAAGAATAAGGAAAAGAAATTGTGCACAACTTAGTAAGTGGAATTTTTCTCTTGATTTTTTTCCTTGTAAAACTGAAAAGGAAAAAACATCAAGGCTTGAATTTTGGATCATCCATTGAGAACACTCTGGAAATGCAGGGAAGTTTTGTAGAGATAGGGGCATGCATGGATGTCAGCATCAGGGAGTAGGACTTTTAAATTGAGACACAAAGCAGATGATGACTGTAGGGAAGTGTGCCTGGAGACAGGAGTCTTGCCACTAATACCCTGGTAAGTCCCTTACTCACTGTGCGCCTGCTTTCCTCAGCAGTAAAATGAGAAGGATCAGGAGCTAAAATTCTTTGACTTTGTGTATGCTTTTATGAAAGCAACCTTATAAACAAATTTTCAGTAAGGTTTTACTGGCTTAGTATATAATCTCTGCTCAGAATTTTTGCACCTTATCATTTTGTGATATGGACTGGAACAAGGAGAAAGTGTTAGTCTCTAGAAAACCATCACTTAAAGGCAGGTTTTAGCTTCATTAAGTTTGTTGGCAGAGTCTCTAATACTGCCCTGGTGACCTTGTGCTAACTCCTCCCTAATTTCCAATGGTTGGAGTTTAGGAGGCAACTTATATCTTAGCCAAGATAAGCGAGGAATGGAAACAGGGATGTGAAAAGAAATAATAAACTGTCCAAAAATGATTAAACACTTATGGAGACCAGGAGATAGTCTATTCACGATTCGTGGGAGAATGTGTACATATTCGCCTGGTAAAGAGAAAGCTTTCAAAACTGGAATAAAGCTTTAAAAATAGAATAAAATTTATACTAACCCAATATATAAAGCTTGTAAAATTTCTACTCTAACCTGTGATGACTAACTTCTCCTTAATTTTAACTTCCTGGTTAGACCTATAAACAATTTTATACGCCTTTATAACAAAAAATTTTACATTTTCCTAAGTTTGCAAGTCATCTTAAATAAAACTTTATTTTCTCATTGCAATGAGGTTGTTGCATGTAAAATTATTTTAAATGATTGCAATCATTCTATTTTATACACTGTTTTAAGGTTTTCAAATTTATGAAAGGATCATAAATTGGAAATGCAATTAACAGATTTTTTTCACACATTGTTTCTACATTGCTTCAAATCTGGCACATTTTCATTTCATTTTATTTTATTTTTATAATTTTTTTTGTTATTCAAGTACCGTTGTCTCCATTTTCCACCCACCATGCCCTTCCATCCCATACCCACCACCCACCCTTGAATCTACCCCCTTTGGCTTTGTCCATGTGTCCTTTATAAACCTGGCACCTTTTGCAAATTAGGCCCTAGCAGAGTTGTTTAATTCAAACATTTCAAACTTAACAACAACAACAACAGCAACAACAAACTTTTGAGCCCTGGCTGGTGCAGCTCAGTGGATTGAGCGCTGGCCTGGGAATGAAAAGGTTGCCAGTTTGATTCCCAGTCAGGGAACATGCTTGGGTTGCTGGCCAGGTCCCCAGGAGGCAGGTGTGTGAGAGGCAACTACATATTGGTGTTTCTCTCTTTCTCTTTCTCCCTCCCTTCCCCTCTCTAAAAATAAATAAAATCTAAAAAAAACCACTTTTGAATAGTTACTCATAGCATTCAGAATTCAAAAGATATTAGAAGGTATTGGGAGAAAGCTCTTCCAGCCCTGTAATAAGTCACTATTAATGGAGCTATGGGATGTTTCCACTCTTTTGCTATTGACACACTAGCTCTTATTGCATGCCAAGCTTTGTTCTATGTACCTCACATACACTTTAATAATCAGTGCTGGGAAAAAAAAAAGCAAAAACAAAAAATTCTTTCACATACAGTATTTCACATGGGGAATATTTATATCAGACAAGTTCCTGGAAGTAGAATCTCTAGATTTGAGGGTATGTGCATTTAATTTTTGCAGGTATAGTGGATATGCCAGTTTATATCCACACTAGCAATGTTAAGAACATGCCTGATTGCTCCAACCATGTACTATCAAACTTTTTTATTTTTGCTAATCTGACAGATAAAAACATTTATTTCAGTATAAATTTAGTTTGTATTTCTCTTGTGAGTGAAGTTACACAATCTTTTGTAAGGTTAAGAGCAACCTGTATGTCTTATCTATAAAATATTGTAGTGTTTGCTCATTTTCATATTGAGGTATCTTTTTGTAATGATTTGTAGGACCTTGATATATAGTAGGAAAACTAGAAATTGCCTATGATATGAATTGAAAATGTTCTTTTGGCTTTGCTTAGAAAGTATTTTGCTATATAGAATTATAAAAGTTTTTATGTAGTTGAATTTACTAATATTTTTTGGTTTCTGGTTGTTAGAAAACCTAAGCATATAAAAAAGAAAATATTCCCCATGGTTTCTCATGTTTTATGGTTTTATTTCTTTACATTTAAAGCTTTGATCCATTTGGAATTTACCTTAATAAAATTTTGGAATTTTATAAGCTGTGAGGGATAAATTTAAACTTTTTCCCTAGAGAGAGAACCAGCTTTATCAACATTTATTGACTAAACTATCTTCTACAAGTCAGAAATTTCACCTTTTATCATAAACTAAATTCTCATTCTAACGTTTTAGAATGAGATGTTGAATTTTATTTAGTGATGCCAAGTTTGGATGTTCTATTCCTAACAGCCAAGCTTACAAAGGAAGTAATTATAGAGCTCATTATTTTCTATTGAAAAAATAAGATGCCAAACATCTGAGAGCAGATTATCCAAAAACAAATGCATATGGCTTTGAGAAAAAAAAGAAAGAAGTTTCAGGGCAAATAAAAGCTCAAAAATAGAATTATTTAATCAGATGCTTTTCAGAATAATCTTAGTTATATTTTATTGAAATGGACAGGTACTTTGATACAGAGGAAAGAATATTGGACTAGGGAGCAGCAGGCTTGCTGATGTTTTTTGTCTTAGTCTGGTCTCTTCCTAATTTAATAATAATAACAAATACTTAGAACATTGCCTGGCTTAGAGTAAAAAAGACACACACGCACACACATTCTGTATATGTAATTAATGAAGATTTTCAGTTATGAATTATACAAATGTTAAATATTATTACATATAAAAATGTCAATAGGTCCTTTTAGCTCAGTTAAAAAAAAAGCCAACACTTTTATGACCTACATGCATGCTATGAAATATATGGATATGTTACCATGATGTTATGGGAGATCCTGTGGATTACAGTCTTTTCAACATTTTCCTTATCTTCATGTTTCTGTGTCTTTGCTTATATTGTTGTCTCCTTGGTCTGAATGCTCTTCCTACCAAACCTCCCCAGCACAGAAGTCCGTATCCTTCTTTCCTTCCTTCCTTCCCTCCTTCCCTCCTTCCTTCCTTTCTCTTTCTCTCTCTCTCTCTCTCTCTCTCTCTCTCTCTTTGCCTCTCACACACTCCCAAGTGGACACCTGTCCCACAACCCAGGTATGTGCCCTGACTGGGATGGTACTGGGGACCTTTTGATTTGCAGGATGATGCCCAACCCACTGAGCTATACCAGTCAGGGCATATATCCTTCTTTTCTTTAAGGACTACCTCAAATTCCATCCCCTAGCTTCTCTTCCAGGTAGATTTGTTCATGTATTCTTCTAATTCCCCAGTACTTCATATACAACAGTATGCATTATAATAGATGTAGCTTCAATACTTATTTTGTTTTATCAATGAGACTTGAGTTTCTTGAAGACAAGGCCTGTGCATTATTTATCTTTGTATTTTTGTGCAGCTCCTGACATAGTACCAGCCCTATAATAGGCTTTCAGCTGAAAGAAAAGGACAAACATTTACATACATGACTATACAGTATCCTATTTCATAAAAGTTGGAAAGGCTTTAATTAGAATCAGAGCTTGTGCACCCCAACAGCTGGTAAAACCAAAAATTTTAATCATTTGTTACATTTCTCTTTGAATGTATGGGAACTTGAATGCAAAGTATTAAATGTTTTATGGCCTATTTTAAAGGTGTAATCTACAGGGTGAAAACTAGACATTTTCTGTGAATGTATGTTTAACTTTTGCATTTTATTTGATTTTATTAAAAGTCACACTTAGGTTGTTAGCTAAATAAATGTTGTTGCTTAAAATTAGATTAGGAAATAAATACAGAAATATTGCACTTATCAGACAGTCAGACTTCTGCCAGTTACAGCTGTCTGGAACATATTCAAGAATCCCAGAAGGAATCCAGAAAGATCTTTGAAGTTAGAAGAAAATAGCTCTCATGAAGTCTGTGCACTTGATGTAGGAGGGGAGGCACAGTGCCACTTGCATGCCAAGGCCTACTTACTGACTTTGAATTTTCATAGAAAACTCCATGGACTGCTTAGCAAGTTTGGATATTTGGCTTCCCTTACAGACATTTTTGCTTATCTTGGGTTTGAACAGAAAAGAGATTAAAAGAAATCTCCTATCCATGCTGTATGAAGGCACTAAATAAAGTATTGTTGAAATGAGTGTGAAAATGATTCTCATGGGTTTTTTTTTTTTTGTATAAATCATGGAAACTTACTTTGTTTTATATTTTTTTTAATTTTTAAAAATTCTGATTGGCTCACATAAAATTGGTGGTGACAATATTTAATTTATTCTGCTTTTTTAAAAACTGAGGTTTAGCCCTGGATGGTATGGCTCAGTGGATTAAGCACCAGCCTGCAAACCAAAGGGTTGCTGGTTCAATTCCCAGTCAGGTAACATGCCTGGGTTGTAGGCCAGGTCCCCAACAAGGGGTGCATGACAGGCAACCACACATTGATGTTTCTCTCCCTCTCTTTCTCCCTCCCTTCCCCTCTCTAAAATAAATAAATAAAATCTTTAAAAAAAAACTTATTTAAAAAAACATTTTTTAGGCATTTAAAAAGAGTGGTATCTCTTTGATCTCATCTCTTTGAAAGGGGGTGATTAATCTGAGGTAGAAAGCCTTTATTCCTTCATTCAGGTATTAATGTTATTTATCATAGGTTGAAATCTTGAATGTAAAAGGAACATGTATACATTTCTTGGCATAGTTTGGTAAAAGCTATATAAATAAGCCAAGAAGAAAAGTCAAAAGACATGTTTAAATTATTTGGGGGCCTATTTTAATGCATTCTTTTTTTGTGGTGGGACAAGAAATGTAAACAGGTATCATTCAGTTTTCTTTTTCTCTTCTCTTTCTAGATTGCCAAAATGCTTTGGAATTTTTAACTAACTTTAAGAAAAGTCTAAAATAGATTTAAGACTCTAAAACAGAAGCTGCAGCAAGGGGGATTCAGTGCCAATGCATCAACAAAAAAGACAGCTAGAGTTAGTGGAAGGAAATCTTCCTGTTTTTGTGTTTCCCACGGAGCTAATATTTTATGCAGATGACCAGTCAACGCATAAGCAAGTGTTGACTCTATATAATCCCTATGAGTTTGCCTTAAAGTTCAAAGGTGAGTCTTCTAGGTCTATTTGATGGATTTTAACTAGTCCCTACTAAATTTTTACTTGTGGAAACTAATTTTTAAAAAAACACTAATGGTCATTGTGAATTTTTCTTTCAGTTTTGTGTACTACTCCAAATAAGTATGTTGTCGTTGATGCTGCAGGTGCAGTAAAGCCTCAGTGTTGTGTGGATATGTAAGTCCCAATCACTTCCTGGTAACATGTTTTAGTGTGTTAATATTTGTGTTTAACTGTTTAACTTGAAAAATGTTTTTTTCTTGAAGGCGTTCCCACATAGGCGTTTATTATACTTTTATTTTTGCTGAAAGTTTTAGTCTATCAAAATTCTTGAGGGGTGCAGGTAGTAAAGCATAAAGGGGATCAAATATATGGTGCAGAAGATTTGACTTTGGGTGGTAGGCCCCCAAAACAATATACAGATGATTTATCATAGTTATACACTTGAAGCCTATATAATTTTCATTGTCACCCCAATAAATGTAATTAAAAAGAAAAAATCTTGTTAAGAAGTATCTAAGAGCTTCTAAATAGGTCAACCAAATAATACTTCATTATATTGGAACCGACGTGTATGTTACTATTTCCATGAACATTTCCTCATTGTTGTGCTTTTAGTCATAATGGACATTTATGAAGGTAAAGTTCTAACTTATTCCTTTCAATTTCTCTAGCTGTAGTAAAAAAATTAGCTTTATTTGAAACATGTTGCTATTATAGTGACATTTGGGAAACTAATACTATACTCTCAGAACAAAAGTAATATAAGTTCATCTGAAATGATTCGTCTAATAAGCTCGGAAGTTAATCTATACAAACAGGAAACAAGTAAAAGGTTATCTGAGCCTTTCCAGATAATTTTTTCTTAGAGTGTCAGACAAATGATTGTTTTTTCCAAGCTGTTTAAATTGAATTTTCACTTTAGAACTGATGGTGACCAGGTGGATCCATTGACCTGCCTTTAATTTAAACCACCAAGTAAACTATATTTGTTTAAATACATTAATTTTCTGTGAGAATGAGAGCAGAAGTGTTTTCTTTTGTTTTTTTTTTTAATTATTTTATTGTTGTTCAATTACAGTTGTCTGTATTTTCTCCTCCCCCCTCCCTCCACCCCCTTCAAACCCTCCTCCCTCCCACCCCCACTTGGTTTTGTCCATGTGTCCTTTATAGTAGTTCCTGAAAACTCCTCCCCCCTTTCCTCTGGCTATTGTTAGATTGTTCTTATTTTCTTTTGAATAGACTTAAAGCCTTAAAATGATGTCTCTTTAAGGATGTGTTTTTGCACATTGCTTTCTTTTAAAAAAATATTTTTATTGTTCTTCAAGTACAATTTTCTGCCTTTTCCCCCCACCCCAACCCAACCCCCAGCCCTCCCCATGTTTTTGCACATTTGTTTTGATTTTCATTCAATACAAAATAAACAATGACTATTCCAAAGAAATGTAGTCTCTAGTCAAATAAATGTGTTAATTTAGACCTATTTTTTCTGTGCTCTCTATTAAGAATTAAGTAGAATATATGGAACTGCAGATAAGGTGTAAAAATGAAAGTGCTTCATACTCTTTTCTCTTCAGAGAGATATAGATGTGTATTGTTAGTTTTCTGTTGGATTGCTCAGAATTGATTACTTATGCAAATGCTTATTTTTGCCTGCATTCATGGATGTCAGTTTTAAGTCTAGGGTGAGGTTTGTTACTTGAGAAATAAGAGGCAATAGAGATTTATGAGACTTTTATGGAGGGAGAAACAGTTTCCTATATTTTATTTAGTAAATGTTCCTGCACACAGATATCCAGAAAAAAAATGTCATCACCAAAGGAATTTTCTTTACCTCTCATTCTTTTACTTGAGACTTTTATTCTGTTTTGGAGTGTGTGCTTTTATCAAATATTTCAGAATTACCCATTTCTTTTTGGGTTTTACTGTAATTTTTTATCTTCATTAACAAATTTCTATATTTGAGTATTTGGTTATAGTCAGTTCATATTGTTTTACTGTATAAAATCTCTTGCTGAATTCTGTTTGACAGCCCCCCAGAAACCTAAACAGCATTTGTTATTTTTGAATGTTTTCAGTGTGATTCGTCATAGAGATGTTCGATCCTGTCACTATGGTGTAATAGACAAATTTCGTCTCCAAGTTTCTGAGCAAAGCCAGAGGAAGGCCTTAGGAAGGAAAGAGGTTGTGGCTACTCTTCTCCCTTCTGCAAAAGAGCAACAAAAGGAAGAAGAGGAAAAAAGAATAAAGGAACCATTGAGTGAAAGTTTATTTTTTGAGCAGTCGTTTCAACCAGGTAATTTTGGTTTGTTTTTAAAGCCCCTTTGAGGTCTTACACATTTCTAACTTTAATCATTGAGCTAAGAATAATTACTAGAAAAATAATCTGTCACCTTAAACCTAATCAACTATTTCAAAACAGAACCTAGAGATCAGGTACCTAAAATCGAGCCTGAGACCTAGAGCTGGACTTTCAGAGAGGACTAGAGGATGATGTAAGGAGAGGGCAAATGTTGCCATAACCTTTAAACCTATAAAACCTGACGGTGTACTTTATAATGCTAGCACAATTTGGCAATTATATACTTTTGTTTCTGTGACTTTCCTATATCCTTTCTAATTTAATTAGTTCAAAGAAGGAGAGAGAGATTGTGTTTGGCAGTAGGCCAAGCTTGGTGAACTGTTCATATTATTTTGAAAAAAAATCTCATTAAAGTTGAAGTTAATTAAACTAAGTAGATTATAATATCCCCTGTGGGCTATTAATTGAATACTTCTCCATTCCTCATTTCCTCCCAGCTTAGATATTCAGAAATGTTATGATATATTCTTTTAACATTGACACTATCCTCATCTTCAACTCTTTGGATATTTCTCTCCTCCCTCTTAACTTCTCATCATTTCCCTCCAACCCTATTACAAAAGGAGGAAGATAAATTTTCCATAAGAAAACATGGAAACTTTTTTGATAGTGATATATGAATGTGATAGTAGCTGTCCTTGAAATTGCCACATGAAGTCTACTTGTTATTATATCAGTTTGTTCATCTTAGCAAGTTTATTTCAATAACACAGGGAGCAATGCCTCTTTGATTTACCTATAGTCAAGGCTTCTCAGTCCATGTAGAAAGAGCTCAGATTTTCTGGTGATACCAAGCTAGGGACCAGGTAGTAGCTACTAGATTGTTTTCTTCTTAGCAATTATTATTGACTGACAGGACCACCTTTTCATCTTCTGAAGCTGAAAGAGACCCTCCATCAAATGTCACTTTGACCTCAGGTCAATAGTAAGTTGACTTATAAATATTTATGAAATGCAAGATTCCCCTTTTAAAATGCCTTCTCTAGAACAAGAAAGGCCATATAATGAATATTTGTGGTTTTTTTATGTTAAGTTCATTGGAGCTCATTTTTATATTTAACAGACCAGTTTAACAGTCAAGAGTAATAAGAGTTAAAATTTTAGTTGTATTTTTTCTTTTCTTTTTATTTATATATATATATATATATATATATATATATATATATATATTTAAAGTTTTATTTATTTATTTAGAGAGAGGGGAAGGGAAGGAGAAAGAGAGGGAGAGAAACATCAATGTGTGGTTGCCCCTCATGTGTCCCCAACTGGGGACCTGGCCTGCAATCCAGGCATGTGCCTTGACTGGGAATCAAACCAGCAACCCTTTGGTTCGCAGGCCTGTGCTCAGTCCACTGAGCTACACCAGCCAGGGCTTTTTCTTTTATTTTTAAATGTATTAGAATTCAGTTGAAAAATTATCCTGAAAGGCTAAATAATTATAGTATATACTAATTGAGCATTTTATTCTTATTTTATTTTTATAATGAAACCTTGGTATCTGAAGTATATTAAAATATTCCTCTAATTGTAAAATTGGAGTAGGTGGATGAATGAAGATAGGTAATATTGAAATAACACTTGGTGATCTCTGTTTTAGAAAAAAAAATCTCTCTAAGCCATCCATGTCAGGAAGCTCAATGAAAACAGGCCCCTTATTTGTCTTGTTCACCATTATGTTCTCTGCACAGAGTACAGTCATCCATCCCTTGGTATCCAAGGGTGATTGGCTCCAGGACCCCTCCCTGTCCAGCCCCAAATACTAAAATCTGAAGATGCCCAAGTGCCTTTTTCAGCCCTTTGTATCTATCCATGGGCTCCACATCCTCCAACTGCAAATCAGTGGTTTGTTGAATCTGCAGATGCGGAACCCATGAATATGAAGGGCTGACTGTAGTTACATGGGAAATGTGTATATGAGCTACACTAGGAAGTCTGGACTTCTTATTTTATAGGGTCTCTCGGGCTGGTTTTCTTTGTCTTACAAGGTTTCTGCTGCTATGGACACTCTAGAACAAGTGAAATATGACAGTAAAGTCCCATATACAGTCTTGGCCAACATGTCCTGTTTGTGGGTTGTTAACCCAATATTTCTAATCTGGAATTGAGTCAAGTTTTCTTCTTTAATAAAGTGTAATTGTGACTAATTTGGTCTGTGTTGACAAAGTGATATTTTTAACTTCTCCTATTTATTATTTTAATACAATCATGTGCCACTTAATGACTGGTATACATTCTGAGAAATGTGTCATTAGATAATGTTGTTGTTTATACATCATAGAGTACAATTACACAAACCTAGATGATATAGTCTACTACACACCTAGGCCATATGGTACAGCCTATTGCTTGTAGGCTACAAATCTGTACAGTGTGTCACTGCACAAACAACACAAGATTAAATAAAACACAAGAGAAAATGATGCAATCAAGTGATGTGGAAAACATGAGACCTGTTATGGTCTCATTTCAAAACATGTTATGAGGCTGCTGTTGCCTGCATAACACAGCATACTTTTTTATAGCAAACTCTATAAGTAGAAAGAGTATACTGTAAAATAATGATAAAAAGTCTATATAGTATAGCAAATACAGAAGCCACTAACATAGTTATTATCATTATCATGTACTGTATACTGTGCACAAGTGTATGTGCTATACTTTTATATGACCGATAGCTCAGTAAGTTTGTTTACACCAGATTCACCATAAAAATGTGAGAAATGTGTTGTGCTATGACACTAGGATGGCTAAAATATAACTAGGTGATAAAGAGTTTTTCAGCTCCATTATAATCTTATGGGACTACAGTTGTATATGCCATATGTAGTTGACCAAAACATAATTATTCTGCACAGGACTGTAGTGAATTAGTTTTGTGTATTTTCCAGTATGTAGTATTCTAAAGTTTTCCATTAAGGTTCTCTAAGCTAAAGAGTTGAAATAAATTGAGATTATATTGTTTGGGAGATTTTGAAGTGGTATTATTTTATGTCTTTAGATTGAAAGGTGTTTATTAGACATATTACAAGTACAAAAATATTGTGAGGCTCTTTGAGCTAGCTGGAAAATGGTCATAGGCTGTACTCATTAAAGATTCAGATTATTAAATGTATTGAGGCAGTAAAAATGAGAAAAAATTTTTCCTCATTTATTGTATAAAAACATATAGCAATAAATTTTTAAAAGAATATAGCCCCTATAATCCCATACACTTAACATATCTGGCCCTGGCTGGGTAGCTCAGTTGGGTAGAGCATTGTCCTGATACACAAAGGTTGTGGGTTCCATCCACGGTCAGGGCACATGCAAGAATCAACCAATGAATGCATAAATAAGTAGAATATCTCCCTCTCCCTCTCTCTTTCTCCCTTCCTCTTCTCTCTAAAAATCAATAAAATAAAAGTTTAACCAAGAAAAAATCTTGGACAAAAAAATCTGCTGATATAAATGTCCTGTGTTACTTTCCAGGCCTTGTCTATGCACATAAATATAATTTTGAATATATTTTTTTTCATTTAATAAAAATTTAACTAAGAGAAACCTGCAAAGCATACTTTTATAAATTACCACAGCCCAAGTTATTTAAAAGATGCTTTAAAAAGATGTTGCTGACTCTTAGTGGGTTTGTCTTAATTACATTACTAATGAACTGTATCTTTGCCATGTTTGAGTCAGTGCTCTCTGGCTTAAGAAAATTAGGCTCTTTCTTATTGTTTATAATAATAAAAGATTGAAGATGACCTAAAAGACCATCAATTAGGGATTGATTAAATTTTGAATATTTGTGACATGGGATGCCAGGCAGGCATTTACAAGGATTTGATAGAACAACAGGTGGTTGTATATTGACATGGAAAGAGTTTCAAATATATTCCTAAGGATTCAAATATACTCCTAAGTGAGAGGAAAAAAAAACAGGATTAGAACAGTAGGTATAATCTAATCTCATGAAAATTTATTTTACATATTTACATGGTCATTAATAAGATCTGAAAGGATTTATGCCAAGCTGTGAATAGTGCTGTTTCCAGGAAGATGGGATTACATAGGAACCTTTATGATTTCTATATCTCTATCAGATTTTACAATAATCAGGAAAAAAGCTATTTCTATTTTGAAAAATTTTAAGCATTTATGTAAATGTTTTTGAAATTTCTCTAAATACTAAGGATTCCTTGAAATTATCTTTAGACAAAATCAGAATCCTGGTGAGGTGGACAGTATATATGAAAAAACTGTTGTTTAAGTTGTTTTTAGAAGCAAGCTCAGGGATTTTTGTCTTTTCACAGAAAATAGAACTGTCTCCTCAGGACCTAGTTTACTAACTGTCTTCCTGGGAGTGGTGTGCATTGCAGCTCTAATGCTTCCTACACTGGGGGATGTGGAATCGCTGGTGCCTCTTTACCTCCACTTAAGTGTGAATCAAAAGTTAGTGGCTGCTTACATCTTAGGTAAGTGTTTTAAAGATGCATTTGGGGGCGTATATGCAGTCAATTTTTGTGGCTTGCAGGTGGTAGTGATGGTCTTATGTGTGCGAGGTGATTGTGGTGGTAGTGGTTTTTATTTTTAGAAAAACATAAAAGATTGCTTTAAAAGCATGTTGAGGTAAAGTGCAGTGTATGATTTAATTCTTGGCTCACATTTAGTTCTTTTCTATTTATTTAACTAGTACCTAATACTGTATTTATTCAATTATTTTCTTTTTGATGACTTACAATGGTATATAAAACATGTGTAAAATGCATATATTCCATGATATGCCATTTCCACTTGTAAGACTTGATTCTAGGGAAACACTTAGACAAAGTATACACAGTGATAAAGATGAGCAATGCAGCCTTGTTTAATATTGTGAACCTTTCTCTTCAAACCAGTTCCCCTTTTTCCTGTTTACTCAGTCTTTCAATCATCCTGACTTGAAATCTTATAATTAGTTCAACTGAATATCTATTCAGTACCTACCTAATATGCCAAGGATTGGGGTTCTGGTGATGAATGACTCTTTCCTCATAGTCTCTCAGAACTTCTGAGATGCCATCTCTTTTCAGTATTTTCTTTCAGTATTCCTTGGTGTGCTAATTTCAAAATTGTTTTCTATTAATAAATTGTCTCCCTACCTTCTCTGTGTGTCTCTTCTCTTCCTATTCCTGTCCTCTTCCATTATTTCCCCCCAAACTATCTATGATATTGCTGTCAGACTTTTTTCCATTATATTTTGGTTTCACCACCACCACTCTCTACTCAAAAACCTTCATTGCTTCCCCACGGTCCATTAGAATGAAGTATAATTCCATAGTTTCACATTTAAGACTGTCTGTACTCTTTTGAGACCTCTATGAGCTACTGTTGTCTACCTGTTGCCTTACATAAATCCTTGATTAGAGCCATTAGATTATTTGTTGATCCCCAAAAAGCTCATCTAGAGTCCCAGTCTTACCTTCATGCCCTTGCCTTTGCCCTCCCCTCATCTGAATGTCTGCCCATCTCATTGTTCTATATCTTTCAGGCTTATTTCAGCTTCACCTTTTGGGGTATCTTTTCTGACTGCCCCATCCCTATGTGATTATTCTCCTTCTCTGTACTTCATCACACACTTTTTAATCACTCATATAAAACTGAGCATATTATTAAATTTTTATGATTTTAGGTCTGGAGTTTCTTCAAAAGAGACAAGCCAAGCAAGAGTGCTATGCTTCTGTCTATTTGTGGCCCTAGGACCCTGGGATGCAAATAGGCCCACAGTGTTTTTGTTGATGAAGTCAACTGGCTTTACTGACACTTTAAAATGGCATGTCTGCTATTATTATAGCTGATGAAACTGGGTAAGGTGGGAGGTATATTTGATGGTTAAAAAATTAGCTATGTTCAGACACTAATGATTTAAGTCTGTCCAGTAACTGCCCTTTGCTATCAGTTGGATTTCATCTGTATAATATCAATTGAATTTGAATTGACTTCAAGTTATTGATAGAGTACCTGCTTATGTGTTGTATTTTGTTTGCTCATTGAGGGCTAAACAATTGCTTATTCGATGGAATATTTTATAAAATGTGTATCTTTAATTGTTCTCCACTTTTTTTTCCTTCAGGTCTTATCACAATGGCTATACTTAGAACATGAGCAAGGAATTCAGTTGAGTTCTGAAGTAAATTTATCTTGAAAATATGAATGTGGACTGCCTTTTATCTCTTTCACTCCATTAATATGGTACAAACTATTGAATGATTTACAGTGATTATAAATGTATAATATATATTTTAAATTACTCTATAATTTTATTCAAAGGACTCCAGGACATTACGTTACAGACAGCAGGATGCTTCTGAGTGACATCTAGGAAATTCTTTTAAGAAATTCTTTTTATAAGCCAAGGTAGCAATACTTGTATCAGACAAAATGAATTTCAAAACAAAGGCCATAAAAAGAGTCAGAGAAGGACACTTCATAATACTGAAGGGCAGAATCCATCAAGAACATATAACCATTGTAAACATATGCACCCAACATAGGGGCACCCAAATATATAAGGAACAACTTGGAGGGCTTCAAGAAAGATATAGACAGCAATACACTCATCATAGGGGATTTTAACACTCCACTGTCAACAATGGACAGATCTTCCAAACAAAATATCAACAAGGATATTGTGGCACTGATCGATACAATAGATCAAATGGAGTTAACTGATATATAAAAAGAAGCAAAGAAGCTTCTGTGCTTCTATCCCAAAGAAGCAAAATGTGAATTCTTTTCAAATATACATGGAATATTTTCAAAGATAGTCCACATGATAGGACACAAAGCAAGCTTCAAAAAATTCAAGAAAAATTGAAACCATATTAAGCATTTTCTCAGATCACAGTGGCTTGAAACTAGAAACCAACCTCAAGGAAAAAACTCAAACAATCAAATCCATGGAGACTGAATAGCATGCTATTAAACAATGAATGGGTTAACAGTGAGATCAAGGAAGAAATCAAAAAGTTTATGGAAACAAATGAAAATGAACACACAACAGGCCAGAACCTATGGAACACAGTGGAGGCAATCTTGGAATGGAGGTTTATAGCAATAGAGGCCTACCTTAAAAAAAATAGAAAAATTTCAAATAAACAACCTAACCCTACATCTACAAGAACTAGAGGAACAACAACAAACAAAGCCCAGAGCGAGCAGAAGGAAGGAAATAACCAAGATAAGAGCACAATTAAATGACAGAGAGTAAAAGAACAATTCAAAGGATCAATAAATCCAGGAACTGGTTCTTTGAAAAAGATAAACCAAATCAACAAGTCTCTAACTGGACTCAAGAAAAAGAGAGGAACCAAATAAAAGCAGAAATGAAAGAGGAGAGGTTACAACTGATACCACAGAAATACAAAGGAATGTAAGAAATTACTATGAACAACTATATGCCAAGAAATTTGAAACTCTGAGGGAAATGAACAAATTTCTAGAAATGTATAATCCTCCAAAACTGAGTCAAGAAGAAGCAGGAAGCCTGAATAGACTGATAACAATTCATGAAATTGAAGGGGTAATCAAAAAACTCCTGACACAAAAGCCTTGGAAAGGACAGTTTCACAGAAGAATTTTACAAAGTATTTAAGGAAGAGCTAACCCCTATCCTTCTCAAACTATTCCAAGAAATTCAAGAAGAAGGGAGATTCCCAAACTCTTTATGAAGCCAGCATCACCCTAATTCTAAAACCAGATAAAGACACAACAAAGAAAGAAAACTTCAGGCCAATATTGCTGATGAACATAGACACTGAAATCCTCAGCAAAATATTGGCAAACTGCATCCAGCAATACATTAGAAAGATCATACACCATGATCAAGTGGGATTCATCCCAGGGATGCAAGGATGCTACACTACTTAGGAATCAATAAATGTAATACATCATATAAACAAAAGACAACACATGATCTTATCAATGGATGCTGAAAATGCATTTGATAAAATACAGAACCCATTTATGATAAAAACACTTAGCAAAGTGGAAGTCGAGGGAGTATATGAGAAACCTACAGCCAGCATCATACACAACAGGCAAAAACTAAAGGCTATTCCCTTAAGATGATCAGGAACAAGACAAGGGTGTCTGCTGTCACCACATTTATTCAACATGGTATTGGAAGTTCTAGCCACAATGATCAGACAAGAAAAAGAAGTAAAAGGCACAAAATTGGAAAGAAGGAAGTAAAACTGTCATTGATTGCAGATGACATGATAGTGTACATAGAAAACCCTATAGAATCCACAAAAAAATTGCTTGACCTAATAAGTGAATTTGGTAAAACAGTGGGATACAAAGTCAATATTCAGAAATCAAAGGCATTTTTGTACACCAACAATGAAATATCAGAAATGGAAATTAGGAAAAAAATTCCATTTACTGTAGCAGCAAGTAAAGTAAAATGCCTAATAATAAACTTAACCAAGAAGGTAAAAAGATCTGTACTCAGAAAACTACAGAACACTGAAGAATGAAATGAAGGAAGACCCAAATAAATGGAAGCATATACTGTATTCATGGACTGGAAGAATTAACATCATTAAAATGTGCATATTACCCAAAGCAATCTGTTCATTCAGCACAATCCCTATCAAAATACCAATAACAATTCACAGATACAGAAAAAATATTTCAAATATTTGTATGGAACTATAAACAACCCAGAATAGTCTCAGCAATTTTGAGAAAGAAGAACAAAATAGGAAGGATCACAATACCTGATATAAAACTATATTACAAGGCCACTGTAATCAAAACAGTCTGGTACTGGCATAAGAACAGACACATAGATTAATGGAACAGAATAGAAAGCCCAGAGACAAACCCATGTATCTATGGAGAATTGATATTTGAGAAGGGAGTCAGGCACATAAAATGGAGTACAAATAGCCTCTTCAATAAATTGTGTTGGGAGATATGGACAAGCACATGCAAAAACCATGAAACTAGACCACCAACTTACACCATACACCCAAATAAAAGACTTAAATATAAGTTCTGACACTATAAAAGCCCTAGAGGAGAAAGTAGGCAGGAAAATTTCAGATATCCCATGCAGTAATATTTTCACCCATACGTCCCCTAGGGTGAGGCATATAAAGGAAAGAATAAACAAATGGGACTGCATAATTTAAAAAGCTTCTGCACAGCTAAAGAAAACATCAGCAAAGTGAAAAGGGAACTGACTGTAAGAGAAAATACATTCACCTGTGATACCTTGGACAAGGGTTTGATCTCTAAAATATATACAGAACTCACATGACTCCACAACAGGAAGACAACCCAATTTAAAAAATGGGGCAAAGAAACTGAACTGACACTTCTCCAAGGAGGACATACAAAGAGCTCATAGACATGAAAGAATGCTCAATATCACTAGCTATGAGAGAGATGCAAATTAAAACCACAATGAGATACCACTGCACACTGCTCAGAATGGCCATCATAAACCAACAAACGTGTTGGAGAGGATGTGGAGAAAAGGGAACCCTAGTGCACTGTTGGTAGGAATGCAAATTGGTGCAGCCACTGTGGAGAACAGTATGGAATTTCCTCAGAAAACTAAAAATGGAACTGCCTTTTGACTCTGATTCCCCTGCTGGGTTATATTGTAAGAACCCTGAAACACCAACCCAAAAGAACCTATGCACCCCAATGTTCTTAGCAGTGTTATTTGCATTAGCCAAGTGCTGGAAACAACCTAAGTGCCCATCAGTAAATGAGTGGATCAAAAAACTGTGGTACATTTACAGAATGGGATACTATACAGCAGAAAAAAAAAAGAAGAAACTCCTTCCCTCTGAGACAGCTTAGATGGAACTGGAGAGCATTATGCTAAGTGATGTAAGCCAGGCAGTGAAAGACAAATACCATATGATCTCACCTATAAGTGTAACCTAGTTAACAAAACAGACAAGTGAGGAAAATAGAACCAGAGGCATGGAAATAAAGAACAAAGTGACAATGACCAGAGAGGAGAAAGGAGGGGATAATGGGGGAAAGAAGGCAAGGGGCAAGTCAAAGAACATGTATAAAGGACCCATGGACAAGGACAACAGGGTGAGGACTGACTGTGAGTGGGGGGTGGGCAGGGCTGGGGAGAGTAGCAGGGGTAAAAGTGGGACAACTATAATTGAACAACAATAAAAAATTCTTTATATTTAAACTCATTGTGCAAAAGACTTAAAATATTTGATATTTTTTTCATCTTTTTTCTAATTTACATTAAATACACCTTAATTGTTAGGCTCATGTGTCCTTCAAAGTTAAAGGCCTAAAACAGCAAACTGACCATCCTAAGAGTAAAACTTCATGTATTTCCTAGCTATGAACATCAATGTTACTATGTAAATTATACTGTGGCCTTTATCATTATAAACAATTTCCATGGTGTTTCTAAAATGAGTTTTACAGTTAATGTGTGGAGGCTTTTTAAAAAAGTACAAAATACTGAGGAATAATGGCTATCCTAGGGCTCACAGAAGACAGGGTATATTTAATTCATCTTCTCAAATACAGAATAGATTGTGGTCTAGACACCAAGCATGTGTGGTTATTTTAAACCTCATAAAAGTAAAATGATCTCTCTATTTGGTCTAAGAACTCTAAAGGAAGGTAGACATTTGTTTAGTTAGTTGGTTCACTCTGGCTTTACCTCTGAATAATGCTTTTGATAGGAAAAAAATCTCTTTCCTCCCCAGCCTTTTGCCTAACTGTAAATGTCCAGCCCGGATTGGGAATTATCAGTTGCTGGGTGGTTTATATGGAGATAATTTTTCACCTTTAAACCCTAAGCCAGCTATAGAAAATCCTTGATATATTTGTCTATTTTATATCAGTGAGACATTTTTTAAGTTTATATTTATTATTAAAACAACTTTATGAAAAAGGTCCCTGAAGCACAACTATTTACATTTCTTTATAGCCTCTTCTGATCTCTTAACATATATGTATATGCAGTTTTAACTGTTATTGTCATACTTAGGATTTTTATCAGCAAGCACAATGCATTAAGAGTGTCTTGAAATTCATTTTTCAGATCTTTTTAAAGAATGAAATTATGCACTGCTACTGTAGTATTCTCAAGGGGTATATGTAAACAAAATGTATGCCTGAGGTTGCTTTTTGCTGGAAACAGTACTTTGCTTCTAAACTAAAAGCTTTTACATATACTTTTTCCTAGAAAATCCATTGGTTTAACCATTTGGGGAGCATAAATCATTAAACGGATCATGTCTGTACATTGTGTAATGACTGGAAAGTACATAAATGTTAATGTAATCTATTTTGAACTTTGTAAAAAAAACCTGTTTGGAGGCTATCCTTGTCTCTCTGTTCATCTCAAGTCGTGTGTGTGTGTGCGCACATGCAAGTGCACTCACATGTGCCTATGTGTGTGATAACACATTGTAAAACAATTACTTTAAAAATAAAAGAAAATGGAAACTCAAGTTTCACATGGATTTGCACATTTTGGGGGGTTACTCTGAGGAACTCAGAGTTTTAGCTCTCCTAATTTCTAAAGCTGTCTCTTATTCCTCTGGGTTAAATAGGAAAAATAAGTGAAATATGTGAGCTTAAATATCTTCAGTTTCTTAATTCACCAAGGCAGTTAATTTTTACAAATTATTTAATAGGTAAGTCATATGCTTCAGAAGTAAAAAACTATAAAAATGTATATAGTGAAAAATTACTCCTTTCCATGCCTGTCTACGCAGTTCCTTCTCCAGTCAGCCCCTTCAAGTGACCACTTTTATTAGTTAAATATGCTTTTATTTCTTTATCCAATTACATATATACTGGTATCCCCTGGTTTTAGAAAGTTTGCTTTACACCACTTCTCTTCTACAAAAGTCTTATGCAGTACCTGTTTCCCCTAACTGAAATTTGAAGAGGATTTTCACTTTCATGATAATAGGCAAAAAGCAAAAATACTGTTCGGTGTTTGTTTTGCAGGACACACCCTGAGCAGCAAGAGTAGGCTCACCAAGCTCCTTCCCTGGGAATTACACTCAGTGTGTCAGCATCAAGTCACCATAGATTTGAACTCTGAGCATGTGTGATTTATCTTGTATCTGTTAGCAAGATGTATCCTAAGGTAATTGTTTCTTTGCTTGACACCATTTCAGCATTCCAAAGTGTTTTTTTTTTTTTAGGAGTCATTTTTTAAAAAGATTTTAATTTATTTTCTAGAGATGGGGAAGAGGGGGTAGGGAAGGAGAAAAAGAAGGAGAGAAACATCAATCACTTGCCTCTTGTATGCACCTTGGTGGGGCCCGAACCTTAACCCAGGCATGTATCCTGACTGAACCAGGAGTTGAACCAGGGAACTTTTGCTTTGCAGGACAACAGCAAACCAACTGAGCCATACTGGTCAGGGTGAAAAAGGTTTAATAGGGATGCAATTCCTTAAAAGTATAAAAATGAGAATAGTTTTGAATAGTGGGGGGAACATTTTTATGCTTCTATGTAAAAGTGGTACTTGTTATATGCAATATCACACCTAAGTTGTTTTGTTTTGTTTTTGCTTAACACTGTATCAGTAATTGAACTTTCTATATTAGTAATCGAAGAGTATCTTCATTCTTTTTATTACAGCTGCATAGTATGTTCTTGTATGGTGTATAGCATAATGCATTTCACCAGTTCATTCCTGACCAGTTCTATCAGCAGTGCATGGGTGCCTGTTCTTTCATAGTCTCATCAGCCATGTGTTTTCCAATCTGATAAATGAGAAATGGTATCTCAGTATTCCTTTAGTTTTTATTAACTTATAAATGAGGTTGAGTATGTCTTTTCATAGGGCTATTTATTTGCATCCTTCACCCTTCAACCCCTGCTTCTTCTGGGTGGGTGAGTTTTTTCTTACTGAATTGTAGGAGCTGTTTGCAATGTAAGTTGCAAATATTTCCTTTCACTGAGCATAATGCTCTTCAGTTCTATCCATGCTAAGTGAAATAAGCCAGGCAGTGAAAGACAAATTCCATATGATCTCACCTTTAACAGGAACCTAATCAACAAAATGAGCAAGCAAGCAAAATATAACCAAAGACACTGAAATTGAGAACAGGCTGACAGTGACCAGAGGGGAGAGGGGAGGGGATTATAGGGGGAAAAGGTGAAGGGTTTGCAGGAACAAGTATAAAGGACACAAGAACAGTAACAGAGATGGGGAAGGTAGAAACAGGGGAGGGAGGTGGGGAGGGGTGGGGGGAAAAAGCAGAAAACTGTATTTGAACAACAATAAAAAATGTTAAAAAAACAAAAGAAATTTCCTTTCAGTTTGTAATTTTTCTCTTGACTTGGATTATGGTGTCTTTAGCATGCAAAGTTTATTCTGGGGTAGTTGAATTTATTAATCTTTTATTACTTCTGTGTTTTGAATCATAGGTAGAAAAACTTACCCCACTCCAAGGTTATAAATCATGGATACATATATATACACAAACACACTGAGAAGATTTAATAAAACAATAGCAAAAAAGAAAAAAACCCTAGGTTTAAATTTTAAATAAAGTCCCCAAACCTTTAAACTAAAAGACACTCCTGGTAAACACAAACACAGTCTTTTTTTTGTTTTACATGTTTTTTATATTTTATTTTTTATTATACTTTATTGATTTTGCTACTGTAGTTGTCCCAATATTTCCCCCTTTGCCCTGATCTGCCCAGCATCCCCCACTCTCTCAGGCAATACCCACCCTTAGTTCATGTCCATGTAAGTTCATGTCATTCATGTAAGTTCTTTGGCGGCTACATTTTCTATATGGTTCTTAACATCCCCATAGATAGTCTGTAACTACCTATTTGTACTTGTTAATCCCCTAATTTTTTCACCCATTCCTCTACATGCCCCTCCCATGAGGCAACCGCATTCGTAATTCTCTACATTCTCCATATACATAATTCTGTCTGTGTTCTTTGCTTAGTTCATTTTTTTTAGATTCCATTGTTGACAGGTATGTATTTATTGCCATTTTATTGTTCATAGTTTTGATCTTCCTTTCTTAAATAAGTCTCTTTAACATTTCATGTAATAACAGTTTGGTGATGGTGAATTCCTTTAGTTATTTCTTGTCTGGGAGGCTCTTTATCTGCCCTTCGATTTTAAATAATAGCTTTGCGGAGTACAGCAATCCCAGCTGTTGGTCCCTGCTTTTCATGACTTTCAATGTTTCTTACCAATCCCTTCTAGTCTGCAAAGTTTGTTTTGAGAAATCAGCTGACAGTCTTATGGGAACTCCCCTACAGATAACTAAACTCCTTTCTCTTGCTGCATTTAAGATTCTCTCTTTATCTTTAACCTTGGGCACTTTAATTATGATGTGTCTTGGAGTGGGCCTCTTTGGGTTCATCCTGTTTAGGATTCCCTGTGCTTCCTGGACTTGCATGTCTATTCCTTCACCAGATTAGAAAAGTTTTCTTTCATTATTTTTTTCAAATAGATTTCCAATTTCTTGCCCCTTCTCTTCTCCTTCTGGCACCCCTGTGATGCAGATGTTGGAATGCTTGAAGTTGTCCCAGAGGCTGCTTATACTATCCTCCTTTTTTTGATTCTTTTTCCTTCTTATTGTTCTGATTGGTTGTTTTTTGCTTCCTTATGTTTCAAATCCCTGATCTGAATCTTGGCTTCATCCACTCTAATGCTGTTTCCCTGTAAATTGTTCTTTATATCAATTAGTGTATCCTTTGTTTTTGACTGGATCTTTTTTTATGCTGTTGAGGTCCTCACAAAGTTCCTTGAGCATCCTTATAACCAATGTTTTGAACGCTGCATCTGAAAGATTGCTTGTCTCCATTTCATTTAGCTCTTTTTGTGGAGATTTGATCTGTTCTTTCATTTGGGCCATGTTTCTTTGTCTCCTCATTTCAGCAGCATCCCTGTGTTTGTTTCTATGTATTAGGTAGAGCTGCTTTGACTCTGTGTCTTGGTAGTGTGGCCTAATGTAGTAAGTGTAGTAAGTGTCCACTGTAGGGTCCAAGGACACAGCCTCCCTTATCACCCAAGCTGGGTACTTGAGGTGTGCCTTTCATATGGGCTGAGTACACCCTCCTCTTGTAGTTGAGCCCTGATTCTTGTTGGCAGGTCAATGAGAGGGATTTACCCAGGCCAGTCAGCTGCAAGGACTGGCTGTGACCACTGACCACCAACCTCTGTGTTCTGTGGAGGTTCAACTGTGCAGGGGCAGGGTGGTGGTGCTCTAACATAGTCTGTGCTGTTCACTGGGTGCTCTGGCCCTCGTGTTTCCCCAGGTGGTGCAGGCCAAGGTCAGCCCCCACCTCTACAAGAAAACTAGTCCTTAACAAATAGAAGATATGTGGGATGTTCTTGACTATGTCTATTCTTAACATAAACATTTCATTTTTCCTAAATTACATGAATTTAACATGATTCCTCCAATAAGATGTTTTTGGTTTTTGTTTTTACTTAGGTAAGTTGATTCTAGAGTTCATATGGAGAAATAGGCATAGCTAGGAAAACTCTTCAAAAGAGTAAAGGGATAAATTTTTCCAGAATTAAGACATCTAACTCCAAAATTCCAACTGTGTGGCACTTGCCCATGAACAGACCAATTGCAAAGAATTGGAAGGTATAGAAACAGACCTAA
This sequence comes from Anoura caudifer, assembly GCA_004027475.1. Taxonomy (NCBI): domain Eukaryota; kingdom Metazoa; phylum Chordata; class Mammalia; order Chiroptera; family Phyllostomidae; genus Anoura; species Anoura caudifer. The sequence continues at coordinate 83,286 of PVKU01002741.1, forward strand.
ATACACCCAGGAATTAGTATATCATAGAGCTGTCTCTCAAAGCAGTGGTCAATAAACAGGACAAAAACAACTGGATAGCCATCTAGAAAAAATGAAGTTCGATTGATGCATTTCACCAAGATAAACTCTAAAAGAATAAAAAATTTAAATGTATAAATAATGACACCATAAAGGTGCTAGCCAGCAACATGGAACCATTAATTTCTGCACAATCTCAAGAGTTAATTCTTGATGACTCAATAGCACTATTTCATATCAATGACTAAAATTGTTTTTAGATTTTATTTATTTATCTTTAGAGGGGAAAGGAAGGAGAGAAATATCAATGTATGGTTGCCTCTCTGCCTGCTACCCAGGCATGTGCCCTGACTGGTAATCGAACCACGGTCCTTTGGTTCACAGGCCCATGCTCAATCCACTGAGCTACAACAGCCAGGGCTCAATGACTAAAATTTTTAAAGATGTTATTTATTTACTTTTAGAGAGAGGAGAAGGGAGGGAGAAGGAGGGAGATATCAATGTGTGAGAGTACATTGATTGGTTGCCTCTCACACGCCCCCAACCAGGCATGTGTCCTGAGTGGGAATCAAACTGGAGACCCTTCAGTTCACAGGCTAGTGCTCAATTCACTAAGCCACACCACTGAGGGCTCAATTACTAAATTTGTAACTAATCTCTTTCCTCAGCAGTTGTTTTCCTTTCCTATTCTGTGTAATTTGCCAGTTTTGTAAAAGAGCCTCCACAAAAATTTCCAAAGTAGATTCCCAGAATCATAAAACAGTTGGATCTTCCTATTAGATCTTCCTACTTAATTCAACTCATTTAAATCTTGCCCTTTAATTCAAAACCTGATGCATTTTGACAGGCGATAGTCAACAAGAACTGAGTGCTTGGCATGTGATCATATACTGTGGTTCTGCACTGTCTTCATTTACAGTCCACAGTTGAGTGTGTGATGGTGTTGGGGAAGGGCAGAAAAGAAACTGGAACTCAGACAGTCTTTGGTCCAATTCCATGCTGAAGTGTATGGCATATCCCATAAACGCTTCAGGAGTTGGGGGGTACCTAAGCTGACTCTTAATGGGTGGGCTTGATTCATATACAGGAAGGAGTTGGGTTCACAAGAAAAGGCAAGGATGAGTGCTACAATGTAAAGAGAGTTGTTTTTGAAGAGTTTCTAGGGAGATACTTGAGACTGTGATGTGTGTGCTATTGTTACCTGTCCACCATGAAGAAAACTTTTTTCTGCCATGATTAAAGGAGCTGAACATAGGGTAGTGAGGAAAGAACCAAGCTTACTAAGGGGCCACAAGCACTACGAAGTTTAATCAAGGACAAGGTAAAGAGGTAGTTGTCATCATGAAAACAATTATGATTCATCCTAAAAAGGAGCTAGCAAACAGGAAACACACAGCAAGAACCATGGCAATAGCTATAATTATCTGTCACTGCAGGTGTTTCTGCCACCTCAAAATTGTTAGGCCTGCACAATTCTGCCACCTGAGTTCACTTCAAAAGGAGTTGTACAAAGTCAGCATATAAAGTTTCAGCCTTCTAAAGGGATACTGGAAATGAGTGTCTATGAGATATTTTCAATTCACCAAACAATTGAGTGAAAAAAACTATATACCATCTGCCCAGAGGATACATCCAGGGTTTCAACATTAAAATGGAAACAGAATGCTGAGGCTTCAAAACTTTGCTATTATGAAAGAGATTGAAGATTTCAAGTAGCACCTAAAGCCCCAACATTTTGAGAGAACATGCCTAAAGGAAATGATTTAAAATAGACCTAAAAAATTGGAAGAAGGTGGGACTTGGACCATGTAGCTGCACTAGAATATTCCCCACAGAACCTACCTGTATTTTCCCATAGCAGAATGTCAAGTTAGTGATTATTTCATTAGAAAAATATTTGCTACACCTATAATCTGGAGGTGATGATAAACAACATACCAGAGCACATTACTCTCCAGGATTAAATACCAAACAAATGACAAGAGTTGACCCAGACTGTGGGATGAGGCCTTGTCCAGTTACCATATCAAAGACCTTTTAAGTAAGCTGTATGCAGAAAAAAAGAGAAATCAATTAGGACACCGCTTTGGAGAGTCTTTATATAACTAAGGGAAAAAAGAAATGCAAATCAAACTCAAGCTGGATGTTTTCTTTATTTTATTCATTCAGTTTCTCTCTGATTTGCCCCTCTCACTTGGTTAATCAAAACATGTCTAAAAATTTACACCTACCTTGGGCTATGTCAGCTCAGTACCTAATAAAAACTGGGTCCAGTAGAAAGATAAGGGGAATGTACAGATCAATAAGTGCATTTTCCAATGAACTAGACAATGGCTTTGTGAATCACTTACTTTATGAACCTACAAACTGAGAAGTTTAGGATGTGATCAAGGTAGGTGCAGAAATGCTCTGATTCAATGAATGAAATGATTCATGTAGATATAGACAGAGTTTAGTCCCCCAAGGTAGAGAAAAACAATGCAAAATCCATCCTGACAAAATGAAGTAACTATGCTAATGTTAAGGGGGGAAATGTGCTAAGCCCTGGGATGGATGGATAAATTACCTTTGCAGAATCATGTCATGGGAAGCAAGCTTAGGAGTGGATTTATTTAGAGAATTAAAATGAAGTTTTAATTCTCTCTCTCTCTCTCTCTCTCTCTCTCTCTCTCTCGCTCTCTCTCGCTCTCACTCTCGCTCTCTCTGTTCCCCTCTACCTCTACCTCTTCCCTAATGAACAGGTTAGGGAGCTGATCACTGTTCTAGGTAAACTGTATCTTCTGCTGTTTTCAGGTTATTAGGAAACAGGTGTTTTCTGTTTGTGGGTTTTTTAAATGCTCACCTGAGGATATGCTTATTGACTTTAGAGGGAGGAAGGGGGGCGGAGAGAGAGAGAGAGAGAGAGAGAGAGATTGACATGAGAGAGAAACATCAGTCGGTTGCTTCCCACATGCACATCAACTGGGGATTGAATCCACAATCTAGGTGTGTGCCCTGACTGAGGATTCAACCTGCAACATGTTGGTATGTGGGGCGATGCTCCAGCCAACTAAGCAACCTGGCCCGGGCTGTGGGCTTTTTAACTTTATTACTTAGAGTGGTCCAGGGTTCAGAGCAAAACTGAGCAGAAACTAGAGTTCCCATTTACCCTCTGCCCCCTCAAACACATTCATAGCTTCCACCATTATCCACATCCCAAAGTAGTACATTTGTAACAATGGATGAACCTAGATTGACACATAATATCACCCAAAGTCCATCGTACATTTACTGTTCACTCTTGATGTTGTATATTTTATGGGTTTACACGAATGTATAATGACATGTATCCACCATTATAGTAACATACAGAATACTTTCACTGTCCTAAAAATCCTGTTAGGCTTTTCTTTTTTAACTTAAAAAATTATTATGGAAAATGTTAAACATGTACAAAAGCAGACAGAATAGTATGAACCTCTCCCATGTACCCCATCACCTACCTTCAGAAATTTACCAACCATGGCTGGTCTCAAAAAGACATTTTGCAAAGACTATAGGAACATAGCTATAAGCAAATGGGTATTACTTTTGTGGAAAAGGGTTTCTTCTCAGTAATTTTTGAGTGATTGAATTATTTTGGGGTGACCATGTATTAAGCAGTAACTGTGCTAGGCATTTTGCAATTGATATGTAAAGCCTTGTAACTCCAAGTGTAGCCTGTAGACCAGCACCATGGGAGCTTATTGGCAATGAAGACTCTGGCCTCACCCCAGGCTGACTGAATTGGGGTCAGCAGTTTAACAAGATCCCCAGGCAATCTGTACGTGCATTAAAAGTTAGGAAGCACTGACTGCCTGGCCCAGAGTAGACACAACCCCCTAAACAACCCTGCAACAGCACATCAAGGCAGATATTATCATGCCCAATTTATAGATGAGAAAACTAAAGCTCAGAGATATTATTGACCTAAGATCTCATAACTAATAAACTTAGATGTGTCAGGCTTCAGAGTTTATGATTTTACCATTTGTAGCATGCTTTCCTTCAGCTAGTTCACTCTTGGGGCAACTCAGTTAAAAAATAAAGGGATATAGTATGTTTTTACACAACACAAAAACAACCAGTCATCTTGATGATAACAACAACAATAAAAGAGAAACGGGAAGGAGGTGGGGAGGGCTGGGGGTAAAAGGCAGAAAACTGTACTTGAACAACAATGAAAAAAATAAAACAAAAAAAGAAAAACAAGCTGCTCTCATGCAAGCAATCACTTGCTCCACTGAAAGACCTTTTTGCTTTCCAAGAAGTTATTATGGTATCATGTAGATAACTAAACATTTCAGAGCAGTCAGAAAAAAAAAAAAAAAACTAAAACCAAAAACTGGAGCGATCATCAAAGTTACTCCCCTTGACAGTTACTGTTGATCCAAATATGAACTGAACTGCAAACCACAAGCTCTCCCAGAACAAAACATTTTTCTGTAAACCAAAATGACTGGTAAATGCATTTAAAAATCAGACCAGTTTGACAACTGATAGGCAGGGAGGGCAAGTAGTTGACTGCTATTTCACTCTCCAACCAGCTGGCGGGGTCTAAGCCTATAGCTCCGTTGGAGTGTGAGTTGCTTAAACTGAGAAGGAAGCTTTAAATGCCTGAGCATGGCTGGGCAATGAAATAGGCCCTTCTGTTTTCTAAGTAGCTTTTTGAAAGTGGTATTTACAGGGAAAGGTAGAAAAATCGTAATTCCTGGAGCATGTCCCCAGTTTAGCAGGAACTTTTTATTTAGATCTCAGGAACTTCTAGCCTCTAATCCTAGAAGATTGGACCATTTCCTTCTCTCTGCTGCCCTAATGACACAGGGAACCTACATTAATGGATCAGCATGGCTACTTGGTTTTGCAATGAGCTAATCTGATAATTAACCTCTAGCAGGAACTCGATGAAGTTCTCAGCTCAAAGCTCCAAAGATCTAGTTCAGGGCAATCCGCCTTCACACACACAAAAGGCCAGGTGAAAAGGCACACAAAATGGCCTGTGATAGGCTGCCACAGGGGTTATGATTCACTTTCTACTTTACAACCAGATGTCCTGGACACAACATGCTGTTGTGAATCTGTAATCCTACTTAAAAGTGGTAAACATACTGGCTCAATGAAGCCAATTGTCTTTATACGTGAAATCAAATGGCTACTGTATCTTCTCTGCCTTATAAAGAACTACTTGGTTCACTTTACTCCACATTCTTTTTTTTTTTTTTTTTGATCCCACATCATAAACGGATGACAAGAGAAAAATTCTGAGATGTTCTAAATTACAGCAGCTGGAGAGTAAGAAACAAATAGTTAAGTAGTTAATAGCTGTGGGGCAACTAACAAGACTGCTCACATTCCTGAATGTCTGCTGGAACTTTGAATCAACCTCCAGGCAGCTATTAGCCAACCACTAGATGCCACTGCATCATGTATATGCATGAGCTTTCAGGACTGTGGCCTGTAACCAATCAAAAGCAGTAAATATTTCTCCCTTAAGGACTGTGCACCTACCATAGACCTGCCCTGCTTCACCTTTTCCTGTCTCCCTTATCTGTAGCCAATGTAAATTCTTTCAAAACAACTTACATCTTTCTTTCCCAAAACATAATGTATAAAACAGGCTGCAACTCCAGGACAGCGGACATGTTGTCTTTTCCATCTGACCATGCTGCTGGTGGTTTAGACTAAATGTCCCCAGGACCTAGTTCTTTTCTGGATAGCATTTGGCTCCATAAAACCTTTCTTTTAAAAATCTTTGAGCTGTAGAAGTTTATTTTTATTTAACACAGATTTCATGATATTTTATGGCCAACATTGCCCTCATGCTAAAAAAATATAACGAATACTACGAATTGACTCAAAACAGGCCCAAAAAGCCACCTAAAGTAAAATAGATCACATTTTAAGTTACTTTAAAAATGTTTTCCTGAACATTTCATTTTTTTAAATTTTTAAAAAATATCTTGTTTATGCTATTACAGTTGTCCCACTTTCCCCCTTTACTCTCTTCCACCCAGCCCACCCCTCACTTTCATAGTCAGTCCCCAGACCTATGTTCATGTCCATGGGTCCTTGTGTATGTTCTTTGACTAATCCCTTCACCCTGTTTCAATTTGTCTCCACCTCCCCCTCCCCTCTTATAGCTGCCAGTCTGTTCAATGATTCTATGCCTCTGGTTCTATTTTACTCTTTTGTTTGTTTTGTTCATTAGATTCCTCTTATAAGTGAGATCTTATGGTATTTGTCTTTCACCAACTGGCTTATTTCACTTAGCATAATGGTTTCCAGTTCCATCCATGCTGTTAGGAACTAAAGTTAGGAGTTCCTTTTTTCTTTCTGCTGCATAGTATTCCATTGTGTAAATGAACTGCAGTTTTTTAATCCACTCATCTACTGATGGGCACTTAGGTTGTTTCCAACTCTTGGCTATTGTAAATAGCACCTCTATGAACATAAGGATGCAAAATTCTTTTGAGCTGCTGTTTCAGGATTCTTAGGATATATTCCCAGCAGTGGAATTGATGGGTCAAAAGGCAGGTCCATTTTTAATTTTTTGAGGAAATTCCATATTGTTTTCCACAATGGCTGCACCAGTCTGCATTCCCACCAACAGTGGACTAGGGTTACCTTTTCTCCATGTCCTCATCAGCACTTGTTTGTTGATTTATTAATGATAGCCATTTTGGCTGGTGTGATGTGGTATCTCATTGTGGTTTTAATTTGCATCTCTCTAATGGCTAGTGATGCTGAGCATCCTTTCATATGTCTCTGGGCTCTCTGTATGTCCTCCTTGGAGAAGTGTCTCTTCAGTTTCTTTGCCCATTTTTTAATCGGATTGTTTGTCTTACTGTTGTTGAGTCCTATAAGTTCTTTTTTGTTTGTTTGTTTTTTCTTTTTTCATTTATTTTATTTTGATTGTTGTTCAAGTACAGTTTTCTGTCTTTTACTCCCATCTCAGCCCACCCTCAGCCCTCCCCACCTCCCTATTTCCACGCCCCTAGTTTTTGTCCATGTGTCCTTTATACTCGTTCCTGTAAACACTTCCCTTTTTCCCCTGAAATCCCCTCCCCTCTCCCCTCTGGTGACTGTCAGCCTGTTCTCAATTTCAGTGTCTTTGGTTATATTTTGCTTGTTTGTTTGTTTCATTGTTTAGGTTCCTGTTAAAGGTGAGATCATATGGTATTTGTCTTTCACCACCTGGCTTATTTCACTTAGTATAATGCTTTCCAGTTCCATCCATGCTGTTGCAAAGGGTAGGAGCTCCTTCTTTCTTTCTTTCTGCTGCATAGAATTCCATTGTGTAAATGTACCATAGTTTTTTGATCCATTCATTTACTGATGGGCACATAGGTTGATTCCAACACTTGGCTATTGTAAATTGTGCTGCTATGAACATTGGGGTGCATAGGTTCTTTTGGATTGGTGTATCAGAGTTCTTAGGATATAATCCTAGAAGTGGAATTGTTGGGTCAAAAGGCAGATCCATTTTTAGTTTTCTGAGAAAATTCCGTACTGTTTTCCATAGTGGTTGTACCAGTCTGCAATCCCACCAACAGTGCACTAAGGTTCCCTTTTCTCCACAACCTCTCCAACACTGTTATTTGTTGCTTTGTTTTTGATGGCAATTCTGACCAGTGGGAAGTGGTATCTCATTGTGGTTTTAATTTGCATCTCTCTGATAGCTAGCGATACGGAGCATCTTTTCATGTGTCTCTGGATCCTCTGTATGTCCTCCTTGGAGATGTGTCTGTTCAGTTTCTTTGCCCATTATTTAATTGGATTGTTTGTCTTCCTGGTGTTGAGTCCTATAAGTTCTTCATATAGTTTGGAGATCAAACCCATGTCCAAGGTATCATTGACAAATATGTTTTCCCAGTCAGTTCCCTTTTCATTTTGATATGGTTTCTTTAGCTGTGCAGAAACATTTTAATTTTATGTAGTCCCATTTGTTTATTTTTTCCTTTATTTCCCTTGCTCTAGGAGATATATCAGCAAAAATATTGTTACATGAGATATTTGAAATTTTCCTGCCTATGTTTTTCTCTAGGATTTTTATGGTATCATGACTTATGTTTAAGTTTTTTCAGTTTGAGTTCACTTTGGTGTATGGTGCAAGAAGGTGGTCTAGATTCTTTTTTTTTTTTTTGCATGTACCAGTCTCGTTCTCCCAACACCATTTATTTTTTATTTTTAAAATTTATTGTTCAGTTATAGTTGGCCTACATTTTTCTCCATTGCTGACCTCTATTCAGCTCCCCCACTCCCATAGTCAATCCCCCCGTTGTTTGTGCCTATGAGTCCTCTATTTGTGTTCCTTTGTTGAGGAGACTGTCTTTACTCCATTGTATGTTCTTGCCTCCATTGTCAAATATTAATTGAAAAAATATGGAACACTTCACAGATTTGCATGTCATCCTTGCACAGGGGCCATGCTAATCTTCTCTGTATCGTTTCATTTTAGTATATGTGCTGCCAAAATGAGCACTGACAAAAAATTTTAAATAGTATTTTTAATACTGTATTTGAATGTTTTAACCAGTATATTTTCCCTCTGAAACTTCTACAATGACTTTTCTAAGGTTTGTTTAGCTAACCTTTGTAAGATGAGGAGGGAAGTTATTATTTATCCCTCTTTTGCAAATGAGGAAACTGGGGCTCTGAAAATTGAAGTTACTTATCATAGACAAGAAGGCCTCTCAGTGAGGAAGAGGCAGGGCAAAATTTGACATCCAGATCGTAACCCGACCCTGTTTTCTTTCCACTTACCATAGGTTAAAGAAAAAGACAGCACAAGAGTAGCCACGCAATTATCCCCTAAAATAAAACCAAGGCAGCTGAGAATGTGTCAGGATTATTAAATCAGTTGGAAATACCTCTTCACTTTGGAAATTACAAATTACACTTGGGCTATTTAGTGAGGGGGAAAATGTTGAGACATGAGTAGCTGCATTCATCATGCATATTAAGGGCCTATGGGTTGTAAGCTGTGATATGGACCCAGGGCAATGGCACTTGGAGTAGGGCACATAGCTAGCTGCATTTTCTCCTTCAGTCCTTCATGGCTCCTCACCCTCTCCTCATTTATGGAGAAGTGATGAGTGTTCTGGAAGGAGGGGCCCCATATTCAGAAAGTAGGGGGCTTGGGCACTATTGCCCAGACTTCAAGAAGGAAGAGGGCATTCACTAGAGTGCAGTGTCTCTTGACCCAAAGTGAGATACATACCCTACCTCTACTTTTGAGTCTGGCTGTAGAGGTAACCATTAGTTTGAAGTCATTTCTTCTAAAGGGTACATCCTAATGGGTCTGAGTCTGGATTTGGGTATGTGCTATTATCCAGTTGAGAGTACAGTGTTCTTTGTGACTTGAAGAGCAAATTAAGTTCATACAAAGTAGAAAGATTTCAGAATAGTCCAGGGAAGAGGAGGATGGGGTTCCAAATTAATCCTAGCCATGGACCCTCCATAGCTTCATTTCTGTTAGCCCCTCTTGTCTTGCCATGACTTAGAGATGTTATGGGCTAGATGTTATGGGCTTGAGTGCCCTGAAAAGCTCTCTTTCTCACAAGGGAGTCCTGAGAGTTGGGCTCCAGTTCAGATTATCTCAAGGAATGACCATTGTAGATACGTAGATAACATGCTCACAATCAGCCCAAGAAATAAATTCCATACATGAGGTACTTACATTTGAAAGGCCCAATTGCTGAAGGCCAAACTATTTTATCTACAGTTAAGGAAAGAATTTCTGGAATTTTCTATGAGCTTTCCAGTTTTCGTGCATATCTTGTCTCACTAGGTAAGAGGCATAGAAAAGGGAGATTCTTTTTTTTTTTGATAGAACAGCGTATGATGAGAAAATCAGTACACAAAAGGACATTTTGTAGCATTTAATCTAAAGATGAGTTTTGCTAATTATTAAGTATATGGAAGGAAACAATGTCCTTGGTCTAAAATTTTTGTATCAAATAGCTCAATACTCCCAAAATCCTGGATAAGGTTCTAGTTTGTGCTGGGGCTAGACGGACACTTGGAAGAGATATCGTAGTGGGCATAGGACAGGAGATTGGGCTGGAGAACTAATTCAAGCCTGAGAGTCTGTGAAAATTAGAGGTGCCAATTGATTTTCTTAAGGAAATTGTATTCTTTAAAGTATAAAATTATACAGATGGAGAACAAATTAATGGTTATTAGAGGTTAGGGATGGTGGGGATGGGGTGTGGGGTGGGTGTGACTATAAAGGGATACACCAGGGTGAATTTTGTGGTGATGGACTAGTTTCATATCTTGATTGTGGTGGTGATTCCACAAATCTATACCTACAATAAAATAATTATTCACACACATTGCACCTATGTCAACTTTCTGGTCTTTATATGGTACTATAATTATGTACAATATAATCATTGGGGAACAGTGTGTGAAGGGCAACTTATTGCAAATCTATAATTATTTTAAAGTAAAAAGTTAAAACAATCTCAAGCAGAATTCTGCATTTTTAAAGTGCCCTACAAAAGCCTTGATTTTTCCAATTTTTCTCTTGAGAGAGCCCTACCCCCACACACTGTAACTCCTTGATTCTTGAGAATTAGAACTACAGACTTAGGAACAAACTTTTCCTTTTCTATCTTAATTTATTCATTGGGGGAAAAGTCAGAGAACACATGTGCCCTTTTATTTTAACATCAAGAGATTTGATGTTTCGGATGCAGGTATTTGATTGGTAATGCCTTGAGTACACTGGAAAGATTCTACATCTGACTAAGCTAGGTCTTCTCCCTGCCATGGAAAAAAAAGCAGAAACAAGTTAAATTTCTTTCATGCCTTTGATGTGAATAGATGCATAAGTGTAGGAAGGAGGGAGAGAGGACTTTTGGTTCAGGAATAAGAGGTACTAGCCATCACCCAAAAGAGAGAGGCTCCTTTCAGCCTAGAGGAAACTGTTTCTGGGGTTAAGAAATGTGGAGAAATTGCCCCAGAACTTTAGGCACTTGCAAGAATAACAATTCGGCTAGCTTCAGAGAGGGGCAGTTTGAGTCAAATGTGGAAATGTGAACCAGTTTTCCCTCTCCACCTCCCCAGGTACACTGAACCTGAGCCCTTCAGTGTGAACAGGTGGTTGTAAGCGGCAGGTTATAAAGGGATTTGGCATCTGGCATGTGAAACCAAGCACTTGACTATAAGCTGTCTCATATTTTTCTCTAATTTTGAGTCACAGGGACCTGGGTTCAAGTCCTATGAATGCCTTGAGAGAGTTATTCTTTCTGTTTTCCTCCCCCTCACCCTCTCCCCACAGTACCCAGCATAGGTTTTGGCACACAGCATGTTGTTAATGAATCCTTGCTGGCTAGGCTAAATGGAGCTTTCCTGGCTACTTCAGTGATGTTGATGAAGACCCAGAAATAGGCATAAGTGAACATCAACATTCCATTTCAAAGATATGAAGGTAACATGCTGACTTCTTTACTTCCTTGATAGATTGCTATAATAAAACTCTCCATGTGATAAGGCCCATTTTTGATACAAATATAATTGTAGACAAATATTATATAGTTCAAGTAAAATTAAAGTCAGTGGCTTAAGTACCTTGAAAAAATGGCTTCTTGATCAGCATAGCAGGTATTGAACAAGAAAAAAAAATCAATTATAGACTGATGTGCTTATAATCACAGAATTCAGAAAGTTATCAAATAGAGCAAAAAATCTAATTTGGCCCAGTCACATCTATATTCCACTCACCGTCTTGAGACTATACTTTAGTCTACAGCCATTTGTGAGGTACAGTGAAAAAAGTAACAGATCATGAAATGAAGACCACACCTATAGTCCCAGATTTACTCATTCATTCACTCATTCAGTCAACAAATATTTACTGAGTGCCTACCATGGAGCCAGGCTCTATGCTTCAGAGACATGCTTCTGCTCTGCATGGAATTTTCTATCAGTAGTTGCATGATCTGTGGGAATTCACTTCACCTTTCTGGGTCCGATGCTCCCCACCTATCAAATGGTGACAAATCTATATAATAATTATGAGAATTCTATGAGGAATGTAGGGGCTAGAGCCCTACAGACTGGATTGTTTTCTATTACTGTCTTTTTTTAATGGTTACATAAATAGTTTGTGATCATTTGAAAATTATTCCCAAAGTCTATTTCAAGGGGGCTGAGCATCTTCTGCCTGCTCAGTTTCCTTCTTTACATGTTGGCAAAGCCAACCAAGACCAGAGTGAGCAGGAGTGACAGAGGGCCCTGTTACACTGGGCTGATGCACTTATGGCAAATGGCACTCCAGTTTGTATTATCAAATGAGTTGGATTTCAAACATGGTTCCTGTTGTGGGTTAAATTGACTCCCCCCAAAAATATGTTCAAGTCCTTGTTCTAAGCACCTGTGAATGTGATCTTATCTGGAAATAGGTTAAGATGATGTCATTAGGGTGGACCCTAATCCAACATGACTGTTGTCCTTAGAAGAAGAGAGAAATTTGGATACAGACATACACATAGAGAATACACATAGAGATGCACAGGAAAGAAGGACATGCGAAGATGGAGGGCATGTGAAGATGGAGGCCAAGACTGAAGTTATGCAAACAAGCCAAAAAATGCCTGAGGCTACCAGAAGCTGGAAGAGGCAAGGAAGGATGCTCCCCTGGAGGCTTCTGAGGGAATATGGCCCTGCCACACCTTTATTTTTAAACTTCTAGGTTCTGGAACTGTTAGAGAATAAATTTCTGTTGTCTTAAGTCACCCAGTTGGTAGTATTTTTTAGGGCAACCCTAGGAAGCTAACACCGTCCCCAAAAGAAATAGCCTTACCACATACTTCTCTCTGCCCTCCATGCAGTCATGGTGTCCCCTCCTTTTCTGTACATGAATCCACATAAAAATGATGCTCTGATCCCAGCACTAAAATGTGAGGGTCTCCAGAATGGAAAAAGAGCTTGTATAGAAAACTGAAATCCATTTTATGTTAGTCAAATAAAGTCAAAATGGAAAGCAAGAGTACCTCTCACTCCTTTACCACCTCTGCTGCCAAGTTTGATTGAAAATAATAAGAGCAGGCAGGCATGGGGCCTATTGAGCAAAAATCATGATGACCATCTTGGGAAAGCCATGGAATCCATTTGAGGCCCTGATAAAGGCTAGTGGGGCTTGCCAAATAACTATCTAAGGTTTCCAAGCACTGAAAAATGTCATTGTGTTTTAGAACCAAGCTACTAGCTTGTTTCCACCTAGATTCCACTCTTGCAGCCAATCAGAGGCTTCTGTCCTAGCTAAGGAGGTGCCCCTTCTGTAGGAAATTTACTATTTGGCAACCACCATAGTAATAATTGATTCAGGCAAGAGTCATAAATGGATCCTAAAACTAATGAGTGAAAGTTCTATGGGAAGCATATTATTTATGTACTTGCAAAGTATCTTCCCACACATTAGTCATTAAGAACAAAATGAAAAATAGTATATTTACAGTGGGATGACGTGGCAGACATTATCTTAACCAAGTAATCAAAGTTAACATCACCAACAATCATCACCTACCTTTTTATGTTTTACTTCTGACATAAATGCATAACCTCTCATCATGAGGACACATCAGGCAAACTGAAATTAAAGGGACATTCAACAAAATAGCTGGCATGTCCTCTTCTAAAATGTTGATGGCATGAAAAGTAAAGAAAGGTAAAGGACTGTTCCAGATTTAAGGAGACTTTAGAGAATTAAGAGATAGGACAACTAAATTCAATGTATGATCCTAGAGTGGATCATGGGCCAGAAAAAAATTAGTGATGAAGGACATTCTTGAAACAATTAACAAAATTTGAATATGACCTGTATATTATGTAATAGTATACTATACTGATGCTATATTTCTTGAATTTGCTAACTTTACTGCATTTATATAACACAATATCTTTGTTTTAGGGAACACATTGAAGTATTAAAGGACAAAGGGAAATAATATCTGCAACTTTTAAGTGTTTCAGAAAAAGGGTGTGTAGGAAGGTGGGGAGAGAGAACAAGATGCTAACAACATTAATCTTGGTAAAGGGTATGTCAAAGTACTTTTTCTTATTTTTGTATACAATTATCTGTAAGTTGAAAGTATTTGAAATTTAAAAAATTTAAATATATTATTTTGAGCATTTAGCCATATGCTGGATGACATGTTAGGTGTGAGATATTCAAAGGAGAAGACAGAGTCTCTATCCTTAATCCAGGAATTCACAGCCTGGGGTGGGAGGGACCAATAAAGAGGTCAGCACAATTCACTGTGATAAAAGATGCCATGAGAGCACAGAGGAGGTATGTTAACCCCAGACTTCCAAGGGGAAGCGGGTCAGAGGAGACACTTTACAGAGGAAGTTAAGGAGAAGCTTAACGTTGAGGGAACTAATTAAGATTGAGGTGCTAGTGGGACATGTAAGCAGAGCTGACTGACAGATTATGGGATATAGAGATGATGCCTGGGCCTGTTGGCACAGGAAGAAGCCACATGCTTATCCACGCCTGGTTGTGTGAGGACACAACAAGGTGTGGATTAACATGTGTCTGGGGGTCAGGCCAAAGTCACCATAGCCTCTAAGGTAACATAATCACAGACATAACAAAACAACTTGAGCCCTGGCTGGTGTGGCACAGTGGACTGAGTGTCAACTTGTGAACGGAGGGGTCACCAGTTCCATTCCAAGTTGGGGCACATTCCTGGGTTAGGGGTGGGGCCCTGGGATGGGGACATGTGAGAGGCAACCAATTGATGTATCTCTCATGCACTAGTGTTTCTCTCCCTCTCTGTCCTCTCTCTAATAGTAAATAAATCAAATCTTCAAAAAAAAAAAAAAACAACTTGAGGCTGAAAGACTGAACACAACTGTGCTTTCTGATGGATTGGCATGAGGTTTGTGGTGCTGTATACTGAATGTCATAGAGATATCAGTCCCCAAATTTTATATTATATGTAACTTGGATAAGGACATGACTCCAAATTAGTCAGGATTGCCAATAATACACTGTGAGGTAGGAAGAGAAGGTCAAGTGATCATAAGAAACTGAAGAAGTGATTTTTTCAAGAACAGGATGAATGGACTTCTGGTTAAGATGGCAGCGCAGGCAGACAAGGCTCGCATCCTCACACAATTGCATCAAAATTACAACTAAAATATAGCTCAACCACCACTCAGAACTGTCAGAAATTGAGTTGAATGAAAGTCTGACAACTACAGAATAAAATAAACTACATCCATCCAGACTGGTAGGAGGGGTGCCAACAAGGAACGAGCTGGTCCCACACCCACTTGTTGTGGACAAAAAATAAGGAGGGATATCTTAGGAGTGAAGAGTTCCAGCCCCATACCAGGCCCCCCAGTCTAGGGTTCCAGTGGTAAGAAGATAAATCCCCACGGCTTCTGGCTGCAAAAACCAATGGGGGATTGAGTCAGTGTAAGAAACTGCTGGAACCCCAAGCAGTTCCTCTTTAAAAACCCACACATGGACCCACCTACTCAGACTCATTCCGTCTGAGCTCCAGCACTTGGGGTAGCAAGTTGAAAGGCACCAGTGGCATAGAGGGAGAAACTGAAGTGTCTGGCATCAAGGTGAGCAGAACACATTGTCCCTTTTCTAAACCCTCCCCCCACAGAGCTACAGAGCCCGCAAGCTGGTACCATATCTGAGATTCCATCAACCTGGCTAACACTGTTTGACCTGCCTTGGAGATCGCCAGAGACTCTGCCCCATCCGACGTATCCAATCTGCTACTCCACCCAATCTAGCCCACCCAATCTGCTACTCCATATGAACTGCTGGTCTTGGCTCATGCCATACAACTTCCTAAATACTACCAAACAAGCAAAAGCTGGCCTCAGTGAGCTACAGGCCCAGCACTAGCAGCAGCCAGACTACATTAACAGCTTGGTTTCACCTGGGAACCTCCAAGTCCAGCAAAAATAGCAGCCATCTCAGACTGCCTTGTAGGTCGGGCAGAGTGGCCCAGGGCAAAACACAGGTGGGGACTGACCTTGGCCTGCACTACCTGGGATACTCCAGGGTCAGTGCTCCCAGTAGACAACTACAGACCAGGTCAGAGCACCACCACACTGCCCCTGCACAGCTGATCCTCCATAGAGGGCGGCAGTTGGTGGCCATTGGTCATAGCCAGTCCTTGCAGTTGACTGGCCTGGGTAAATCCATCCCATTGATCTGTCAACAGCGACCAATGCTCAACTACAAGAGGAGGGTGTACTTAGTCCACAGGAAGGGCACACCTCACGTACCCAGCTTGGGTGATAGGGGAGGCTGTGCCACTGGACCCTACAGGACACCTACTACATTAGTCCACACTACCAAGACAGGGAATCAAAGCATCTCTACCTAATACATAGAAACAAACACAGGGAGGCTGCTGAAATGAGGAGACAAAGAAACATGGTCCGAATGAAGAACAGATCAAATCTCCAGAAAAAGAGCTAAACGAAATGGAGATAGCCAACCTATCACATGCAGAGTTCAAAGCACTGGTCATAAGGAACTTAGTGAAGACCTCAGCAGCATAAAAGATCCAATCATAAACCAAAGATACACTAATGGAAATAAAGAACAATTTACAGGAAAAGAGCAGTGGAGCGAATAAAGCTCAGAATGAAATCAATGATTTGGATCATAAGGAAGCAAAAAACAACCAATCAGAAAAACAAGAAAAAAAAAGAATACAAAAAAAGGAGGATAGTATAAGCAGCCTCTGGGACAACTTCAAGCATTCCAACATTCTCATCATAGGGGTGCCAAAGGAGAAGAGAAAGTGCAAGAAATTGGAAATCTATTTGAAAAAATAATGAAAGAAAACTTCCCTACTTTGGTGAAGGAAATAGACATGCAAGTCCAGGAAGCACAAAGAGTCCCAAACAAAATGGATGCCAAGAAGCCCACTCTAAGACACATCATAATTAAAATACCAAAGGTTAAAGATAAAGAGAGGACCTTAAAAGCAACAAAAGAAGTTAGTTACGTACAGCTGAGTTCCCATAAGACTGTCAGATGATTTCTCAAAAACAACCTTGCAGGTTAGAAGGGATTGGCAAGAAATATTCAAAGTCATGAAAAGCACAGACCTGCAGCCAAGGTTGCTCTACCCAGCAAAGCTATCATTTAAAATTGAATGGCAGATAAAGAGCTTCCCAGACAAGAAAAATTAAAGGAGTTCATCATCACCAAACCATTATATGAAATGTTAAAAGAACTTATTTAAGAAAAAGATCAAAACCATGAACAATAAAATGGCAAAAATACATACATATCAACAATTGAATCTCAAAAACAAACTAAGGAAATGAGAAGAACAGATACAGAGTCATGGATACACAAAGCATTCTGATGGTTGCCAAATGGGAAGGGGTGTAGGGAAATGGGTGAAGAGATGATGGGATTAATAAGTACAAATTGGTAGTTACAGAATAGCCATGGGGGTGTAAAGTACAGTATAGGAAATGGAGTAGTCAAAGAACTTATATGCATGACCCATGGACATTAACAATAGTGGGGGATTGCCTGAAGGAGTGGTGGGTGCTGGGTGGAGAGTGGAAAAGGGGAAATATCAGGACAACTATAATAACATAGTCAGTAAAATATAATTTAGAAAAAAGAACAGGATGAGCTTTAGTAGCAATAAGGATAAGGTAGTACCCAATTAACACAACAAGGTGAGGAGAGATTGTTGTTAATAGGAAAAATCCTGAGAACAGTACCATAATAAAGGGAAATCAGTGAGGTAGTACTGCTGTTTGAGACCTTGATTGGGGAATGGGAATTTCCACTCAATTACAAGACACAAGAGCCAGGATGAGTAAGTACATGAATGTTCCTAACAAGGGCCTGGTGGGAGTTCATTTTTTTCCCTTCCTTGAAAACTTATATTATGGAAATTTTACAAAAATAATGAGAACAGCATTAACTTAGACCAAGTTAAATTGCCAAAATGGGACTATTTTTGCCCTATAAAAATGGCAATTTCATGTTTCAAATGAAAATGAACCTCCATATACCTATCACCCAACCTTCAGCAATTTTTGACACATGGTTATTTTACATCACCCAAAACCCACCCATTACCCTGGCAAACTGACTGCTTTGAAGCAAATTACAATGGGAGTTTTGTTTACTTGATTACATTACAGTAGGTAATATATTCACACAGCTCAAAATTCAAAAAGCACATCACTTTGTACACCTTTAATATATATAATTTTTGTTAATTATACTTACATAAAGTAAAAAAAAAAGATACAAAACAAAAGAGCAAGTGAAAAATTACCTTCCAAACCCTGCCACATAGCAAACAGCCCTCCTCTGTTGGAGGCAACCGTATTAACAATTTTTCATGTATCCTTCTGAAGATGTTTTACGCATAAATTAGCAAAGAGATTGTAAACAACTAACACTGATCTGAACCTTGCTTCTTTCACTTAACAAAATTTTGGAGATCATTCTATAACAGTACATGAAAAGCTTTATCCTTTTTAAAGCCATACTTTATTTAACTAATCAAATCACTGCTGATGGACTTTTAGGCTGTTTTCAACATGTTACCATTACAGACAATGCTGCAATGACTTACCTTACACATTTATCCAGCACAAAAGCAAGCAAGTACATTTGTAGGAGAAACTCCTGAAAGCCGAATTGGTATATGAAAGGGAATGTGCACTTGTAATTTTAATAGTTATTGCCAAATTGTCCTCCATCAGCTAGGAGTTATTTTAATGTTGTCTTTGCCATTTTATCACACACAGTTTCCTTACTCCTCCTTTCTACTTACTCCCAGGGCCCCTAGGAGACCACTTCAACATACAAATTCAGAAACACCCCTCCTTCTGACCTCAGCCTCCTATGGGTCTCCTTTTACCACTCTCTGGCCCTCACAGCCACCAGTCTGATTTTCCTCCCCACTCCTTTCCCAGAAGCCATGCATGGCCTGCTGGTTTCCTTTCTTCATCCAAGTCAGTCTCAGGATCAGCCACTTTACCACACTAGTGTTGACCCCTGGACTTACTCTCCCCATGACCTTTTGTAGCACCTGCTCTGCCAATACTCATCCCTGTGAAAACCTCACCATCCATTCTCTCCATCCCCCACTCCCAGGTTGCTAATTTTTGCTGGAGAAGGTCATGACTGGCTCTGCTACAAAGCCAGACCAGCTAGGCTCATCAGGGCTCCAAGGGCTGGGAAGCAATCTTTACATATACCTGCACTGAATTTCTCTCAGGGATTGTTCCAAACTCTCTCCCTTTCTTCAGATATCCCACCCTACCCTCACCCCGCCCCTCAGTGCCAGGCCTAGTTTTGAATATCAATGACAGAACACAGGTCAGCAAACAGGAACCCCGTGAATTACCCTCTCTTTACCTTGCCCTTCCCTGCTTGTCTGTATTTTTGCTTATACTTGCGCATTCCCCCACCACTCAGCTTCATAGGAATGAGGGGACTTCCTCCTCAGGGTTGTTTCTTCCACCTGTGCCCTTGACACCAGATTCTCTTGCCTGCTCCTGAAATTGGCCCTAGAAACTGAGCAAGCTCTCCTCACCCACTAGTTGTTTCCTCCCAGTGAAAAAACATTTCCCTCTGTGCCATTTTGATCCATATTACCATCAAACTTTTAAAATTTAGCTACTTTTAAAATTGCACAAGTAATTCATGCCTGCTAACTTCACTTCCTCCCCAGTCAGGCTCAAGATTTAACGGAAAGCTCAGAAAATAATAAGAAAAAAAGAAGTAAATAAAACCACCCATAACCTTACATTCAATTGTTAATATTTTGATGTATTCCTTTCCAATCTTTTTATATGCCCATATAAACACTGGTATATCTACACGTATCTTTTTCTTACAAAAAGTGAATCGCAGTATATATCCTTTTTTATCATAATATATTTCAGACATGTCAACTTTGTTATATGAATTATCTGACCCTGGGTAAGTAATTTAACTTCCCTGAGTCCATCTTCTCCTGTGTAAAATGAGGACTATTTTAAGTTACTACCTCACAGGGCTGTTATGAGGACTGAATGAGATAAAAATACATAAAAACACATCACAGTGCCTGACACATAGCAAGTTGAATTAATGTTAGCTATTATGATCTTCCCACATCAATAAATATAGCTCTACATAATAATTTAATGAGTTCTGTCACTGCTGTGTCTAATATGAGTGACTAAAGCACTGCAGTGACTCACCAACACATACTCATCTGGCACACAAGCAAGTTTATCTGTAAAATAAACTCCTAAAAGCAGAATCGCTGCTTTAAAGGCTGTGTGCATTTGTAATTTTGATAGATGTTGCCATATACCCTTCATGATTTCTCTAACCTATCCATTAAGGATGTTCCAAATTTTTCACTGATACAAACCTAGACTGTGGAGAATAATCTTACAAACTAAATCTTTGCATAGAGCCATGATTATTTATCAGGGCAGAGATAGGGGTGCAAATGATGTGCATGGGAAACCCCTAGTATCACTGACACTCAAAGGGGAGAATGATAAAAGGTGATGCTGAAAAAGACAATGGGACCAGATTCTGAAGGACTATGAATGCCTTGGTCTTTCACTCTGTCAGTCACCAAATATTTAGTGACCACTTACATAATACTAGGCACTATTTAGTTCACTTACTAAACTAAAAACACAAAAAGGTTTCTGTTGGGGGGTGCTGCTAGTAAAGAGCAACAAACAATACAAATAAGTAAAGTATTAAAAATATTAAAAGGTGATAAGTGCTATAGAAAAAAGAAATAGTAAAGCAGGCAGAAAGGGATCAAGAGGACTGGGAGATATTAATATTAATAACTAATATTAATATTACACAGTGCAACACTAAATAGAGTGGCCACTCCATTATGGAGTTTGAACTTATTCTAACAATGAGGTATCAATGGTGTAAGTGGAGTGGGCATCCACTTATATCATCATCATCTTTGCCATGTCTACATACCACCTGATACCTGATATCTAATGATTTTCTTTAAATCAAGTTACTCTGCCCTGCTTACACTTATTTTAAAGGAAGCTTTATAACACCAACATAAATGGAAACCTGGTATTGCATGCAATGAAGGTCTAGAAAGGAACACTGGAGGATACCTAGGACCAGCCTCTTCCTTTCAGAAACTAGCTTGTAAATAAGCACAATAACAGCAAGCCCTTTTAAAATTCTGTGCTTATTATTTCCAAAATAGCTTAGCATTTTACATGCAGCAGATAATTTTATCTTCACAACAAGTCTTATATAAGCACCATTATTGTCCCTATTTCTTTAGGAGGAAACTTGACCAAGTGATTGACCTTCCCAAGCCCAAGTTTCCTCCTAAATAAATGGGAATATAGGAGCGAAGTGCCCATAGCTTATGCCCACTCCATGTCATTCTTGGAGGACAAGAAAGGGACAGAAGTTCCCAGCTAGTTCATCCTCTGACCATTATCTCCCAAATTGCAACAATTGAGATTAGAACTAAATTACTGTTTTAAAATGAAACACCTCCCCTAGAGTTAAGTTTCTTATCTTTCCTCATTAGCTTTATTTTTAAAAGTTAAACATTTTTATTATTTATGCTATTATACTTGTTCCAATTTCCCCCCTTTGTAACCCTCCCACCATCTCACCCACCATTCCCACAGTCAATCACTGCTTTGTTGTTCAAGTTATTGGTCACTTTAATTTTCCTGTGAACTTACACCAGAATGTTCAAATTGATTTCAGACTTGCCAGGAGAGGAGTTTTGATTAGAAGAAGGGAAGAAAATATACCTTTGGATCATTGGCCCTGGCATCTTTCGGAAGAGAGAAGACCCGGGCAGATTCCAGTGGGGGTAGGGAGGGTTGGGACTTGGGCAGCTGGAGGGAAAGAGGCAGCAGAAAACAAGGAGGGAAGAAATGAAAGACAAACCGTATCAACTTCAGTTGTCTCTAATTCAAGTTCTTTGGGTAAAAGAATGTGAGTACAATAAGTAATACATTGGTAGAGAGAGAGTGCCTAGGCTCTGTTAATGTGCTTTGTCTCTCAAAGCATAATACTGCTATTCAATTTCCTGAGAAGTGTGCTTTGTTTCTTAAAGAAAGACATTTTCATTCACAGGAAATAATGTGGGACTTCGAACACTCAACCGAAGAAATCTGAAACAGAAATATATCTTTCTCTGGTTTAAGTTATTGAATAATGATAATTCTATTAGTCACACACATGAACCCAGGTTCCATGAAAGGCTTACAATCCAGAAAATTTCAATATAATGTAGTAACCCTGGAATGTGAACACTGGTACTGTCCTTCAATATTTGATTTATAAAAAGATAAATGCTTGTATAGAGTAAATAATATTTTTAAATGACTTAGAGAAAACTGGAGACTAAAGTAAACTCATGAAAACAAAAAATCTAGGAGCAGTAGGGGTTAGAGTCTCTGGTGCAGAGTGAGCATTGCCTAATGACCCCATGTAGCCCACAATGTAGTGTGTTATGTGGGTCCTGTGTCACAGAGGAAAACGGTATTGAATCTGTTTGGTGCAGACCATCAATGATGGGATAGAAGTTCCCAAAGGCAAGCATACAACCCCTGGTTACACAATGAAGGAAATGAGACATAAAAATCCTTCGGTTGATAGACCAGTTGGTAGCACCACATTTTCTAGTACACAAATGGCTTCCTTCTCCTGCCCAACATTTGAAAAGTCCCAGATTCAGACATACTGACACTTATGCTGGAGTTCTTATTTGGTAAAGTGACATTAACAAAGCTTGTTGCTTGGTAACAACTGCTCCATAAACCCTTATATTTTGTGTATGATGAAATAGACTAAGTACATCCACCATTTTGTTTCACTTTTTTTAAAAAAAAATTTCATTCTTGTCACAAAGATCCAAAGGCTGATACCATTCCAGGTACTCACAGTCTCTAACCAACAGGGCACTGACAAAATTGTGTATAGTCAGACTCTTCTCCTGCCAGTAAGTGAGGGAGTTTGGGGGCTACATGCACACAGATTATCTTTATCTGAGTATGATTTATCTATGAGTTTATCCTGAAGTTAACTAAAGGAAGTGGAAAGTCATATGAAGCTATTCCAAAGACTTTAGGAGCCTCTGGAGAATGTTCAGGTTTTTTTCTAAATCAAATAGGATCATCTTTTGAAGTAAGCATGCACTTTAGCCAATAATTTTACTTTTTTAAAGATTTTATTGCTTTATTTTTAGAGAGAGGGGAAGGGAGGGAGAGAGGGAGAGAAACATCAATGAGTGGTTCTCTCTCAGGCGCACCCTACCAGGCCCACAACCCAGGCTTGTGTTCTGACTGGGAATCAACCAGGCAACCATTTGGTTCACAGGCTGGTACTCAATCCACTGAGCCACACCAGCCAGGGCTTATTTTATTTTTAATTATATTTTATTAATTATGCTATTACAGTGGTCCCGATTTTCTCCTTTTTCCCCCTCCACCCATTACCCACCACTCCCTCAGGCAATGCCCCCACCATTGTTCATGTCCATGGGTCATGCGTATAAGTTCTTTGGCTATTCCATTTCCTATTCTGTACTTTAATTTATATCCCTATGGCTATTCAGGTACTACTAATTTGTACTTCTAAATCCCCTCACCTCTTCACCCATTCCCTCACCTGCCTCCCATTTGGCAACTATCAAAATGTTCTCCATATCCATGATTTTGTCTATGTTCTTCTTGATTGCCTAGTTTGAATCTAGGCTGGCTGCTGCTAGTGCTGGGCCTGGGGCTCACTAAGGCCAGCTGTTGCTTGTTTGGTAGGATTTAGGAAGTCGTGCAGTATGAGTCAAGACCAGCCATTCATATAGAGTCACAGGTTGGATGGGCCCATAAGTTGGGTGGGCAGAGTCTCTGGGAATCTCCAAGGCAGGTCAAACAGTGCTAGCCAGGTTGATGGTGTCTTAGATATGGCAGGAGCTTGCCATTCTGTGGCTCTGTGGTGGGGAGGGCTCAGAAAAGGGACAATAGGTTCTGCTCTCTTTGATGCCAGGACCCCGGTTTATCCCAGTATGCCATTGGTGCTTTTCAAGTTGCTATCCTGGTGCTGGAGCTCAGAGGGGCAAGTCTGAGTAGGTGAGTCTGTGTTTGAGTTCTTTAAGAAAAACTGCTTGGGGCTCTAGAAGTTTCTATCATGAACTCAGTCCCCACTGGTTTTTGCAACTGGAAGTTGTGAGGACTTATCTTCTTGGCACTCGAACCCTGGGCTGGGGGGCCTGCTCTGGTGTTGAGACTCCTTGCTCCCGAGCTACCCCTCGGGAATTTTCATCCACCACATGTGGGTGTGGGACCAGCCCATTCCATGTCTGTGCCCCCCTCTACCAGTCTGGATGGATGTGGTTTCTTTTATTCTGTAGTTGTCAGACTTCCATTCAACTCAATTTCTGATGGTTCTAAATAATGGCTATCTATATTTTAGTTGTAATTTTGATGTGGTTGGGCAGGATGCAAGCCATGGCTGCCTATGCCAATGTCTTGACTGGTAGTCTCTAGCCTATCATTTTAAACAGTAATGAATAATTTCACCAAATATCAAAATCCATGAAATATAACATCAGTTATTTGAATAGAAATATAATATGATGAATATTTTTTATAAAATAAAGACATCTAAACATGTTTCCTCATTGATGGGTTTTTTATCTCAAGAAACATTTAATACAACAAACAATTTTAAAATGCAGGAATGCAAATTCAAAACACTGTTTAAGCAAACTAGTATATGTAAACTACATAATGAACATGTATTGCTGCTGGGAATATAAAATGTTAAAATCACTTTGGGAAACAGGCTGACAATTTCTTATAAAGTTAAATTTGTGTTCACCATATAATACAGTAATTTTACTAGGGATTTACTCAAGAAAAATGAAAACACATCAACACAATAGCTTAAACATAAATATTCATAGCAGGTTTATTCATAATAGCCCCCAACTGGAAACCCAAATGTCCAGCAAAAGATGAATGGATAAATTTCGCAATATACATACAATGAAATACAACTCAGCAATGAAAAGTAATGAACTACTGATACTGGAAGCAACATGGATGGATCTCAAGGACATTCTAAGCAAAAGCAACCAGACACAAAAAAGTATATATTGCATAATTTTTGTATAAAAGAGACATCTAATCTACAGGTGTGGGAAAATGTAGATTTACAGTTGTATGTGAAACACAGAGTTTATTCTTGTATCATTAAAATCATAATCTGCATGCCTTTTT
Organism: Anoura caudifer; assembly: GCA_004027475.1. Classification (NCBI taxonomy): domain Eukaryota; kingdom Metazoa; phylum Chordata; class Mammalia; order Chiroptera; family Phyllostomidae; genus Anoura; species Anoura caudifer. The sequence continues at coordinate 108,588 of PVKU01002741.1, forward strand.
CCATATGAACAACTGTAAACCTACTTTTGCCCACCCTGGTATCATGATGAAGAAAAGGAGATCAGTGTAACCTGATCTCCAGCAGTGGGGGTGAACAAGATTAACTACAAAGGTTCAGTGGACACTTTCTGTGATAATAGAAGTGGCCTATATTTTGATTGCAAGCTTATAAAAGGTACAATTTATAAGTATGTAAATTATATCTCAGTAAGTTGATTTTGAAAATAGCATAAATGGAAAACTCTCCCAAACTTGAAAATTTTAAGTTATTTATGCTTAGCAAGTATAAGCATGAGGTATGCTGTGTAAGTTTTGTACCAAGATGCAGTCCCTACAATAAGAAAACTACTGTCTTGAAAAATCACACAGGCATATATGCACACTGGAAAGCATTGGGTTTGATGCTATATGGAACTAGTATACAGGGTCCAGCAGAAGTAAGGCCTGCTTGAGTATGGCTGGTAGTGTAATAATATGGGTGTAATAATTTATAGTTTTAACTTGAACATTTCACTTAAATGCCAAACTTTGAGTGTGCTTGAGTGTGATGTTTTTGTGTTAAGAAATTACATGCTTATGATTTTGTAATAAGAGATTTTGTAATAAAAAGGGGTGTTGTTTGTGGCCAACCCTGTATACAGGTTACCAGGCTCTTTTTAAAATTGTCTACCATGTTTGAAGAATGGTAAAATGAGTAAAAGCTAAAGGCTTCATTAGGCTGGAAAGAAGACCAATGTATATACTAGGTTGGTCAGAACTGGGATCAGATCAAGGACAAGAAATGTACTCTATAAGACCATGAACCCTGGCTGGTCACTGTCATCTTGTGGGGTGCCTTGCAATAGACAGGCCAATCAATCTGGAGGCAACTTGAGTTTGTCTAAGAAGTGTTACCAATAACTGGGACCAAAAAGTAGAAGATTTTAAAGGACAAGAGGGACTTCACATTCTTTGGCCAGACTGCAAGGAATCCCTTGCTATCCCTATCAGAATGGAAGCTCTATCATTCTCCTTTAAGTGTTTGGTGAAAAGTTATACTAAGGCTTTAATAAATGCAAGATATTGGATGAGGAACTGATGTGGAATATTTTATTTACCTATATAGCTTTAGAAATTTAAAGATGAGGGAAATATATAATTGAGTATCTCTCATATATAACTTTAGGATAAGATTCAGAGTATAGTTACACTGAAGTGGGAAGTATCCTGAAATTACTTTTTTATCCAGAGGAATCTAATAATATCACAATTTTTAGGCACTGATGAGATGTAAAAAAGAGAGTGTAGAGTATTGTGGTCGTTTATGGGTGCCACACTTGAAGAATATTGGCAAACTGGTAAATGATGGAAGGCCAATGGCCAGGATGGTACTAAATTCTAGAAACTGTCTCAGAAAAAAAGACTAGAATGGAAACCTAGAGGAGTAAAGATTTGTGGGGACATGATAGCTGTTGCCAAGTATCTGAAAGTCTATACCTATGGGAGAGGAGATGGATTTTGCTTTACAGACGTTCTATTATTTATTCATATAAAATATATATGTATGCATATATGAGGTCTGTCCAGAAGGTATCCAGCCATGGAATATGAAACATAGAGATATTTATTGAAGAAGATACAAGATACAAGAAACATTGTACATAGGACAATGATGCCTAAGTCCCCTTCAAAGTAGGCACCTTGGGACCTCACACAGTTCTCCCAATTGCCATCAGCTGCCCCGCTGCATTTTCCTGAATCTCATTGATAGTCTGAAATCTCTTCCGTTTTAAAGGTGATTTCAGTTTTGGGAAAAGCCAGAAGTCGCAGGGCACCAAATCTGGGCTGTAGGGGGAGCTGAGTCACCTGAGTGATTTGATGTTTCACCAAAATACTCTGCGTGAGATGTGATGCATGACTGGGTGCATTGTTGTGATGAAACTGCCAATCACCAGTTGCCCACAGCTGCGGCCTTCTGAATCATCCAAATAGTTTTTGTGGAGGAATGTTTAAGCTTAACACAAAATTTGATGCAGATTCATCGCTCTACTCGCTCAGTTCTTTCAAATGAGACAGGCACACAGTACCCATGCTTATTCAATGGAGTCTACTGCCCCCACTGACTAGTACAGTGAAGTTGTCATTGTTCATGCATGTATATTCCAGTCCACTCTCCTCGGCTGTCAGGTTATATGGATGTTGTGCAAACCATTCTTGATATATTAATAATGGCTGGACTTTTTCCAGACATACCTTTACACACACACACACACACACACGTGTGCGTGTGTGATTTTTAAAAACAAAAATCAGATCCCATCAATGACATTGCATTTTTACTTTACATTATAGTGTAAACATTCTTCCATGTCAAGTGATATATGTCTGTGTCATCATTCTTAATGGGTGCAGATTCCCATGGAATGAACATACTGTAATTTATTTAACCCAATGTTTCTCAGAAATATTCTACATAATGGCAATCCAATAAAATAACCTCAAAAGAGAGAACTTAGGTTAAACAGTTTTAAAATAATCCATACCATATTCCTTTTCTTGGGTTTTCACAATGTTAAAGAAATAAGCCTAACTGAGTTTTCCAAACTTAGTTGACCATATATTGCCTGTGGCCTCCCCTTCTTTAATTCTTCAGGACACTTATTTACATTTTATAAAATGCTCTGAGAAATGCTGGCTTACCTGATCCTTTAGTGTTAGAGACTAGTTTTTTTTTCACAAAATTTGCATTTTCACCATTTTTAAGTTTACAGTTCAGTGGCATTAATTATATTCACAATATTATGCAACCATTCACACTATTTCTAAGACCTTTTCATCATCCCAAATGGAAACTCTCTAACTTCCCCTCTTCCCTCCCACCAGCCCCTAGTAACTTGTAATTTACTTTCTGTTTCTATACATTTGTCTATTCTAAATAGCTCATATAACTGGAGTCATGTGATATTTGTCCTTTTGTGTCTGACTTATTTCACTTAGCGTATGTTGTCAAGGTTCATCCATACTGTATCATGTAACTGAATTTCATTCCTTTTATAGCTAAATAATATTCCATTGTGTGACTATACCACATTTTTATCCTTTCACCTGGTGATAGACATTAGATGCAGCAAGGAACATTGACATACCATTATCTGTTTGAGTGCTTGTTTTCAAGAGTAGAAGTGTTGGATCACATTATAAATCTGTTTAATATTTTGAGGAACTGCCAAACTCTTTTCGAGTCACTGCACCATTTTACATTCCAACCAGCAAAGTACAAGGGTGTTAATTTCTCCATATCCTCACCAGCACTTGTTATTTTTAATCTTTCTGATTACAGCCATCTTAGTGGGTACAAAGTGGTATCTCTCTGGTTTTGATTTTCATTTCTCTAAAGACTAATGACGTTGAACATCTTTTCATATACTTATTGGGCATTTGTATATCTTCTTTGGAGAAATGTCTATTCACATAGTCTTTTGCCTACATTTTAATTGAATTGTTTGTCTTTTTGTTGCTGAGTTATAAGAGTTCTTTATATATTCTGAATTAAACCCTTATCAGATATTATTTACAAATACTTGTATCATTTTATAGGTTGTCGTTTCATTCTCTTGTTAACATCCTTTGATGAACAAAATTTCTTAATTCTGATAAAGTCTAATTTATCAATTTTTCCTTTTGCTGTTCATGCTTTTGGTGCTATATTGAAGAATCTATTGATAAATGAAAGATCATAAAAATTTACCCCTGGTTTTTTCTAAGACTTTATTGATTTAAGCTCTTAATATTTAGGTCATTGATCTATTTTGAGTTAATTTTTATATAAGGGATGAGGCAGAAGACAAAGTTCATTATTTGCATGTGGATATTCAGTTGTCCCAGCATTTCTTGAAAAAGTTAGGGTTTTCACAATTATAAATAACATTATGGTAAACATCCTTTTCTACCTGTTCCATATTTTTCACTAAGAAAAATTCCTAGAAGCACTGCTGTATCAAAAATGTGCACATTTTTCCCGCACCTGTAAACCAGGGATGGCGTGTGCACCCCATAGGAGACCAAAGCTCACACCCATAAACTCAGGGAAAGTGCGTGCTCTGCAGCAGGCCCAGAGCCCACGCCCTGAGGCTCTGTGCAGAGAGGCACTGGGCTAGCCCTGGAGAAAGGAGCTCAAAGCTGACTGAGTGCTGAACAGGGAGAAAAGCCATACCATCGCCCCTCAGTCCGTTGCAGCCAGCAAGACCAGAAAAATGGGCTTGGCAAGTTTGAAACCAGCAAGATGTTTTTTATTTTTTAATTATATTTTTATTACTTTTTTATTATTTTTATCTTTTTATCCCTCAATTCCTTTTGCTTCTCTTTACTTCTTTCTTGATTTATTCCTTCTGTCTTTCTTTCCAATCTTATCTCTTCTTCCTTCCTCTTTTTTCTTTTTTCATTTTTTTCTCTTTTCTCTTTTTAAATACCCACGAGCAAGACAAAAACAAAAAACCAAAAATCTGGAACTGTGAAAAAAACAGAGCTGGACCCAAAGAGAGGGCATCCCAACAGCTGAGGCAGTGGAAGCTGTAAACACCAGGATACCCAAAGGAGACTGCACCACTGAATCTCACAGGTATTCTACCACAGAAGTTCACACCATAAACCCAGGGAGTCAGAACAGATCGATTTAAGAAGCTGAGGCTAACAAGAAGAGCGTCACAAACAATAGGAAGTCAAAGAAACAATCCCCAAATGAAATAAGGAAACCCCGGAAAGAATGCTAAATGAAACAGAGGCAACTCAACTGTAGATTTTGAGTTCAAAGCAATGGTTGTCAGGAAGCTCTGTGAGCTCTCAATGAGCTACCAGAAACAACAGGGAAGCTATAATGAACTCACTGCAAAATATATCAACATAAAAAAAGAAACAGAAACTATCAACAAGGGCCAAGAGGAAATGAAGAATACAATTTCTGAACTGAAGAACACAGTAGAAGGAATCAAAAGCAGAATCAATAAAGCAGAAGATTGGATCAGCGAGTTGGAGGATAAGTAGAAAAAAACACCCAGAAAGACCAAGAAAAGGAAAAAAGGCTCAGAATGAATGAAGAGGGATTAAGAGAAATGCAAGACAATATGAAACATAAAAATATCCATGTAATAGGGATACCAGAAGGAAAAGAAGAAGAGCAAGGGATAGAAAACCTATTTGAAAAAGTAATAATAGAAAACTTCCCTAATTTGATCAGAGAAAAAGTCACATAAATCCAGGAAACACAGAGAGTCCCAATCAAGAGGAACCCAAAGAGGCCCACTTCAAAACATATCATAATTAAAATGGCAAAATTCCAAGAAAAAGATTAAAAGCAGCAAGGGAGAAACAGGAAGTAACATACAAGGAGAGCCCCGATAAGGTTAGCAGCTGACTTCTCAATAGAAACACTCCAAGCCAGAAGAGAATGGCAAGAAATATTCCAAGTAATGAGAACCAGAGGCCTGCAACCAAGACTACTTTACCCAGCAAGCCTTTCAATCAGATAGAAGGCCAAATAAGGAGATTCTCTGACAAAAGAAGTCTAAAAGAATACACCTCTACCAAACTAGTTCTGCAAGATACACTAAAGGGACTGCTTTAAGAAAGGAAGGAAAGGAGAGAGAGAGAGGGGAACACAGGTACAAAAATTGCAATCAATAAGTACCTATCAATAATAACCTTAAATGTAAATGGAATAAATGCTCCAATCAAAAGACATAGAATAGCTGAATGGATAAGAAAGCATGACCCACACATATGCTGCCTACAAGAGACCCACCTCAGGACAAAAGACCTACACAGACTCAGAGTGAAGGGCTACTAACAAATTTTCCAAGCAAATGGACAGGAAAAAAAGCCAGGGTAGCAATACTCATATCAGACAAAATAGACTTCAAAAGAAGGGCCATAAAGAAAGACCCAGAAGGTCACTTCATAATACTCAAGGGAAGAATCCACCAAGAACACATAAACATTGTAGATATATATGCACCCAACATAGGAGCACCTAAATACAATAAGAAAATCTTAGAGGACTTCAAGAAAGATATTGAGAGCAACACAATCATAGTAGGGGATTTTAACACCCCACTGTCAAAAATGGACAGATCTTCCAAACAAAATATCAACAAAGATATTGTGGCATTGAACAACACTCTAGATGAAATGGACTTAACTGATATATATAGAGCCCTTCATCCCAAAGAAACTAAATACAGATTGTTTTCAAATGCACATGGAACATTTTCAAAGATAGACCACATGATAGGACACAAAACAATCATCAACAAATTCAAGAAAATTGAAATCATACCAAGCATTTTCTCCAACCACAAGGGACTGAAATGAGAAACCAACCCCATGGGGAAAAACCCAAAATCCTCAAAATCATGGAGATTGAATAGCATGCTATTAAACAATGAATGGGTCAAGAATGAAATTAGGGAGGAAATCAAAAAGTTTCTGGAAACAGATGAAAATGAACTCACAACAACCCAAAACTTATGGGACCCAGTGAAGGCAGTCCTGAGAGGGAAGTTCATAGCGATACAGACCTACCTAACCTACCTAAAAAAGACAGAAACATTTCTAGAAACATTTTAAACAAACAACTTAACCCTACACCTACAAGAACTTGAGGAACAACAACAAAGCCCAGAGCAAGTAGAAGGAAGGAAATCACCAAGATCACAGCAGAATTAAATGACATAGAGACTAAAAGCACAATTCTAAGGATCAATGAATACAGGAGCTGGTTCTTTGAAAAGATAAACAAAATTGCCAAGTCTTTAAGCAGGCTCATCAAGAAAAAAAGAGAGAGGACACAAATAAATAAAATCAGAAATGAAAGAGGAAAGATTACAACTGACACCACAGCAATACAAAGGATTATAAGAAATTACTATGAAGAACTGTATGCCAAGAAATTTGAAAACCTAGGTGAAATGGACAAGTTTCTAGAAAAATATAATCTCCCAAAACTCAATGAAGAAGAAGAATCAGAAAGCCTGAAGAGACCAGTAACAGCACATGAAATTGAAGCAGTAATGAAAAAACTCCTGGCACACAAAAGCCCTTAACCAGATGGTTTCACAGGAGAATTCTACAAAGCATTTAAGGAAGAGCTAACCCCTATCCTTCACAGACTATTCCAAAAAATCCAAAATGATGGAAAACTCCCAAACTCTTTTTATGAATCCAGCATCATCCTAACCCCAAAACCAGATAAAGACACAACAAAGAAAGAAAACTTCAGGCCATTATCACTGATGAACATAGATGCTAAAATCCTCAATAAAATATTGGCAAACCACATCCAACAATACATTAAAAAGATCATACACCATGACCATGTGGGATTCATCCCAGGGATGCAAGGATGGTTCAACTTTCGCAAATCAGTAAATGTAACACATCACATAAACAAAAGCAAAGACAAAAATCACATGATCATATCAATAGATGTGGAAAAAGCTTTTGATAAGGTACAGCAGACATTTATGATAAAAACAATCAGCAAAGAGGGAATTGGGGGAGCATTCCTCAACATAATTAAGGCCATATATGACAGACCTACAATCAACATCATACTCTATGGGCAAAAACTAAAGTCTTTTCCACTAAGATCAATAACAAGGCAAGGTTGTCCACTTTCACCACTTCTATTCAATATAGTATTGGAAGTCTTAGCCACAGCGATTAGACAAGAAAAGGAAATAAAAGACATCCAAATTGGAAAGGAGGAAACAAAATTATCATTGTTTGCAGATGACATGATAGTAGGATTTCATAGAAAATCCTACAGACTCGGCCAAAAAGCTGCTCAACCTAATAAATGAATTTGGCCAAACAGCCAGATACAAAGTCAATATCCCGAAATCAAAGGCTTTTTTGTATACCAACAATGAAACAGCAGAAGCAGAAATCAAGAAAAAAATCCCATTCAATATAGCAAAAAGAAAAATAAAATACCTAGGAGTAAACCTAACCAAGGAGGTAAAAAACCTGTATGCAGAAAACTACACAACACTGAAGAAAGAAATCAAGGAAGACACAAAGAAATGGAAGCATATACTACGTTCATGGATCAGAAGAATTAACATCATCAAAATGTCTATACTACTCAAAGCAATTTACAAATTCAATGCAATACCTATTAAAGTACCAATGGCATATTTCACAGACGTAGAACAAACACTTCAAAAATTTATATGGGACCATAAACGACCTTGAATAGCTGCAGCAATTTTGAGAAAGAAGAGCAAAGTAGGAGAGATCACAATACCTGACACCAAACTGTATTACAAGGCCACTGTAATCAAAACAGCCTGGCACTGGCATAAAAAACAGGCACATGGGCCAGTGGAATAGAACAGAGAGCCCAGAAATAAACCCAAGTCTCTACAGTCAATTAATATTTGACAAAGGGGGCAGCAACATAAAATGGAGTAAAAATAGCCTCTTCAACAAGTGGTGTTGGGAGAACTGGACAGCTATGTGCAAAAAAAAAAAAATGGAACTTGAGCACCAACTTACATCATACACAAAAATAATTCAAGGTGGATAAAAGATTAAATATAAGCCATGATACCATTAAAGTCCTAGAGGAGAACCTAGGCAGGAAAATATCAGATATTTCATGCAACAACAATTTTACTGATATGTCCCCTAAAGCAAGGGACATAAAGGAAAGAATAAACAAATGGGAATCTCATCAAAATAAAAACCTTCTGCACGGCTAAAGAAAACAGTATTAAAATAAGAAGAGAACCAACTGTATGGGAAAACATACTTATCAATGATACCTCAGACAAGGGTTTAATCTCCAAAATATATAAAGTACTTACACGACTCCACTCTAAGAAGACAAGCAACCCAATTAAAAAATGGGCCAAGTACTTGAACAGACACTTCTCCAAGGAGGACATACAGAGGATCCAGAGACACATGGAAAGATGCTCCATATCCCTCGCTATCAGAGAGATGCAAGTTAAAATCACAGTGAGATACCACTTCACACTGGTCAGAATGGCCATCAAAAACAAAGCAACAAACAACAAGTGTTGGAGAGGTTGTGGAGAAAAGGGGACCCTAATGCACTGTTGGTGGGATTGCAGACTGGTACAACCACTATGGAAAACAGTATGGAATTTTCTCAGAAAAATAAAAATGGATCTACCATTTGACCCCGCAATTCCACTGCTAGGATTATATCCTAAGAACCCTGATATACCAATCCAAAAGAACCTATGCACCCCAATGTTCATAGCAGCACAATTTACAATAGCCAAGTGATGGAAGCAACCTCGGTGCCCATCAGTAAATGAATGGATCAAAAAATTATGGTACATTTACACAATGGAATTCTATGCAGCAGAAAGAAAGAAAGAAGGAGCTCCTACCCTTTGCAACAGCATGGATAGAACTGGAGAGCATTATGCTAAGTGAAATAAGCCAGGTGGTGAAAGACAAATACCATATGATCTCACCTTTAACAGGAACCTAATCAACAAAACAAACAAACAAGCATAATATAACGAAAGACACTGAAATTGAGAACAGGGTGACAGTCACCAGAGAGGAGGGGGGAGGGAATTTCTGGGGAAAAGGGAAAGGGTTTACAGGATCAAGTATAAAGGACACACGTTGCCATTTTGAATGAGACAGTGCTCCACCTTGGCTCCACCCTCCTGAGTGCCAGCTTATGCACAAATAACAAAGACAAGTCTGGAACCAGGCCCCAAGTAATGACTTTTGTCTCTGCCATGGCTGAGCTTATCCAGAAAAAGCTACAGGGAGAAGTGGAGAAATATCAACAGTTGCAGAAGGACTTGAGTAAATCTTTGTCAGGGCGGCAGAAGCTTGAAGCACAGCTAACAGAAAAAATATCGTCAAGGAGGAACTGGCCGTGCTTGATGGGTCCAACGTGGTCTTTAAACTTCTGGGTCCTGTGCTGGTCAAACAGGACCTAGGGGAGGCTTGGGCCACAGTGGGGAAGAGACTGGACTATATCACCATTGAAATTAAGAGATACGAATCCCAGCTCCGGGACCTCAAGCAGCAATCAGAGCAACAGAGGGAGACCCTTGCTCAGCTGCAGCAGGAGTTTCAGCTGGCCCAAGTGGCAAAGGCACTGGCTCCTGGAAAGGCCTGACCCCATGTTTGGGGGGAGGGAGGGAAACCAGGCAGCTCTAGGGTCTATACTGTAGCTAATAAAATATGAAAATACCTGGCTGTTTTCTGACCAAAAAAAAGTATAAAGGACACATGGACAAAAACTGGGGGGTGGGGAATGAGAGGGAGGTGGGGAGGGCTGGGAGGTGGGCTGGAATGGGAGTAAAAGACAGAAAACTGTACTTGAACAACAATTAAATTTTTAAAAAGCAATAGTTATTGAAAATATTTATAAAAGTATTTCTTTGTCATTGCAAATAGTCATAATCATGAAAATTTGATGTAGGTATTCCCCACATGGGAAAAAGACTGTGGCACCAAGAATTTTTTTGAGCCCTGGTTGATGTGGCCCAGTGGATTGAGTACAGGCCTGTGAACAAAGAGTCACTGGTTCGATCCCCAGTCAGGGCACATGCCTGGGTTGCAGTCTAGGTCCCCAGTAGGGGGTGGGCAAGATGCAACCACACATAGATGTTTCTCCCCCCTCTTTCTCCCTCCCTTTCCCGCTCTAAAAATAAATAAAATCTAAAAACAAAGAATTTTTTGACAATGGCCCTGATGAAATTGATTAGAATCGATGGATATATAGGGGACAATTCTATTCACCTGTGAAAAAGTGAAACTGAATATTTATAAGATGACTGGAATCACTATGGTCTCCTGAAACTGGGACAGGATTCTGTTTGGCTAAGAACAAGTGAACTATTAATATTGTCTTTTTTATTCAGCATCTTTACTTGCCAAACCTTTAGTGGGCCAACTGTAGACTTATAACAAGACCCTCATGGAGTTAGACGTGCTTACAGTGATGTTCATTGCTGAAATATTGATCATTGAGAAACAAAAGGTCCTCACGCATTACTGACATTTTAACAAAAAAAGTTTTGCAGAATGTTCAGGCACAAAGATTAAAGATGGAGAAAGTGAACAATGGGGGTGAAACTATTACTCAGATGTACAAGGAACATTAATCAATAAAGCCTGGTAATCCTGACTATCTCAATATACTTTTTTCAACTGTGACAATTTTTTCACTGTATTCAGTTAATTTTAGTTGTATCCTAGGATGCCACCCCTCACTATAATATGCTCGGAATCAAGGACTTCCCATTCTGTTGCCTTTTTAATGTGTGTATTAGCAGGATCTATTTCTTAAATGATTTTCCATTTAATGATTTTCAGGCCAAAACAAATCTAACTTTTGCATGATATTTTGTGGTTGACTTTTCAAAATTATGGTAAGACATCTTTTGTCATCCTAAACATACCAAGGAATTGTCATGTAAGTTTTCCATAGTGAAGGGTATATATTAGCTTCCTGTGTATTCCATAACAAAGTACCAGAAACTGGTATCCTAAAACAACAGAAGCAGATTATCTCACAGTTCTGAAGGTTAAAACTCAAAGAGCAAGGAATCAGCAGAGTCTGGTGGCTCTGAGAGAGAACCTGTTGTTATGTCTGTCCTAGCTTCTGGTGGTTGCTGGAAATCCTTGCTTTGCAGACCTATCACTCCAACGTCTGTCTTCATCATCACATGGGATTCTCCCTGTGTCTGTCTTTTCATACGGCCTTCTTTTTATAGAAGATTTATTTTATTTATTTTTCGATTCAGCTGACATTCAATATCATATTAGTTTCCGGTGTATAGCATAGTGGTTAGACATTTATATAATTCCCAAAGTGATTCCCTGGGTAAGTGTAGTACCCCCACCTGACACCATAGTTATTACTATATTATTGACTATATTCCCTATGCTGTACTTTATATGCTTGTGACTACTATGTACCTAACAATTTTTACTTCTTAGTCCCTTCACCTTTTTCACCTAGCCCCCCATCTGGCAAACATCAGTTTGTTCTCTATATCCATGAGTCTATTTCTGTTTTGTTTGTGCTGTAAAAGCTGGAGAGAAAGACAATATTGGAATCACAGAATCTTTGAGTGCAAGAAGTCTTTTAATCTACCTCTCAATGCAAGAATCCTTTTAAGAACCGCAGACAGATTACCTTTTAGCCTTTGTTTTAAATCTTGTTGTAATGACCCAACTCCCTCACATGACAGTTCATTCTATTGTTGGATAACTCTCTGTTAGAAAAGCTCTTACATTAAAAAGGGAGAGTAGGTATAGAATTTGTATCTAGGTAGCCTGTTTTATCGGCTCTGCAGAATCCAAGCAAATCAAATGAATTATTAAAATCTCATGAGTTGAAAAAAAAATCTCATGAGTTGAGATTCTAATTCTTCATTAATCTTTGTCCCTGATGCTTGAATTATTAGTACTCTCACTACAGGATATTTTTAATCTCATCTCCTAAGTCAATTTTTAAAATTCAACTAGAAGCAACTATATATAAATATCAATGATGAAAATGTATGTATGGTACATTGGATATCTATGGAGAAAACAAATTACAATTTGCCTCAAGTGTTTTTAAATATTTTAGATCTTAAAAGTTCAGCTTGAAAAATAGATCATACAAGTACATTTCACTGTCAAATAGTTGAAACTGTGCATTTAGAAAAGGCTAGAGAACAACTAAAATGAAAAAGGTCACCTTGTTTCCTTTAAATACCATATCTCAAAATATGGTTCTTTTTTAATTAAATTTTATTGATTATGCTATTACAGTTGTCCTCATTTTTCCCCCTTTGCTCCCCTCCACCCAGCACCCACCACTCCCTCAAGCAATGCTCCCATCATTGTTCATATCCATGGGTCATGCCTATAAGTTCTTTGGCTACTCCATTTCCTATACCGTACTTCACATCCCTATGGCTATTCAGTTACTACTAATTTGTACTTCTACTCCCTTCACCTCTTCACCCATTCCTTCACCTGCCTCCCATTTGGCAACCATAAAAATGCTCTCCATATCCATGATTCTGTTTCTGATCTTCTTGTTTGCTTAGTTTGTGTTTTAGGTTGAATTGTTGACGGGTATCTATTTATTGCCATTTTATTGTTCATAGTTTTGATCTTCTTTTCTTAAATAATTCCCTTTAACATCTCATATAATAAGGGTTTGGTGATGATGAACTCCTTTGTTTTTTTCTTGTCTGGGAAGTTCTTTATCTGCCCTTCTAATGATAGCTTTGCTGGATAGAGCAATCTTGGCTGTAAGTCTGTGCTTTTCATGACTTTGAATATTTCTTGCCAATCCCTTCTAACCTGCAGAGTTTCCTTAGACAAATCAGCCAACAATCTTATGGGGACTCCCCTGTAGGTAACTGTCTTTCTCTTGCTGCTTTTAAGATTCTCTCTTTATGTCTAACCTTTTGCATTTTAATTATGATGTGTCTTGGAGTGGGCTTCTTGCCATCCATCTTGTTTGGGACTCTCTGTGCTTCCTGGACTTGCATGTCTTTTTCCTTCACTAAATTAAGGAAGTTTTCTTTCATTATTTTTTCAAATAGATTTCCAATTTCTTACACTTTCTCTTCTCCTTTGGCACCCCTATGATGCAAATGTTGGAATGCTTGAAGTTGTCCCAGAGGCTGCCTATACTATCTTTATTTTTTTGGATTATTTTTTCTTCTTGTTTTTCTGTTGGTTGTTTTTGTTTTTGTTTTTTTCTTATGTTCCAAATTGTTGATTTCATTCTCAGCTTTATTCAGTCTATTGTTGTTTTCCTATAAATTGTTCCTTTTTTTCAATTAGTGTACCCTTTATGTCTGACTGGATATTTTATGCTGTTGAAGTCCTCAGCAAGTTCCTTGAGCATCCTTATAAACAATGTTTTGAACTCTGCATCTGATAGGTTTCTTATCTCCCTTTTGTTTAGTTCTTTTTCAGGAGTTTTGATCTGTTTTTTCATTTGGGCCATATTTCTTTGTCTCCTCATTTTGACAGCCCCCTGTGTTTGTTTCTATGTATTATGTAGAGTTGCTATGACTCCCTATCTTATAGCATGGACTAATGTAGTAGGTGTTCTACAGAGTCCAGTGGCACAGCCTCCTCTATCACCTATTCTAGGTACTTGAGGTGTGCCTTTTGTGTGAGTTGAGTACACACCCTCCTCTTGTAGTTGAGCCTTGATCGCCCTTGGTAGATCAATGAGAGGGATTTACTCAGGCCCATCAGCTGCAAGGATTGGCTGTGACCACTGATGCCCAACCTCTACTCTCTGTGAAGGATCAGCTGTGTGGGGGCAGTGTGGTGGTGCTCCAATGTGGTCTGTAGCTGTCCACTGGGTGTGCAGGTTCAGTGGTTTCCCAGGTGGTGCAGGCCAAGGTCAGCCGCAACCTGTGTTTTGCTTGGGGCCACCCTTCCTGAGCTGTAAAGCAATCTGAGATGGCTGCTACTTGTGCTAGACTTGGAGATTCCCAGGTAAAGCCAAGCTGTGAATCTAGGCTAGCTACTGCTAGTGCTGGGATTGGGGCCACTTAGCAAGTGGTATGGGGCCTAGAGGCTCACTGAGGCCAGCTCTTTTGTGCTTGATAGGATTTAGGAAGTTGTGAAGCATGAGCCAAGACCAGCCATTCACATGGAAAAGTGAGGGTTAACAGTTTGAATGGGCACACAAGTTATGTCAGACAGAGTCTCAGAAGATCTCCAGGGTGGGACAAACAGTGTTAGCTGGGTTAGTGAAGTCTCAGATATGGCACCCACCTGCCAGCTCTGTGGCTCTGTCACAGGAAGGCTTAGAAAAGGGACAATGGCCTCTGCCCTCCTTTAGTTGGGAAAAAGCTGGTCCCCAGCTCCCACCTTGATGCCATAATACTTCAGTTCCTCCCTGCATGCCACTGGGGCCTTTCAAGCTGTTACCCTGATGCTGGAGTTTAGAGGGAGTGAGTCTGAGTAAGTCCATTCGTGGGTTCTTTAAGGGGAGTTGCTTGGGACTCCAGAAGTTTCTTTCACCAACTTAATCCCTGCTGGGTTTTGCAGCTAGAAGTTATGAGAATTTATCTTCCTGGCACTGGAACCCTCGGCCAGGGGGCCTGGCATGGGGCTGGGACTTCTTGCTCCTGATATCCCTCCCAAATTTTTGTCCACCACACATGTGTATAGGACCAGCCTGTTCCACACCTGTGCCCCTACCACTCTGGATGGATGTGGTTTCTTTTATTCCATAGTTGTCAGGCTTGTATTCCACTCAATTTCTGATGGGTTTGAGTGTGGTTGTTCTATATTTTAGTTGTAATTTTGATGTGATTGTGTGAGGAGGTGAGCCATATTTCCAAATATTGTTCTTATCCCAAGAGTAAGTAAGATTGATTTTTCAAATGTGTATAATATATAGGTGGAAAGAGTCATATATCATATAGGAATCTTAGAAACTTGCTCAACTTTCTTAACAGTAGCACACTTAATGACCATGGTCTCTCAGAAGAAATGCGTGAAATTAATACAGTTATTAACTTAGTCCTATACATTGAATAATAAGTTAGATGTATGAAATTGGAGATCTTTGTGTATTACTGATAACAAAGGAAATTGATAACATAATTTTTCATGTGAACCTTTTAGGGGCATGGCCAGGCTACATTTTACTAATAGTGAGTACAGGAGTCAGAAGACTGGACTCATAGCTCCAGCTCTATCATTAGCTCTGTAGGAGTGGTGACTTTGGGCAGGTCACTTCACCTCTCTTGGCTTCAGATTTCCAACCTGTGAAAGTATAGTTGAACTAGATATTTATAAGCTCCCTTCTGTCTCTTAAAATTCTGATTCTGTAAGAAACATCTGCCTTAATCTTTGCTAGCATGACAGTGAAAGTTATGGTGGCATTAAATCTCAGAAGTGTTTAAGAAAATATTTATGAAATTAGAGAGCTTTATACCTAATACATTTGTTCTCTCTGGCAACAAGAAACTCATTTTGTTCAGCCTCATCAATTGTTTCCTCCCTTCTATGAATTATGCATGCTTTATGATGAAATGTAGAAAGCTAATTTCCCCCCAGTTTCTTGTTTAGTGTGGATAAATGATCCTCTCAGGATTTCCATATTAATAACAACTTCCCACTGACAAATGACTAACCATAAAATTTTCCTTCTACTGTAACTACAGCTTGAGACAAAATGAAATAAAGATACACTTGGTATGTTTGTTTCAGAGAAGTGAATGAGACAGGGCCAAAAGCTATGTCAACTATAAAAACTCTGTCCCAAAATGCATTTGGAAATACCCAACTAGTACTGAAAAGCAGAGTATCAGCAAAATAGCTTTTTCTTTTTCTTTTTCTTCAGTGATTAGCAACTGGCTATAACAAAAACACAGACTTCAATTTAGTTGATTTCTTGGAATGGCTTTTGTGCTTAGTAATTCCCCATTGAACACAAAGAAAAAAAAGGACACATTTGAAAGTCGCAAAGAGCTGGTTTGTGATTTTGTGCTGATGAAGAATATACTTTGAAATTACATTATCCAGCATGGAAACCTAATTATACTTTGCACTTCTAGTCTCTCTCTTCTGAGAGGAAAGGTTTAGATTGCTTCCTTAGCTAAACTTATATTAAACTCTGCAGTGGTTTACATCGAGTCCTATTCTTGGATAATCTTTTCATAAGTTCAAGGTCTTTGGAAAGGAAGGTGCAGAGGCTATGATGTTGGGGCTGTTGAGGGAAGTTCCCTTAAGCTTCATTTGGAATATGTTCTGATGTCACATGGACTAGCAGAGATTTAAAAAGTTTTTGTGGTATGCAAGGCTATCAAGAAAGTGGTATTTGAATTCACTGTGGTGGATTCCTAATGTCCTTTCTGAAGGAAGTGTGGTGGTATATATCAAAAGCCTTCAAAATGTGCACTTTTTTTTATTCTCCCATTCTCCCTGCAACCCCTCCCCACTGATAACCCTACATGTGACCTCTATTTCTGTGAATCTGTTCTTGCTCTAGTTGTTTGCTCAGTTTGTTTTTGCTTTTGCTTTTTTATGTTAAGTTATGGATAGTTGTAAGTTTGTTGTCATTTTACTGTTCATAGTTTTTTAAAATTTTTGTTCTTGTACAGTTTTCTGTCTTTTACTCCCATCCCAGCCCACCACCCCAGCCCTCCCCACCTCCCTCTCATTTCCACCCCCTGCCCTTATTTTTGTCCATCTGTCCTTTATACTTGTTCCTGTAAACCCTTCCCCCTTTTCCCCTGAAATTCCCTCCCCTCTCCCCTCTGGTCACTGTCAGCCTGTTCTAAACAACAAAGCAAACAAACAAGCAATATATAACCAAAGACACTGAAATAGAGGTAACTATTCTTACTAGTGAGGAAATATAATCCAATTATAAACTATTTCATGAAGATACATTTCTATTTTTCAAAATGCTAAAACTACCCTCAATTACTTAAAGCACTTTAGATTCAAATTTTTTAACACATGATTTTTCTTATTAAAAAACCCTTCAGACTTTCAAATAGAAAATTGAGGTTTAAACAAATATTTATAGCCCTTAGGGAACAACTGGAAGCACATAATTCTTGCAGAAAAGCCCTAACATATTAAGCCTGTACTTAATCAAATCAAAAGGTAATTCATAGAAATTTAAAAGACCACATTTTATCAATGTTGTGTTTTTCCCACATAAGTACAATACAAAATTAACCAGGGACAATCAGGTTAAGTACAAACCGAGTGAAGCCTCAATTATATATTATTTTCTTCCTATTCAATTACCTTTCATTCATCTTGCTTCCCCCATTGCTTCCCAACAAATTAAATATCCAAGGGTCCATGTGTAAAATAGGCAATCCTTGGATCTGTATGCTATAAGTAGCTTAGTTTTAAAAACTTCTTGTAATAGGTGATTTTTTCTTACTAAGTTTAAACTAATAATTACTGAAAATATTAAAAACTAACACAGGCATTCAGTATACAACCTTAAAAAATAATTTTACCTGTTGATGAACAGAACAATTATATTCCATCAGAACTTATAATTTTATTTCTTTATTCACATAAATAAATAGAGCTCTCAATTGCTTTATTAAAAAAGTCAAGGTGCAACATGTTTCTATATATTGTCAGCTTGAAGATATGTAATTGTACCTTCAAAAATAGTTCATATTTTAAAAACATCTTTGAAAATATTACATTATTTTCTTTTACCAGACATATTTTTCTTCCTATTCTCATTTTGGACATTTGAGTTCAGAATATGTTCTAAAATATTCCACTGGATTTACTTGTACTTTTTATTTTCTTAGTTTACATGTTGATATGCTTATCATCTTTCATCAATCTGTTTTTAATCTTAAACTGATTTTGTCAAAATTTGCATTTGTATGATGATTTATGGGTAAAGGCATTTCTGACAAATTGTGTTATCATCAGTCATTTTTATAAAATTAGACATACATTTTATAAATAAAAGGATTGTTGTACACATAATAAGAAAATGTTACATTATTTTAAGGGCATACACAGGAATTAGACATTCAAGTTATCTAAATAAATACACTCTTAGGAAAACAGATAAATAGGAAATAGTCTAAGTTATACCGTACAATTCTGCTATTGCTCCAACTTGTGTGTGTGTGTGTGTGTGTGTGTGTGTGTGTGAGATAGAGAGAGAGAGAAAGAGAGAGAGAAAGAGAGAGAGAAGAGAGAGAATGAATACTTGAGTGAAAGAGTACCCATGAGTGTTTCTCCATTAGGGAAAAAATCTTGGGATGGGCGAATTACTTAGTTGAAAGTTCATCTATTATAATAAATGGAGAACAAGAATCAGAAGGCCACATAGGAGAGTTTGTGACAGTGTTGATATTAGCCAGTGAATTACAAGGAGATCCTATACTGCTATTGTTGCCATCAAGAGCATCCAAGCAGATGATGGACTAGAAGAAGAAAATGTCACTTATTGATAACAGAATTCAAGAGATCTCTGTGCACTCTGCTTTGTTTACAAATGAATGCAAGATATATGAATGAAAGAACTGGCACTAAACAAGAACAGTTTCACAACAGCAGTAAAACAAACCAACAGCAACAATAAATGAAAATTCATTCACTGCATTTCCCATTTTCATGACTAAAACATGCTTTTTTGGTACACTTTTCAATAATATGCTCAGCCTAATAAGCACAAAAAAATCCAGGGTAGAAAGGATGGGCAGAATATGAATTTTTTCCAAGTTTGCATTTTTATGTATTTCTCTAATACTTTTAAATCTAATGCCAAATCCTACGTCTAAAAATGTATCCACCATATATTAAGGTTGCACATAAACGCTGGGGAGGAGAACTAAAGTTCTTTTAAAATTAGTATCCATTTGGGATATTAGCTTTATAACTTCTAACAATATTTAATAATATACCATACTTCTGAATATATACAATAGCCAAAGTAGGCTTAAAAACTAAGTGAAAAATGGTGAATAAATGGATAAAACCTCATGCTAAGACTCACCACACATTTATATGAGACAGTTGGGTAGCATCAGAAGAAAACACATTGGCTGTATCTTGGAAAAATCTCTTTGGCTGATCTTCAAATGCCATTACACCTACGATAAAAAAAGCAGATCAAGCTATATATGTTTCACCTAAAATGTGTACTTTTTCTTTTTCCATTTATTATTGTTGTTCAGATACAGTTGTCTTCATTTTCCTCCCACCACTCCCACTGCCCCAGCCATCCCCACCTCCTACCCTCAATTCTACCCATCTTTGGCTTTGTTCATGTGTCCTTTTACACATATTCCTTGATGACCCTTCCCCTTCTTTCCCCCGTTATCCCCCTCTTACCTCCCCTCTGGTTCTGTCAGCTTCTTTTTCATTTCCTTGTCTCTGGTTCTATTTTGCTTGCTTGTTTGTTTTGTTGATTAGGTTCCACTTATAGGTGAGATCATATGGTATTTATCTTTCACTGCCTAGCTTATTTCACTTAGGATAATGTTCTCCAGTTCCATCCATGCTGTCACAAAGGGCAAGAGCTCCTTTCTTTCTGCTGCATAGAATTCCATTGCATAAATGTACCATGGTTTTTTGATCCACTCATTTACTGATGGGCACCTAGGTTGCTTCCAGCACTTGGCTATTGTACATTGTGCTGCTATGAACATCGGAGTGCATAGGTTCCTTTGAATTGGTGTTTCAGGATTCTTAGGGTATAACCCCAGCAGTGGAATAGCTGAGTCAAAAGGCAGTTTCATCTTTAGTTTTCTGAGAAAATTCCATACTGTTTTCCACAATGGCTGCACCAGTCTGCATTCCTCCAACTGTGTACTAGGGCACCCTTTTCTCCACAACCTCATCAGCACCTGTTGTTTGTTGTATTGTTTATCATGGCCATTCTGACCAGTGTGAAGTGATATCTCATTGTGGTTTTAATTTGCATTTCTCTGATGGCTAGTGATGTTGAGCATCCTTTAATATGTCTATGGGCCTTCTGTATGTCCTCCTTGGAGAAGTGTGTGTTCGGGTCCTTTGCCTATTTTTTTTAATTGGGTTGTTTGTATCCCTGGTGTGGAGTCATGTGAGTTCTTTATATATTTTGGAGATCAAACCCTTGTCTGTAGGATCATTTGCAAATATATCCCCCATACAGTTGGTTCCCTTTTCATTTTTCTGGTGTTTCTTTAGCTGTGCAGAAGCTTTTTATTTTGATGTAGTCCCATTTGTTTATTCTTTCCTTTATGTCCCTTGCTCTAGGAGATATATTGGTGAAAATATTGCTGCATGGAATATCTGAGATTTCCCTGCCCGTATTCTCCTGTAGGACTTTCATGGTGTCATGACTCATATTTAAGTCTTTTAGCCATCTTGAATTTATTTTTGTGTGTGGTTTATTTTAGTTGGTGGTTGAGTTCAATTTCTTTCCCTATAGTTTTGCTCTTCTCCTTTCCCTTCCCCTTCTGCTCCACCTTTCCCATCTTAATGACTTTTCTACAAATTACATTTTAAAAGTTTAATCTCTTTTCTGTATCATTTTCTATCCCTATTATAGTTAAACTTGATACCAAGCTTGCAATCCAGTAGTGGTACCAACAAAAAAGGAATATGAACATAGCTTAGTGAGGCAGCATTTAGAAATGAGATCTAGGATTGTGGGAGTTTTAAAAAAAACACTTCTGCCTTGGCTGGTGTGGCTCAGTGGATTGAGTGCTGGCCTGCAAACCAAAGGGTCGACAGTTCAATTCCCAGTCAGGGCACATGCCTGGGTTGTGGGCCAAGTCTCCAATGCGGGGCACATGAGAGGCAACCACACACTGATATTTTTCCCCCTCTATTTTTCCTCCCTTCCCATCTCTCTAAATAAATAAAATCTTTAAAAACACTTCTGTTATTTCCATTGTCCTTTTATTACTGAATAGGTGGTCATTTTCCATAAATTTAGCACAAAATACCCCCCACAAAGAAATGAAATACCATAGAAAAGTAGCATATATTTTTACTGTTGTAAGTGGATCTAATTAGTGTCAACTTATTCATGCAATATCAACATGTATGTGTGGTGGCAGGGTAGGGCAGGGGTTGACATTCAGCAGACTCCTTGATAACTGATTTACTCTATTTTTTCCTTTGTTCATCCCACACCCTATTCCAGAAAGTATTTAAGGCAGTTAACTTGGAGAATTACACTAATATCATGAAAATCATAATGGTTGACTAAAGGGGAATTAAATTTCTCAATTCACATTTATATATTACTTTATAGCTTTCAAAATATCTTTACATATAGTTTTGAATAAAATAAAACACATCTTGTAACTTATCAAATATATTTTATTTTTATTTTTTCAAATATATTTTAAATAAACAAATCCTTTAGGCAAACTTTTGAGCAACACTTGATTTTATATAATATTTTATAAAAATAATTTAAAATTATACTTACTTCTGCAGGTAGATAAAATACCTTTTCTTTTTAATGATCCAAGGGTACTTGGTTGAATAGTGTTGGTGGAACTTTGACTTCCTCTAAAATAAAATTATCACAATCATTATAAGAAAATTTTTGAACAAAATCAGCTATGACTCTTTTATTATAACAGATCTAAGGACATAGATTTTAAAAGGAGACTCTATATAGTACCCTATTGCACATCATTTTGCTCCTTTTCTCTAAATCTGGATAAAAATAGAAATGCCACAGGATAGAAAACTATCTTATGATTTGTAAGGATTCAGGGTTTTCCTGAGTTGTGGAGGAAAAATGTAGAAGAACCTGCAGTCCTGGCCTTGGCTTGCCTTGAATTAAGTGAGAATCATGGGTGAATGAACAGGTATGGTTATTTAAATTTTGAGAGTTAGCTCTGATTCTTATCAAGAAGCTTGGTTCATAGGAAGACTATTTTCTTTTTTTATTTTTTAAAGATTTTATTTATTTTTAGAGAGAGTGGAAGGGAGAGAGAAAGAGAGGGAGAGAAACATCAGAGTGTGGTTCCCTCTTGTGCTCCCCCCAGTGGGGACCTGGCCCGCAACCCAGGCATGTGCCCTGACTGGGAATCAAAGCGGTGGCCCTTTAGTTTGCAGGCCAGCACTCAATCCACTGAGCCACACCAGCCAGGACAGGATGACTATTTTCAAACAGGGTGGATGAATTACTGATTCTTCATATGTTCACATATTCTCATATGTTTTCAGTGAGTTGATTCTTTTCAATATACAAAATGACAAACCAAACAAATGACATTTTAATTTAGCTACAAAGATTTTATATATATATATATATATATATATATATATATATATATATATATATATATCCTTTAGCTAATTACAACTAATTGTAGTTCACCTGAGCTGAGTTAGGTGGACATATGCACATATTATTAGTTTTAACTAAACTAAGTTTCACAAAATTGACAACTGCCTTAACAAGATTCCTAAAAAAACAAGCCTTGGTGAGAAGATTAGTAATATAAGTCTAAGCAAATAACAGGGAAATGGCAAAGGTAAAATTGTGCTACTCCTAGCACAGCTCATCATCTGCTACAACACTGTGGAAACACAATGCTGAGCTAATCTGCTCTGTCATGGAGCTAGCTAAAACAATTTTAAATCATGAGGTCTATTGGAAATATGAAATCACATTTGTTCTCAATAATAACCTATACTTAATAAAATAAAATGTAAAATTTTCTTTTAAAAATTTCATCTTTAATTCATCCTTTCTATATTTCTATTTTGCATATATTCTATTATTCATATTATATACTAGCACAGTAGTATATGTTCCTAGTGTAAATACAGTATACCTATATTGGAGGCATGTGCTCAAATATATTTTTGCCGATGTGATCAAAAGAGTTCAAATATTATTACTTACAGTATAGACAATAAATGTTGTGGGTAGTCTGTAACAGAAGAATGGTGTGAGTTGTGTGGGATGAATTTGACCTATGTCTTAAAGATGTTTAAAATCTGAACAAGCAAAGGATGGAGGGGAGAATATTTCAAGCAGAAGGAACCATATGAACAAGTTTAGAGGAGAGAAAGAATATGGCAGGTATGAGGGTAGTGACTAGCTTGACTGAAACAGAATTTGTGCTATGAAGTAATGAGAGACAAAACTGGAGAGGTAAAACAGGGTCAGATTTATAGGATCTTAAATAATAGCACAGTCGTTATAAACACAGGCTTTGGCCCTAGCTGGTGTGGCTCAGTTGGTTGGAGTGTTGTCCCATAGACCAAAATATCATGGGTTAGATTCCTGGTCAGGGAACATACTCAGGTTTCAGGTTTGATCCCTGGTCAGAGCACTTACAAGAAGACAACCAATTGAAATTTCTCTCTCACATTGATTTTTCTTTCTCCCATCTTCTCTCTCTGTGTAAAATGTAAAAATGTACTTGGGTGAAGATGAATGAAAGAAAGAAAGACAAAGAAAGAAGGAAGGAAGGAAGGAAGGAAGGAAGGAAGGAAGGAAGGAAGGAAGGAAGGAAGGAAGGAAGGAAATAAATACAGGCTCTACAGTCACACAGAATTAAGTCTAATCTCAGTTCTGTAACTCATTATCTGTGCAACCTTAGGCAAGTGACTTAACCTAAGCCTGTTTCTTCATCCATATGAAGATTATGTTAATACAGGACAATGAGGTGGTTGCAGAGTTCTCATCATAGTGTCTGGTAATCTATTACCATATTTTGCCATGTATAATGTGCACTTTTTTGCCCAAATTTTTTAGGGAAAAATAAAGATGCACATTATACATGGGTAGTTCTAATTTTGTACCTATACAAATGTTTTTAATTCTTTTATTTATGCATTAAAAGTGTAACTCTAGAAAGCAATAATTATATCTATATGCAAAATAGTACACTGGAATATGATAATAGATTTGTTTCCAAATACAAATAAAGAAAATTTGAATTAAAAAATTAAAACCAAAGATTTTTTTCCCTGAAAGCTTGGGCCAAAAATGAGGATGCATGTTATGCATAGGAGTGTATTATACACAGCAAAATACAGTAAGTAAGTGCTCAATGTAACCCCGTTATTCTTATTCAATAGGTAATGGGAAGTCATTGTAACTTTTTGCACGGCAGAGAAAGAGGTGAAAATGATGTTTGAGAAAAGTTATCTTGATGTTTCTTACGGAAGTCAGATTAAACTGGCAGAGATAGGAAATCTGTTAGATTATTAGAGTAATCTGGACCCAAGGGACATAAGGAAGTAGCAGTAGGAACAGCAAAGATGTTCCACGGAAGAATTAATAGGATTAGATGCCTAATTAGGTATAGTAGAAAAATAAGGAAGAAGTGAAGATGAACCTAGAGCTTTGAGTCTTAAAGCTATGTGACTGTGATTATTTGATACCATTACAGAAAATGAGGGAAATCAGGAAAAATACTTAAAGAAATTTATCACTTTTTAGAAAACTAAATTTATTGGGGTATCATCAGTTAATAACATTGCATTGATATGTTTCAGGTGTACAGTTCTATAATACAACATCTGTGTATTGCATTGTGTGCTTACCTCCCAAAGTCTAGTCTCCTTCTGTCACCATATATTTGACCCCCCTTCACCCTCTTAATCCTCTCCGCACCCTCTTCCCCTCTGGTAACCACCATACTGTTATCTGTGTCTATGAGTTCATTTGTTTGTTTGTTTTGTCTGTTTGTTGTTGCTTTCTATTTTATATCACACATATGAGTGAAATCATATGGTTCTTGGCCTTTTCCATCTGACATTTTACTTAGAATGATATTAAGATCCACCTGTGTTGTTGCAAATGGCAACATTTCACATCTTTTATGGCTGAGTAGTATCCACTGTATATGTGTACTACATCTTCTTTATCCAATCATCTGTCAAAGGGCAGTTAGATTGTTTCCATGTCTTGGCTATTGTGAATAATGCACCAATGAACATAGGGTTACAGATAGCTTTATGAATATATGTTTTCAAATTTTGGGGGTAGATACCCAGAAGAGGGCTTGCTGGGTCATATGGTAGCTCTATTTTTAATTTCTTGAGGAACCTCCAATCAGTCTTTTAAAACAATGGGATAACAGTAAATCTTTTCAGCAAAATGCAATTGTTAGTATAGTTCTTCCATTTAATATTTATGTAGATGTTTTCCTCTAGTGAGAAGCTCTAAGTATCTTGTAACTTATTCAATCAACAAGTAAAGGACAAACTTTCCCAGAACTAGGATAGAATTTTGCTTTATTTCCCTCCAATTGAAAGTTGGAAGATTAGCTAGCATCATCTATTTTGTAGGTTGTTAGTAAAAGTGGGTTGACTCTTTTATTATTTATATCTTGCTTTTTTCCAAGATGCATATGAGATGGTTTATAATGAAATAAGATTGTTAAAATAAGGCTAAAAGATCAAGAGCCATATTACTGTCAAGGGCAAAGAGTACTGTATGCCAGAAACCTAGCTTAAGGAGAGTTGCTACACTAGAGCACAAAACAGCCTTCAACTTTTTAGTATCCAAGGTCAAAATGGAAACAGTAAGTCAGCAGAGTTCTCAATAAATGCTTGTTGAGAGAAGGAAGCCATCTATAAACTAAGATCAAATTAAAATTATTTTTTAAAAAGCTAGATTATTCCCTGAAAGAACTTTTCTTCAACTCTAATATCATTGCTTTACTGGACTAGTAAATGGCAGCAAAGTCCAAAAGACAGACTAATTATGAAGCCTGGACAGGAGAAGAAAAAGCTCACCTTCTTTAACAGATGATATCTAAATTGTCCCTATCATGCCCTGTACTCCAACTGGCATAATCTTTTTTAAATGGTATCACCTCACAAAGGTCCCATACGTTTGTGTCTAAACCCAGTTTAATTTACCCAAACCAGGCAAGATAAAAAGAAGAAGGGAATACAGGGGTGGGCAAAAGTAGGTTTACAGTTGTAATACAAATAAATCATATAATTGATAAACAATAATACAAACATAAACTCTGTTTTGTGAACTCACAACTGTAAACCTACTTGTCCACCACTGTATGTGTTGCTAAAGTTCACATTTGTGAAGATATAAATACAAGGAATGCTAAAAATACTGAAGCAATATGTAATTAGATAACTTTTAAAATTAATTTTACTTAAGACACTAGAGTGAAAGTCAAGTTCTTACTGGGTACCAATAATTTTATATGCTATATAACAAGTCAGGAGACAAATGTAAAGTTATAGAAAAATAGACTGTGAGCAAACTGTTATGGGTTGAATTATTCCCCCTGAAACCCATCTGTTGAAATCTTAACTCCCAGTGCCTCAGAATGTGACTTTATTTGGACAAAGAGTCTTTGCAGAGGTGATCAACTTAGAATGAAATCCTTAGGGTGGGTCCTAATCCAAGATGACAATGTCCTTACAGAAAGGAGAAATTTGGAGACAGACATGTGTATGGAGAAAACCATGTGGACATGATCCATGTGAACATGAAGACAGCCATCTACAAACTAAGGAGAGAGGCCTGGAACAGATTCATGTCTTGTGGTCCTCAGAAGGAACCAACCCTGCCAACACCTTCGTTTCAGACTTCTGGCCTCCAGAATTGTGAGAAAATAATTTCCCTTTGTTTAAGCCCTCCAGTTTGTGGTACTTTGTTATGGCAACCCTAGCAAACTAATACACAAATGTATTTCTGCATGGTGGTAATTTATGTTTGGAGCTTTGGGAGATAGGGAATTAAAAGCTGAGTGCTTTCAAACCTCTTGAAATACTAGCTCAATTGTTATTAGGAGAAGAAAATTACATAAAAAGTATAATTCCTGATTCTTAGGAATTACTATGTGTTTAGAAAATTAACTTCCACGGTAATCATTTCACAATATATACACATATCAAATTACTGTATTGTATACCTTAAACATACACAATGTTATATATCAATTATATCTCAAAAAAGGAAGATGAAAATTAAATTCCAGCTTTATGTTCTCAAGCTAATACCTGGAAAACAGCTAACAACCACAGTCGAGAAAAGATTGTCCATTAGCTGCCTAACAGGAAACAGTCAACTTAACCACACACTTACTTACATGTTGACCCAGAATTTTAATATTGACTTGGGACAGTATGCTTACTTAAAAATAAAAGTGAATTTAATCAAATCAGTTTATAGGAAATACAGGGAATAGAAGAACAAATTAAGTGACACCATATGGAAACAGAATCACAATGTGAGTATTCTACAGGACAAATGGCCTTGTTTTCTCAATTAATAAGTGCCATGGAACAAAAATAGTAGGAAGGTTGTTTTAAATAAAACAGACCCAAGAGATCATGGTTGAAATATTTATGAATCAGTAAAAAAGGTATTTTTTTATCTTCACCCCAGGACATTTTTTTCATTGCTTTTAGAGAGGAAGAGAGAGAGAGAAACATTGATGCAGAAGAGAAGCATCAACTGGTTCCTCCTCTACGAGACCGGACTGGGATCAGTGCCCAAACCAGGATCAGTGCCCGGACCATGGATCTTACGTGTCCAGACCGAGGTTTGCACACACCCATGCCCAGACCGGGATGGAACCTGCAACCTAGGTATATCCCCTGACCAGAATCAAATTTGCAAACTTTGGGTTCAAAACAGTGCTCCCACCAACTGAGCCACATGGGCAAGGGTGTAAAAAAGGCATTTTTGAGAATCAGAAAATACTTAATGTGGATGGGTTTTTAGATGACATTAAAAAGGACTTAATTTTGTTAGATGTAATGATGGCATTGTGATTATGTAAGAAAAAAGTCTTCAGAAATTCATACTGAGTTTTGGTAAAAAGATATTAGGGGGTTACTTTAAAGCACTCTCTTCCAATTACTATGTTAAATAGAAGTGGTGAAAGCGGACATCCTTATCTTAACCTGATCTTAGTGGGAAAGCTTTTGTTTTTGCCCATTAACTATGATGTTCGCTGTAGGTGTCTCATATATGGCCTTTATTATGTTGAGGTATACTCCCCCTACTCCCACTTTGCTAAGTGTTTTTATCATAAATGGGGTCTGTATTTTATGAAATGCATTTTCAGCATCCATTGATAAGATCATGTGTTGTCTTTTATTTTGTTTATATGATGTATTACATTTATTGATTTCTAAGTAGTGTAGCATCCTTGCATCCCTGGGATGAATCCCACTTGATCATGGTGTATGATCTTTCTAATGTATTGCTGGATGCAGTTTGCCAATATTTTGTTGAGGATTTCAGTGTCTATGTTCATCAGCGATATTGGCCTGAAGTTTTCTTTCTTTGTTATGTCTTTATCTGGTTTGGGGATTAGGGTGATGCTGGCTTCATAAAGAGTTTGGGAATCTTCCCTCTTCTTGAATTTCTTGGAATAGTTTGAGAAGGATAGGGGTTAGCTCTTCCTTAAATACTTTGTAAAATTATTCTGTGAAACTGTCCTTTCCAAGGCTTTTGTGTCAGGAGTTTTTTGATTACCCCTTCAATTTCACAAATTGTTATCAGTCTATTCAGGCTCCCTGCTTCTTCTTGACTCAGTTTTGGAGGATTATACATTTCTAGAAATTTGTTCATTTCCCTCAGAGTTTCAAATTTCTTGGCATATAGTTGTTCATAGTAATTTTTTACATTCCTTTGTATTTCTGTGGTATCAGTTGTAACCTCTCCTCTTTCATTTCTGCTTTTATTTGGTTCCTCTCTTTTTCTTGAGTCTGGTTAGAGACTTGTTGATTTGGTTTATCTTTTCAAAGAACCAGTTCCTGGATTTATTGATTCTTTGAATTGTTCTTTTAGTCTCTGTCATTTAATTCTGCTCTGATCTTGGTTATTTCCTTCCTTCTGCTTGCTCTGGGCTTTCTCTGTTCCTCTAGTTCCTGTAGATGTAGGGTTAGGTTGTTTATTTGCAATTTCTCTATCTTTTTCAGGTACAACTGTATTGCTATATACTTCCCTATCAGGACCACCTTCACTGTGTCCCATAGGTTTTGGGCTATTGTGTGTTCATTTTCATTTGTTTCCAGAAATTTTTTTGATTTATTCTTTTAAACCATTGTTGACCCATTCATTGTTTAATAACATACAATTCACTCTCCATGAATTTGAATGTTTTTGAATTTTTTCCTTGAGGTTGGTTTCTAGTTTCAAGCCATTGTGATCCAAGAAAATACTTGATATGATTTCAATTTTCTTGAATTTGTTGAGACTTGTTTTGTGTCCTACCATGTGGTCTATCTTTGAAAATGTCCCATGTGCATTTGAAGAGAATGTACATTTTGCTTCTTTGTGATGAAAGGTTCTCTCTATATGTTAAGTCCATCTGATTTAAAGCAGGGGTGTCAAACTCATTTTTCACCAGGGGCCACATCAGCCTCCCAGTTGCCTTCAAAGGGCTGAATGTAATTTCAACTCCTTAATAGTTAAGGAGTAGTTACATTTATACAGTCCTAAAATCATTTTGGTCTTTTGAAGGCAAGCGCAAGGCTGATGTGGCCCCCGGTGAAAATGAGTTTGACACCCCTGATCTAGAGTGTTGTTCAATGCCACCATATTTATATTGATTCTTTATTTGGAAGATCTGTTCTTTTTTCACAGTGGGGTGTTAAAATCCCCTAGAATAAGTGTGTTGCTGTCTATATCTTTCTTGAAGTCCCCCAAAACTTTCCTTACATATTTGGGTGCTCCTTTGTTGGGTGCATATGCTTATAATGGTTATATCTTCTTGATGGATTCTGCCCTTAAATATTATGAAGTGTCATTCTCTACCTGTTTTTATTGCCTTTGTCTTGAAATCTATTTTTTCTGATATAAGTATTGCTACCCCAGTGATCAGACAAGAAAAAAAAATAAGAGGCATCCAAAATGGAAAGGAGGAAGTAAAACTGTAATTGTTTGTAGATTACATGATACTACATACAGAAGACCCTACAGACTACACCAAACAATTACTCTACCTAATAAGTGAAATTGGCAAAACAGAGGGATACAAGTCAATATTCAGAAACCAAAGGTATTTTTGTACATCAACAATGAAATATCAGAAGCAGAAATTAGGGGAAAAATCCCATTTACTGTAGCAACAAGAAAAATAAAATACTTAGGAATAAACTGAACCAAGGAGGTAAAAGACCTGTTATTAAAAAACTACAGAACGCTGAAGAAAGAAATTAAGGAAGACACAAATTAGTGGAAGCATATACTGTGTTCATGGACTGGAAGAATTAACATCATCAAAATGTCCATACTACCCAAAGCAATCTATAGATTCAACACAATCCCTCTTAAAATAGCAATGAGACCTGGCTGGTGTGGCTCAGTGGATTGAGTGCTGGACTGGGAACCAAATGTTCAACAGTTCAATTCCCAGTCAGGGCACATGCATAGGTTGCAGGCCAGGTCAGATCCCCAGTAGGGGGAGTATGAGAGGCAACCGCATATTGATGTTTCTCTCTCTCTCTTTCTTCCTCACTTCCCCTCTCTCTAAAATAAATAAATAAAATCTTTTAAAAAACACTAATGACATATTTCACAGATTTAGACCAAATATTTCAAAAATGTATATGGAACCATAAATGATCCCAAGTAGCCTCAGCAATTTTGAGAAAGAAGAACAAAGTAGGAGGGATCACAATACCTGATATAAAACTATATTACAAGGCTACTGTAATCAAAACAGTCTGGTACTGGCATAAGAACAGACATATATATCAGTGGAACAGAATAGGGAGCCCAGAAATAAACTCGTGTCTCCATAGTCAATAAATATTTGAAAAAGGGGGAAGGAGCACAAAATGGAGTAAAAATAGCCTCTTCAATAAATGGTGTTGGGAGATCTACATGCAAAAAAAAAAAAAAATGAAACTAGACCACCAACTTACACCATGCACCAAAATAAACTGAAGATAGATAAAACACTTAAATACAAGTTATAACACCATAGAAGTCCTAGAGAAAAACATAGGCAGAAAATTTTCAGATATCCTACTCAGCAATATGTTTGCTGATATATCTCCTAGGGCAAGGGAAAAAAAGGAAAGAATAAACAAATGGGACTACATCAAATTAAAAAGTTTCTGCACAGCTAAAGAAAACATCAGCAAAATGAAAAGGAAACAAAGTGTATGGGAAAACATATTTACCAATGATATCTCAGACAAGGCTTTGATCTCCAAAATATATAAAGAACTCACATGACTCTACTCCAGGAAGACAAACAACCCAATTAAAAAATAGGTAAAGGACCCGACAAGACACTTCTCCAAGGAGGACATACAGAGGGCTCAGAGACATATGAAAGGATGCTCAGCATCACTAGCCATCAGAGAGATGCAAATTAAAACCACAATGAGATACCACTTCACACTGGTTAGAATGGCCATCATAAACAAATCAACAAGCAAGTGTTGGAGAGGATGTGAAGAAAAGGGAACCCTAGTGCACTGTTGGTGGGATTGCAGACTGGTGCAGCCACTGTGGAAAACAGTATGGAATTTCCTCAGAAAACAAAAAATGGAACTGCTTTTTGTACCAGCAATTCCACTGCTGGGATTATACCCCAAGAACCCTGAAATAATAAAATCTTTAAAAAATTAAAGATTAGAAAACCGAGGACCAGAGAACTTAAGCAACTTGCCCAAGGTCAAACAGGTATAATCGCTACAAGTGGGATTCAAACACAGATAATGAAGGCTCAGTCATTTAACCTATTTCTCACCGTTGGACATTAATACTGTTGCCGTATTTTTTGCTTGATCTTATAAATAATGCTGGGATAACCTTTAAGCTAATCTTTGCATACATTCTTAATGAATTATTTAGGATAAATTCATAGAGTTGAAGTTCTGGGTCACCAGGCTGTTGATACACATTGCCAAACTGCCCTCCAGAAAGCTTATTCAAATTTACTTTCACGCAGTATATGAGAATATCAATATCCTTGCAACTCTCCAATATTAGATATTATTGCTAATTTTAAAATATTTGTATTCCCATTCTTAAGGCATACTGTAAAGATAGCCTACTTTCCAAAGGGAGCAGAACTGTTGTGATTTATCCAGTTTTGGAATAATTTCCTCCAATGCCCTCCTTTATTAGCACTGAACACAGAGATGTTGTGCTGTGGCACACACCAAATCTGAAAAAGTTAGGCTTTCCTTTAAAAAAAACCCATGAAATACACACACATACCCTTTTGAACAAGCAGAATTTTAATACATTTAACTCATGTTACTCATGTTCATATCATCACCATTCAAATGCCCACAAATGTGAAACACTAAGGTTTATAAGATGTGTACTCTAATTGAAAAAACATACTAACCTGATCATGTATATATATGCATACACATATACACACACATTTATACGCTCAATATACAGAAAGTATGGTCCTTTAGCTGTATTACAATGACATGAGTAAATGAGTAGATAGGGGATTCATTTAATGAACAATTCTAATTTTTTCCCAATATAACATTAGTTCATTTGTTGTTTGAATGAAAAAGGGACTCTGTGGTAAATATGACAAGTTCCGTGACTGAAAGTAATCTCACAGGGTGATGTAATCAGAAATTCCTAACTGGGAAGGTCATGGTGGGTAGTCATGCCCCAGGCCTGTAATAGGTTTATCTTTGCTTTAAGAAAGCCCTGTCCATTGTTCTTGTGCATCTAGGTTAAGACATCTTTGAAATGCCAAGAGTAATCCTCTTTTCCAGAACCCACAGAGATGTAAGCACCCTCAAGGGAGTGCATAATCTTGTTTAATCTTCCTTCTTTCCCTCCTTAATTCTAAATGTATAAAAAGAACTGCAAAACTGTCATTTGCCTCAGCATTTGAGATCTTGCTTCCCCACACATCATCAGTTTGGTTCAAATAAAGTCTTTTAAAATTCTCTACAGGTTTTGATGTTTCTTATATTGACAGTGGGAAAAATAACTGCATATCATTCTACAAAGAGAAAAATGTTCATTTCTAAGATTAGGAGGCAATATTTTAAAATGCATTCAAATTTATAACATTTCACTAAAATATTTTCTATATGTTCCTTCACATTTAAAAAATCATTAGAGAAGTATATGAACAATTAATTGCATGTCAGCAAATTAGATAATCTAGACCAGTAATTTTCAACTGGGACACCACAAGATGGAAACCGGTGCGCCACAATAATTTTTGAAACATTCAGTATCCGACTATTTATTCAGGGGCACTGATCTCTTTTCCCTTATATTGTCAAATAAAAAAATGACAACAGCCAACACAATAATAGCCATCCAGTGTGAATGAATAAAAATTATGCCTATTTTTATCAGATCAACAATAAATATATTTTTGGTGTGCCACATAATTTTAGTAAATAGTTTATGTGTGCCATGAAATGAAAAGGTTGAAAATCACTGATCTAGATGAAATGGGACAAATTCATTAAAAACACACAATTTACCAAATTGACTCAAGAAGAAATGGAAAATCTCAACAGATCTGTAACGAGTACTGTAAAAACCTAAATCTACTGTATTTTGACACATATAATGCATACTTCTTTGCCCAAATTTTTGAGGGAAAAATAAGGATGCACATTTTACATGGGCAGTACTAATTCTGTATCTATATAAATGTTTTCAATTCAAAAGAAGTAAATAAAATAAATAAATATGCTTACATATTAAATGTGTAACTCTAAAGGGCAATAATGATATCCATATACAAAATAATACCTTAGAATACAATAATCCAGGGATGTCCAGTCTGTGGCTTGTAGGCCACATGTGGCCCAGGATGGTTATGAATGAGGCCAACGCAAAATTGTAAGTTTACTTAAAACCCTTTTTTTTTTTTTTTGCTCATTAGTGTCCATCAGTGTTTCTGTATTAATGTGTGGTCCAAGACAACTCTTTTTCCAGTGTGGCCCAGAGATGCCAAAAGTTTGGACACCCCTGCCAGTTTTGTTTCTAAATATAAATAAGTAAAAACTTGAATTAAAAATTAAAAGACAAGATTTTTTTCCCTGAAAGTTTGGGCCAAAAACGTGGGTGTGCACTATACATGGGAACACATTATACATGGCAAAATACAGTATTTCCAAAACCTCCCAACAAAGAAAGTCTAGGATCAGTTGACTTCACTGGTGAATTCTAGCAAAGATTTAAAGAAGAATAAACACCAATCCTCCTCAAACTCATCCTAAAGTAGAAGAGGGACATTTCCTAACATGCACTGAGAGATCAGCATTATCCAGACATGAAAGCCAGGAAAGTTACCACAAGAAAAGTAAAGTACAAAACAATACCCCTTATAATTACACATGGAAAAATCCTCAACAAACCAAATCCAATAGTACAGTGGTGCCCAACCTTTTTGGCACCAGGGACCAGATTTGTGGAAGACGGCGGGGCAAAGGGGACAGAAAGTGGAGCTTAGGTGAGCTTTGCTCACAGCCCAGTTCCTAACATGCTTCAGACTGGTACAGGTCCCCAGCTCCAGGGGTTGGGATTCCTGCAATAGTACATTAAAATGATGATACACCAGGACCAAGAGGGATTTATCTCAGGAATGCAAAGGTGGTTCACCATAAGAAAATCAATGTAATATATTAATAGAATGGAGGGGGAAAACACATGATAATCTCAACAGATGCAGAAAAAGTATTTGACACAACTTGACATCCTTTCATGATAAAAATACACAGCAAGTAGCAAACGGAAAGATTACATTCTTTTTATTGCTAAAAAGGAACTTCCCTAACATGATGAAGGGCATTTGCCAAAACCTACATCTAACATCATATTCAATGATGAAAGACTGAAACCTTTACACTGATGATCAGGAACATGTGTGCTTTTTGAAACAAGAGAGGTGGTGGTTGATCAACACCGTGAATGTACTAAATGCCCCGAATGATGTACTTTAGAATAATTAACCGTATGTTATATAAATTTCATTTCAATAAAAAGATTCCTATAGTGAATCATTTACTCATTTTGGCTTACTAATTCACTAGCATTTTCCCTATATTTATAGGATAATTATTAGATAAGAGTTATAATTTAGATATTGCCTTGTAGCACCATGAAAAACAAACTTTATTTTCAATTCAAGATAACTTTGAGGTAAAATGAAAACTAAAAGCCTGAAAACTACTTCTAGGACAGCCTGCAAGTTTTCTTGTCAAAATTAGAATTTTCTTTAAAAAATTGGAAGCCAGATGGTCTTATATATTTAAAAAATCCTCAATGTTAAATCCATATGAGATTTAAAAGTTAATTCTGCTGCAGTTTCAGCAAAGCAATCATAACTGTAGTCAACATATTTATTAGTCCTCCAGCAATGTTTAGAGCAGTGTTTCTCAAAGTGGAAACTTGTCAGAAATTCAAATTCTCAGACCTCACTGCAGACCTCCTGAATCAGAAACTCTGGGGTTGAGGGCCAGTAGTCTATTTTAACAAGACTTTCAGGTACACACTCAAGTTTGGGGAACTCTGGTTAAGGCGAAGAGCACAATCTTGGCCAGTGAGACTGCTATAAGCATTTTCTTACCAGACAGTGTCATGTCATAAATGTTGTACTGCTTCTTCTAGTTCTTAGGGTGTCAGCCTGGAACACCTGTAAATTATCACTAAAAAGAAAAAGAAAACATTTGTTATTTAAAATCCATTATACATTACCCAAGATTAAAAATAAGGAGAGAATCTTAAAAGCAGCAAGAGAAAAAAGACAGTTACCTACCAAGGCGTTCCCATAAGACCATCGGCTGATTTCTCAAAAGGGACCTTACAGGCAAGAAGGGGCTGAAAAGAGTATTCCAAGTCATGAAAGGAAAGGACCTCCATCCAAGATTACTCTATCCAGCAAAGCTGTCATTTAGAATGGAAGGGAAGATAAAGTGCTTCTCAGATAAGGTCAAGTTAAAGGAGTTCATCATCACCAAGCCCTTATTATCGGAAATGTTAAAGGGACTTATCTAAGAAAAAGAAGATAAAAAATATGACAGTAAAAAGACAGCAAACTCACAGGTATTAACAACCACACCTAAAACAAAAGCCAACTAAGCAAACCACTACAACAGGAGCAGAAACATAGAAATGGAGATCACATGGAGGGTTAGCAACAGGGGAGTGGGAGGAGGATAGAGGAGGACAACGTACAGAGAACAAGTAGCATAGATGGTAGGTAGAAAATAGGGGGAGGGCAAGAATAGTATGGGAAATGTAGAAGCTAAAGAACTTATGACACATGGACATGAACTAAAGGGGGGGATGTGGGTGGGAGGGAGTGTGCAGGGTGGAGGGGAATGGTGGGGGAGAAATGGGACAATTATAATAGCATAATCAATAAAATATATTTAAAAAGAAATATCCATTGGATGAATAAACATAGTTATGAGCATCTTTATTTATTTATGAGTTTCAGTATAAATTTCTAGAAGATAGATTGTTTGGGAAAAGGGTAGGCACATTTTAAGGCTATTTTTATGAACTGTAAAAAGCCTGCCCAAAAGACTATTAATTTGTACCTGTATCAGTGGCAGAGTACCTGGTTCTTACAAACTTCGTCTAGGCTGAGCATTATTTATATTTATACACCTATTTGCCATTCCTTTCTTCTTTACTTTGTTTATTCAAATATTACACATTGAGCACCCATTAATAAAAAATAAATAAAATCCATTATATATTTTTTAAAGAAATAAGATTTCAAATACTTAAAACAGCAATGCCATTAATCTAAGTGGCTTCTTTGTGGAGAGAGCTGTGCAAATGTAGAATTAAAACACACATATATGCACATGCACATACACAAAGCCTTAGTTGGCTGAGCCTAAACAAGCATCTATGCAAGGTAAGGAATTTTCAAGCATGCCACCTTACCTCTAATCATGCTACCAAGAATAAATATAATTTACTGTGGCCTTGGAAATACATCATTTTCTATTTAAACCTGTAACTGATTTAAATTTATGATTGGAGTTGCAATGGGCCAGTATCAATTCCCTCTCAACTCCCAAATTTTCACAGGAACGGGGGAATAACGAATAGCAGGGGTTGGTAGAACTGAGATTTTCACAGATGTGTCTCCTTTGGCCTAGTCAGTGTTTAGTTTTTTAAATTAGTTACACACATTTCAAACACTGACAGATTTCACACAAGTAATCAAGATTACAGATTGCTGGCTTCTACTGCAAATTTGCAAGACGTTGCTATACTGGGCCACATTCCCATGTGGCAACAATGGACCGAAGCTGAGAAGCTACTGCCCACTGAAGATGGTGCTTATGTTCTCAGCTTTGACGGTGCTCACCCTGCTAGTCGTAGTCCTATTAGGGATCCTGAAAAAGTTGTCTTTTCCTTTTTATTTCTTCTTTTTGTTATAACTTGTAATTTTCAAACAGTTTAAGACTCAAAGAAGTTATAAAATAATATAAAAGTTTCCTGTGTACCTCTCATCCACTCTATTAAGAAATCATCTCTATCATTTTCTTTTTTGCCCCCTAAATCCAATCATGTGCCAGGTCTTTTAGGTTTCACCTCTATGATCTCACTTACATCCATCTTATTCTTTTCAGTCTCCTGCCAAAAACCAATTCAAAGCCATTTTACTTTTCCACAGGCTCTGTAATAGTCTAATTGGTCACCTCACCTCTGTTCTTTCCCTATCATCATCTCTTTAACACACTACAAGATCACCTTCCTAAAGAACAGCTTGCTCTCCTGCTCACAACTTTCAGTGACTCGCTGCATAACCTGCTAAATTCAGTTACCTTTTTTACTATGACATTCAAAGCCTTCATAATTTAGCTTGAGACTTTTGGATTTCACGGACTAACAAAATTTCATACAAAATCTTGGCACAAACTATAGTTCCTACCATTTTCTTTTTCCAAATAAAGTTATTTTTAAAAAAGTTCGCCACCTACCAGCACCATCATTTCATTTAAAAAAATGACATATTCATAGTTAAAAAAATAAAAAGTAGGACTAACAATATCAGAGCGAAATATAGCCCTGTCCAGGAAAAGACAATTTGCAATTACGTAACAACATGTTTAATTATGCTGTACTTAATTTTTTAAAAGCATGGATTGCTGAAAACATCACATGGGATCAGCAATAATCAGCAGATGTACATTTGGGAGCCATTGATGCAGGCAGAGTTGACTAGCTATCTAGAATACACAGATGCTTTTCTGTGTGCAAGCCTGTTTCATATACTTGGACTGCTTTCCAGTTCTCCGGACCCCTCTCTTCCAGTCTGCATCCTGTCAATCCATTAGGCTCCATCTCTCCAAGAACCTTTCCCTTACCCCTCATCAATTCTGCTGTAATTTCTCATTCCTTTCTTTGAATTTCTCTAGCACTGTCTTTCCTGCTGTAAGCACAGGTCTAACTCTACCATACATTTAAATCCTTTGTGCATTTATTTTTCTTATTAAATTAAAAGCTGGTTGAGCCTTGAGATACATTTTTGCAGCATGGTAATTTGCATATAACAGGCAGTAGCTCAATATTTTATGAATATATATGATTTATATATATATAATATCACAAATTTTTGCTTCCTTTCACAGTCATGTTCCCTATAAGAATGGGAATATGTTCTAGCAGTCACTTATAAGGAAGTTGGAGGACACTAATGGGTTACATATTTCAACTATTTTTTCTGTAGGGGAGGAAGTAGTTCTTAAGGCTGGCAAATATAGTCTCCTCTAAATTTTTGTCTGCTAATTTTATTTAGTAAGATTATAATGGAAAGAAATTGAGGCAGCATATACTCAATTGGTGCAAGTCACTGAATATGAATTCAAAAAATCTTAGGTGATATCTACAACTGAGTTAAGTTCTATATTACTTACAACTTGGAAAAGTGAAGGTAATATAACTAGATAGATGTTAATGCTCCACATCAAATGATCAGTAAGCAGCTCTGCCTAAATCACAATATATTATGTCAATTATATTCCCCAGTGATTCCGCGTGCCCACTATTCTTCTTCCAGGTCTGTAAGAGTTTACTAAGCCAGATGGTTGGCAAACTTTTTCTACAAAGAGCCAGATAGTAAGTACTTTGGGCTTTGTGGACTATACAATCTCTGTTGCAGCTACTCAACTCTGCCATTGTAGTGGGAAAGTGACAATAAGTAAACATTTGGGCATGGCTAAGCTCCAATAAAACTTTATTTACAAAACCAAGTGGCAGGGTGAACTTGGCCCAAGGGCAGTAGTTTAACTTTCAAACAGAATTGATGCAGTGAAAATTTCAATGCAGGGGTATTTAAAGCTAGAGATATTGTATTTTGCCACGCATAATGTGCACTTTCTGCCTAAGGGACAAATAAGGAAATACGGATGCACATTATACACGGGTAGTACTAATTCTATATCTATATAAATGTTTTTAATTCTTTTACTTATGCTTATGAGTTAAAAGTGTAACTCTAGGAAGCAGTAACAATATCCATATGCAAAACAATACTCTGGAATATGATAATCAGTTTTATATACAAATAAAAATTGAATTAAAAATTAAAATGAAAGATTTTTTTTTCCTGAAAGTTTGGGCCAAAACGTGGGTGTGGCAAAATATGGTATTTAAAGTGGGAATGTACTGCCAGAAATCCAAGATCTTAATCTCTAATTCTAATAAGAGCCAGAGAAGTAGAAGAAAAAAACTACTACTTTTTAATAGTTATTGACACCATAGTGAACTTAGCCAACTATAGGGCT
The DNA here is from genome assembly GCA_004027475.1 of Anoura caudifer. Taxonomy (NCBI): domain Eukaryota; kingdom Metazoa; phylum Chordata; class Mammalia; order Chiroptera; family Phyllostomidae; genus Anoura; species Anoura caudifer. Next base: position 148,770 of record PVKU01002741.1, read on the forward strand.
AAAGAGTATAAAGAACCAAGAGATTAAAAACTTTTGACATTAGTATTTCTATTAGTACAAGGTGTATACAAAACAGTACAGGGGCATCATAAAAACAGTAACATATGTATTAAAGAGTAGACATTTATAGAACAAATTCTGCAAATGCTGGTGCAAGAAACACTGAGTCTTTATACACAGGAAATATCAAGCAAAATTGGAAAATTACCTGAAAGAAATTCAACAATATTTATCAACTTGTGAAACAGGCAAGGCAACAAGAATTAGAGGCCCAATTAAGGGAAAGTAAGAAAAGTAAGCAGTGTACATGTGCAATTAAAAAGAACTGAGGTGAAAATGAATTCAACTAAGGCTCAATGGAAGTCTACTCTAACCTTTTCTTCCTTCAGTGTAACTTCATTGACCACACCCTAAACTTGCCACAACAGCACAAAATATGCCCATAGACCATTGGACAAGTTTCCTGACCTCAAACGTGTCATATGTCATTCCTATCTCACTTCTAATGTTTCATGAACAAGAGGCTCTGGACTTGGTCCACTTTGTGGTTTCTTTACCTTTAACTCCTTCTAGATAAAGATGCAATTGCCAAGTACCCTTCCATACAAATTTCCCTTCATGCATCAGGCTCTTAAGCTATGGAATTTGACACTGCAACTATGCTCTCATTATGATAAAAATAAAAAAGTTTCAAGTCTTTTTCAGAACAAAGTATGAATGGATAACTAAGATCACTCTCTTTGTTTCGAGGACTTTGGGGATGGAGAAGTGTCCTGCCCACACCTCCCCAGCCCCGCTCCAGCATTTAATATATTAAACAGAATCCACATGTTCCTTCAAGTATATAACCTCCATCATCTATTTGCAACTTGGTTTTTTTTTCATTTCATAAGACTTCCAGGAAAACCAACATTCTCCCCAAGTGTTTTCTTCTACTAGCAGAGTGGGTCCATAAAAATTAATTTATTCACACAACAGGATTAGAGTAAAATCCTGAATTTATAGGATGTTCTTGTTCTCAGCACAACATGCAGAGCTGCCCTCATCCTTTATTTTTTTATCTGCTTATTAAAAATGGTACTCTGTTATATTTCATCAGTCTTAGTTTGCTTTTCATATTAGAACAATATATTCTCCCTTACCTCAAATGACCAGAAAGCTGCATTTGTTTAGGCTTAATCAGCTTAGATGTTGATTAGTAGTGAACAAAGCACTAGCTTAGGAGTCAGGAGACACAGGTTCCTAGTACTAGTTCTATTACTATGCCATTTTGGAGATCTATAGGTCTCAGTTTCCTCATATATTAAACAAGGAAAGTAGATCTGGTCTCTGAGTTCACGTCTAACAGTTGTGATTTACAACTATCAATTAGTATGATGCCAGCAAAAGGTGAGGAGCAAAGTTAATAACATATGTAGTGAATACATTTTGGACATTTTTACAATATTGAGAACTTTATGACACTAAGATGTGAGATGTGAGATTTCACTCAAATATTCTATTTTAAGATGTAAGCTTGAGTAATGCCAGATCTTTGGATATGCAGTTAACTATCAGTTAAAGCAGTGTTTCTAAGTCATATTTTTTTCATTATCAGCCCTCTAAGGAGCCTTTTTATACATCCTTCCCCCATTGCACGCCCTCAAAAATCCCCACGAAATTTCCATATGTATGTATGTATATCTGTGCTTTACACATAAAAAGTTTTTTTTCTTTTTCACACACACCCAAGAACCAAGTTGGGGGCAATATCAGCCACCGAGAATGCAAAATTTAGAACATCGACTTTCTGTGGTCCTTAGATTTTTGGTTTCAACAAAAACTAGGTATAAAAAAGGCCCACGCTTATTTCCCTGCCAACCATTTCCATCTGCTGGAGGTGAAGACCAGAGGTGAAAAAGCAGCTGAAAGAATGACAAAAATTACAGTTATCACAGAAATGTAGGCAATGATGGGGAGTACTGTCTCTTCAAAGGAGTGAATAAAAGTTAAGGTGAAGTTAGAAAAAGTTGTGCTCTATATCAACTGGTTGCTGCTTTCAGATGCTGGTGGACTGTCAGAGGAGGAGGTTCAGGTTCATATATGTGTCAAGGTCATGGTGGGTGTGCGCGGGTGGGATCTTTGAACACCAGGAACAAAGGGGATAGTTGCAGAACCTCTATGGATAAATGGATGAGAATATTTTCGGAACTCACTTTCTCCAACTCTTGCTACCCAGCCCTCTGCTTGCCTCCTCCAGTATCTCAATCCTCCTTACCCAAGTTCACTGATCAAAGCGGCGCTGTTGGATCTTCTCAGGATGTTGCCGCCTGTGATGTTCAAGCTCGGTATAATTTCTACATCTAGTTCCACTTTCTCCTGTGCCACACCCATGTTGAGGAAGAAGCTACTATTTATTTCTATGATGTCAAAGTTTTCTGTTTCCCGTTCATACAGGGAGAAAGGGGAAGAAATAGAAGAGAGGAGGGAGCTACTAGACGAAAGAGGAGCTCATATTTGCAACCCTACGAACCCTTACACCATCAGGAACTAAGTGAAGCAGGACTGGCTCCGAAACCGACTCCCTCCCCTCTCCCCCAAGCTGGGGCCCACTAACGCTGGGATCTTCCACCTCCAAGCCTATAATGAAAATGAGGAACTTCTCTTAATTACGGCTGCAAATCCTTCTCTTTTATTTCTCTCAGCCAATGAAAAACCAGGTATGCCTTTCGAGCTATGGCAAAGACCACAACCTGCTATTTTAGTGCGTCAGATGGGCCCTGCCCCTCTGCGCATGCGCCCGGTGGCCCTGGGCGTTTGCTTTCTACGCAAGCAATTAGCATTAAAGCGGGCGCCTTTGGCAGTCTGGCAAGGAGCGCAGGCGCACTCAGAGAGCTGCCACTTTTTTTTTTATTGGGTGCAGCTGGGGCCTCTTTTCTTTTTTTCTAGTGTGGATTCATCATGGTCGTTCCTTTACTGCTCTGTTAACTCTGGAATGCTTTCGTTAACAATTTTCTCAGTTTTGGTTAACCCAGTAACCCCTTATGACTGAGGCCTACAAGCTTGTTAACGCCCGTGACGAATCTTTCCATCCTGTGAAAAGCAGACACACCTACATCTTTGTAATTTTTAAAAAATGAAGCCTGGCAGGAAAAAAAGCAAAACCACTCCTAAGTGCTTAGAGGCCACATGCTCCCAAACGGTCCTGGTAAGGCGCTAACCCAAATGAATCAGTTGCGCAGACAAATCATTGTTTTCCATGTAGTTTCATTATTTTTGTTTACCATATTCATACAGTACTTATTTTTACACTGAATAAAATCTAACTCTTTAAAACTATTCATCTAAGAAAAAGATTTGAGTTAAAGTAAGGAGGCTTATTTTCTTAAATATCTCAGAATTTAGTATTCATCCAAATCAGTGTTTCCATTTAATGATGCTGTCATGGCTCAAAACATTTTAAGAACTGCTCGTTTAGAATTTTGAGTACTGAAATCTTAACCCCACGCTAACAATTTTATAAAACCACAAATTTTAGGGGTCATTTAGAAAACTGGCAGAGAGGACAAGTGCAACTGGTGATATAGGCATTATTAATTGAAATAGTCATAACATGATATAGCACTTTACAGTTTAAAAAATGATTTCACATACTTGTCTCAATTGGTTCAATCATTAACACCGCTCAACTAATCAGTGGTGAACTTAAAATAATGGGATTATCTTGAAACAGTTCAAGACAAGTTCTGACATAAAAGATCATGTTCATTCTTTATTCATTCTGAGAACAGAATAAGAAAAGGTTAATTATATTAGGCAGGACTATACTACCTAAATCCCAGACAGGAGGACGATTTGGAGTCATTGTTCCTGGTGTAAGACAGGTTAATGATTGTTACCATTTTCTGAGCACTTACTCCCAAGCACTTTAAATATGTGATTGAATTTCATGCTTACAATAAACTCTGAGGTAGGTACCATCACAATACCCATTTTTCAAAGGAGGAAACCAAAGCCAAGAGGGGTTACTGAAATTACAACTACTAAGTGGCAAATCTTAGAGTCCTCTGCCCTTCTATTTAAATGAAAAGATAGGTAAGGTGCCTCTGGATGTTTCTCTGGTCACTCTGTACTCATAAGCACTTGACAACTACTCATTAAATTGTTTCATGAATAAATGCAGGCATAAATAATCTGTTCTTTACAGCTATCTTGTAAAGTAAGTAGATAATTTCTATTTTACAGTTGATAAATTTCCAGAGAGAATAATGTCACATAATTAAGTAGCAGTAGAATCTCAGCTAGTACCAAGATTTCCTAAGAGCCAATGTTAATGTTTCCAGAACACGAAAAGTTTATTAAAGATGACAACTAAATGTGAGTAAAGTCAGGGTGCATGTAGGAGGCAGTAGTTAAATACAGAAGAGAAGTTCAGAAACTGTCTAAATAGCAGGAAAATATGAATTACACCAGAGAATAAGGTCTTACCTCCACTCTACTGCTCATTATACTTTTAAAAGAGTTTGTTAACATTCTTGGCAGGTAATAAGGTTTAATGGATATATTTTGAATGAATAAATAATTTCACCATGCCTAAGTGTTATAGATATCTAATTTTAGAAAATCTAAGTATCATAACACGAAGAAAATAGGCATAATAGAACAAGGAAAGAGCAGCTAAAAGACTCTATAAAAAGGGTAGTAATATGAAATGACTAAATACATGAGTTGGCAGTAAGTTTCCACCTATTACCAAAGAGGAGGAATTCTCTTTAACTTACGTGCAGCTTGTAGGAACCCAAAACCTGTAAAGATATAGACAGGACTTGTAATACATGCACAGGTTGGAATGCCAAAAGGAACAAGTAAAAGGAACTATATGCTATAGTGGCAAACACATCATTTAAAGAAATTATTTTTACTATTTCCCATTTCTACACACATATTGTTATACTAATGTAGCTGTATTTCATGATCAACTCTTGCTTTTCCATAGTAATATGCCATGATCTCAGATCACTGCTTTGTTTAGATATATCTTGACACTTACGCTGTTCTTTTCTTTATGCCCCTGTCTCCTGCCATCTGCTCCACACCTCTTACTTATAAAAGTTGTCCCACAAATATGTTATAATTAGCTCTTTATTTTACCAGTTATCATGGTAACTTTTAAGCAACATGTTAACTCACAACAGCAAGTAGACCCCAAGCCCAAAACTCCCAAAAGTTTACTTGAAGAGTAAAAGAAACTAGGTAGGCAAGAGTAATATGAATAAAATCCCGAAATGATGGCCAAGGTAGCATCCATCTTCTTATATATCTCTTTTTCTAATTGATTTTTATTTACTGATTTTGAGAGAGAGACATTGATTTGTTGTTCCACTTATTTATGCATTCATTGGTTGACTCTTGTATGTGCCCTGACTAGGGTTTGAACCTGCAAACTTGGCATATTGGGATGATGCTCTAACCAACTGAGCTATCCAGCCAGGGGTATGAGTCCTTGAGTTCCTCCTAACTGTTAAGCTCCTGAAAATTAGGGATTCTACTAAATTGTTTGACTCCTCAGAGTTAGGGACTGTACATGCAGTCAAAAAATGATTGTTCAGTTGTTATAATAAACAGTCAAATATACCATAATTTTTTGTATTGGATAGGGTGGGGGAGTTGCTGAGACCTTGAGATAAAGAGATACATAAATTGGTTAAAAGCAGAGTTTGCATTTCTCATCCAGCTGGCAGGAAAATATAGGTAATTTAAAGGAAACTTTCCAAAAGTGCTTTTAAAAACTCTCATATTAGAAAATATAAACAATGAGGAATAAAATGGTGACTGGGCTTGGAAAGTTTAATATGAAACAAGTGAATTAAGGGACAGGCAAATAGTTTTCCTAAATTTTGAAACCAACTTCATAGTTACTAAATTTCCTGTACTTTCTAGATATGTATGATTAACATAATACAATGACCATCTTTCTCTCAGGGTCGTTCAAGTGGTGAGGATTAAATAATTTAATATTTCCAAGGCTCTAAAATAGTGCCTAGCGCACAGTAACTGCTATGTAGATCTTTGTTAAACAAAATAAATAATTCCAGGTCTCACACATGCAGGATCATGATTGTTAGGGTCTCCATAAATCCTAGAAAGAAAAATACTTCTGCGACTTGTTCTTCAGTTTTGTTAATGCCATTGAAGCTAATGGTACTTGTAAGATGGAGATGGGTGCTCCTCACTATGAACGGTCATTAGATTCTTTGTTTTTACACAATTGCCTTTGTTTTTTCACTTCCGTTAGTCTATGGCACCCAATAAATCATCTGAAAAAGATATCAGCCCCTCCTGACGAACACCAATAAAATTGAAAGGTTTAAAAAACAATAAAAAAATAAGTGGGGATCATAGAAGTCATATTACACACATTGGGAATAACAGTTTCCATTTCCCTTGAATATTGGCTCAAACTCTTCCTGAAAGATGATGCTCCAGCATCTCTAAGCTATTGATTCCATTCAAAATCAGGCGCCAGTGTCCCCGGACCAATGCCATCAAGGAAAGTGCCGGGCCCCCAGGAAATGCTCCTCCTCTTTGGAGGAGGTTTGCGGGGCAGCGCTCCTACGCATGCTCCTTACCCGCCGGTCCATTGGCAAGGCCTCCTGGCGCGTGCGCAGGACCCGTTGGGTGTCTAAACACGGAAGATCCGGTCCCGTAGAGGTTCCCGCTCCTGAAGCGTGGGAGGAGTAAGAAGCGGCAGGTTTAGATTTTGGTTTTGACCCCAAGGGGTTCCCTTGGGCCATTAGAAACCAAGAGAGGAACTGAAGGCACTGTGGCCGGCGGTGGCTGAGGGGGCCGAAACCCCCACTTGCCCTCCAGGAGGGAGGGGGCAGAGAGGGGAGAAGCACCTATCACAGGGCTGAGGAGCCTCTGGGACCAGGTTCCGGAGCATGGCGGGCTGGATCCGGTCCCTAAGCATGGGAGCTGGAGCCGCAGAGGCTGCTCAGGGGGGCCCTGCCAGACTGTCAGCTCCTCGGTGATATCGCTGCCCAGGCAGCTGCGTTGTCTGTTGCCCGGCCCCGCTTGAGGTCATTAGTCAGAAGATTAGCATGAGTTCTGCCTCTGCCTAGTTTCCTCCCCCTCTTTCTTTTCTCCCCCTTTCCTCTCCCCATACATCGTCCTTCTTTTCGTACCTCCTGCTCCTCTTTGCCCTCCCCACGCTGCCCTCCTTCTTTTCCCTTACCTTTCAAGTCTCCCTTTTGTCCTCTTCCTTTTACACTGTTTTCCATTTATCCTTTCCCCTCCCTCCTGTTCTTTTCCATCCTCCTTTCATCCCTTTCTTCCATCCTCCTTTATTCTGTCACCCTCCATTACAACCTCCATTCTCCCCTCCCTCACAATCATCCCTCCTCATTATCATCCTTCCCTCCGGCTCCTCTCTGCTTTCTCCGCCCCAGCCTCCGCCCCTTAGCCCCCGCCCCCAGCTGCCAGTTCCCAGCAGCTCAGTCCTGCGGTGAGAATGTTGGGAGTCCATAGCTAAGCATCAGGAGCTGAGCACTGTCCGCTGTGCCTGCCTGCAAGTATCCAGACATGGCTCAGGAGAAAATGGAGCTGGACTCTGAGCCTGACACATCTGATGGGGGCAGCCTGAGGAGATCCAACAGCGCTCCCCTGATCCATGGGCCTAGGTGAGCAGTGTTGGGGAGGATGGACTGCAGGGTTCGGGGGTTCTTTGAGCCCTTGCAAGCAGCCTTCCTTCCCTATAGTGAGAGTTGGAGCTCATTTGAGCTCTCCAAACTGAGGGGGTGGTGACTTGTTTGCTTGATAGTGACTGGGGTCCCATAATGGAGTGAAAGTTTGACCCCCAAACTCTGGACAGTGCGGGGACAATGGGGCCATTTCTGCCTGAGGCTCTGTTAGCTCACTCAGAAAGGAACTACAAGAATTCTGGCTCTTCTAACAGGTTGCCTGCCCTGCCTAACTTACACCAGTGAATATCAGACTGAAGTTCCTGGAACTAGACTTGCAATTTGACACCTGTCTCTAGGAGCTGGTATTTCTAAGCCTTGTCTAGGAATCCTGGTATTAACAGTTGTTTACTTTTATAAATCAGTTTATCTGATAACTTGAAATTAAATGGCATGTTCATGTCATGTTAAGTGATTTGGGTTTGTTGTCATGTTTTCAGATCCTAAAACTGCCTGAAATGCATTCCAGTGAATAAAAAAGAAGGGTAGCATGTACCTTACATTAATGAAAACACAGGTTTTAGAAAACAATGGAGAGAATCCCCCCTCCTTGAATTTCAGTGGTAGGGTCTTGTGCTCATGTGAAAAAGTCATCAGAGGGTCTATTTTAAGGTAGAATCTTGTGATAGTGAAGGTTAAGTTGGCAGACCTCCTCAACCTATTACATTTCACTTTTATAAGTAGACAATTCATCTTAGGTAGAGAGCCAATTTGCAAGGCCCCTTAGAAATGGAATTAGTCTAAAAAAAAGTGGATGGGAGTAGTTAGCCAGAAACATTAATCAAGCACAGGGAAGGCAAACATTTATGTTTATCAAACTGATTATAATATCCTTATTTTGGGGGAAATTTTTTTTAAATTAAATTTTGAAACTCTGCCCTAAATCTTTCCTCCATTCTACATTTATTTTTTAATATTATAGGAATAAACTGTGCTTTTTTGATTATCTTGGTAGGCAAGTAATTGCTAGGGACTAGGGTAATCCTGCTGACCTGAATTTAGTCTACTGTAGAAATAACGTACTGTTTTTTTTGAATCACGATTCAAGCAATTATTTGAAAAATAGAATGATGACAAGAAGGGTGAGAAGACCAGGCCTAGTCTCAATTTTCTCCCTGATTGGCTATGATTATTAATGAGTCACTTAGCCTTTCTGAGTCTCTGTTTTTTCACTTAAAATGTAGGAGAGCTGGGTTAGGTGATACCCATATCCCCAATCCTGAAAATCCTTCTTTACCTCTTAACACGGTCATGGCACGCTGCTGGGCACTGTGAGATATTGTGCAAAGATGAACAAAACACCTCCACCAATGGGTTTAAGACACATGCAAAGTTTTCATTAATAAAAGTTAAAGTTGGTGTCTCCGGAGGCATCTGATTCCCCATTGTGCTCTTTGGGTTCAAAGGAGGGGAGGATTTCATTGAGTTTGTGGAATGAAGAGGCTTCATGTAGGGCATAGTGTTTGAGATGGCTGTTGGAGGAAATGAAGGATTTCAACAGGTGGTGGTGGGAGGGAGGGCATTTGAGTCCGAAGGGGCACCATGAGCAAAACTCCAGGTATGTTTATTTAGTTGGACAGTGGGGTTCAAAGGTAGAACACATGTTTAGGTCAACAGTGGGAGATGCTGATTGGGCTCATAGAATAGGGCTCCCCAGTCCTTGTCACGTCATGGCACACGCAGAAAGCAGTACTGATCGTAGGTCCTCTGGGTAAGCAGATGAGGCTGCTAGTTTGAATCTGGCAGTAACTGGTTTGCGGGGTGCTGAGTTCTGAGCAGAAGCAGCTGGAGGTCACCAGTCTGGAGCTCCACCCCATATCTTTCCTACCTGCCTCCCAGCCACTGAGGAGATCAGTATCTTCGCCAACCTGTAATCCACAGCACAGCACTGAGAGAGCTCTGAAGAGGACGGTGAGGAGCTTATTCATTGTACCAAATGAGGAGCCATTGGAAATTTCATTAAGTAGCGAATTGGCATTAATACAGTTGAAGGATATCTTAGATGAGAATCCATTAATAATTTTTATTTTTATTTTTAGTGACCTTTCACAGGTTTTTCAGCCTTACACATTTAGAACTCGGAGGAATAGTACAACAATTATGAGCCGTAACAGTCTGGTGAGTATAGAAGTAAGTATCCTTAGTGGTTTTGATTGGAGCAAATACTTTCAAATGTAGTTTCTTCTTAAAATTATGTGCTTTGCACAATTTATTTACAAAAGAAAACATTATTTTACCTATCTTGATTTCTGCTTAACGCGTTGGCCATTTTTAGCTTTTGATGCAAAATAGGAGACCTGATTAAAAATATTTCTTAGCTGTGGGACTTTGTATTTTTAAACATTGGGGTGTGTGTGTGTGTGTGTGTGTGTGTGTGTGTGTTACTACTGGCATCGTGGTTGTTAGGTAAGTCAGGATGAACTTCTAACTAGAACTGAGAACAATGGTCTTTATTTGTCCTAGGATGCAAAAATCACCAAAATGGTTGCAGGGTGTTTATTTCTGTTGGTCAGTGCTGTTTAGCCAAAGAAAGACTCCTTTAAAATGCTTGTATTTGTATTCTTAGTAGAGTTGCTGATCTATATAACCAGGACTCTTGGGGATCACCTTCTTAGTTTGTTGTGTTGGGAGAAATTATGATGAAGTTTTTATATAGCAGCACTTCACATGCGGAGCCCACTTCTCCTGTAGCTGCAGTGGTCTGAAAGACATCTAAGATGTAAGCAAACGGACCTCTGAATGACTGAACCAGACTTCCATGGTCTATGCACAAAGGTTCATCAGTTTATATATAGGAGAGCCTCTCTGACCACTGAATCATCTAAAATTTATGCACAATTATTAATAATAAGTTTCCAGCCCGGTAGTGTGTGAGAAGCAGCAAACGAGAAGAGGTACATTGTATTTGCCTTAAAGGCATGCTGATAGCTGCGAGCAAAGGAAGGAAGGGGAAAACTGAAAAGCAGACGGAGGTTTTCTAAACAAAATGCCTGTGGCTGAATGTAAGGGCTAAGATCCTATTAATGGATGTCGAGGCCGTCAGTAGCATAGAACTGTCAAATAATAGATGTTCTTAAAGATACCTGGGTCTTCCACCTTTTTCTTAAAGCATAGTAGTACTTACCCTTTTTTGATATTTTATTTATTTTTTAAAAGCATTTTAAATGCTACAACGTACTTTCACACATTTAATCTCATAGCAACCCCAATGAAGTAGGCAGGGTAGAAGATGTTTTTCCCAATCATAAGAGGCAGCAGCCAAGACTCAGCCAATATAAGTGACTTGCTCAGAATCAGACAATTAGTGGCAGAGCTGGGATTAGATGAGAGATCCTCCAGTGCCATTCCATTGGGTATAATCTGTTTCACAAGGGGGGAAACATCGCACTTTTAAGAAAGATTTTTCTGCTGAAGCAGCTAAGAATACTTAAAGGGGAAAATGTCAGCTTTCTGGAGGTTTGATTCACTTCACCTCCTTCTCAGGATACTAGAAAATACTTTTTTTGCTGTATATGTGAAAAATGTTTCTGCATCAATAGCATAGCAAAGAAGGGAAAATGCACTTGCCTCTACACTTTCCTCTTTTCTAAGATGTGACGATTCTTATCAACTCTGTGTAGGCTCAGCTCTCACTGCTTCCTGACAAATACCCACCCTAGGCTTTGGCTGCACTAAGATGCCTAGTATGCTGAAGGAGTTTTATTGATTCACTGCTTTTTGTTGATCCTTACCCTACCCTTCACCCCATCCCCTTCTCCTTTCTAGCTATCTGGTGTGGAATTCATTGCACATCGCCCCTTGGGTACTTCTCTTACAATATTAGTTACACCATATACAGTGTATCACAGTGTACTCTATAAATCTTAATACACTTAGCTATGTGTCGTATTAACCTGCAAAAAGTAAAGTATTTGTGAATGAATTCAAAAGAAGGGGACTGATGTAGGAAACATGAAGAAGTAGGAGCTTCATGATTTGACAACTCGTTAGATACCAAGGCAGAGAGGAGGACTCAAAGTGACTGCAGTTTTATTTCTTGGTGACCAAGGGAAAAGTGCTGCCTTTATTATGAGTCAGGAACATGAAAGGAATTGGTCGTTTGAAGGGGCAGAAGATAAATTCTTTCTGGACACGTTGGGTTCAAGGTGCCACTGGCCCCATGCTCTTTTCCAAAGAAATATTCTAAATCTTTAAAATAAAACCTCTGCAAGCCTCACCGCCATTCACTTTCAGCAGACGGTCCTTCTTACTTCACAGAGAAGGCAGACACCTACCTTGTACACATGTCAACTTTCTTCTCCTTAGGGTGTCTTTACCTTCAATCTTCACATGGAGTATTTTCTCCAAATGGTTTATACATTTTATGAGTCTCTATCACTTTGCTTGGTCTGTCATCTCTCTATCTTGTGTCTTTAGTCTCTTCCTCATGGCCTATTTTCTTCCACTTTCTTTTCCTGACTCACACCTCGAATATCTGGAAAGCAGACTGTTTTCTTTTTTTCATAGGTCTCTCCTTCCCTTTTTTCCTTCACCCAAGGAATCTTTTTCAAAGCTTAATCTACATTCCGCTGTCTCTTAATTCCTTGTCTCCTAATTTCTGGTTAACTATTCAGCCAGTTTGTAATCTCATCATTCCTACCACAACTCTGTTAAAAATCCGTTCTTGCAAAAGTCACCAGCACCCACTTGATTGCCCAGGCCAGGGGCCTCTTTTCTTATCCCACTTGAGCTCTTTGCTTGACTTAACACCATTAACCAGCACCTCCTTGAGGTTCCTGGCTTTTTTCTCAGCCTATACCTTCCTCTGTTTCTGGTACTAGACATGGCTTTGCCCCTCTCTTCCTCTTTCAGGTCTACTTTCCAGTTCTGTCTAAAATCAACAAGTCGTACGTCACATAGATTCAGCATCTAAATTTCTGACTTTCTCCACAATTGGGCTTGGCAATCATCACTTTGGCTTTCCTGATTATTTCCCCGCCTTTCGGGTTTCTTTTGTTTTCTGATGGACAGACACATCCGTGCTCTTCTTCATATTATTCTGTTAGAGTCTTTCTTGCCTTATTTACTTGCCTAGTAGCTTAGCTCTTTTCAAATGACCTTATTAAGAGTTTAACAGTAAATATGCATTGCTTTCATAATGGAAAAAAAAAGTACTTTTTAAAATGATTTCACTGGTAGTCTTTTTCTTTTCAAAGCCCAGGAGAGGAAAAAGTGAAAGAAAAGAGTGGGTAATGAAGAGATATCTTTTGAGGTAAAATCATATTTCAGTGGGTAACTTTTAAAAAGTTTACCTGAATTAGCTTTTGCCTAAACAACTTAGAGCAGTTTATCACCATTTTATACTACTCAATCACTACATTAGTATTCAACAATGTTTTAATAGGACAGGGCTTCTTGTAACAGGATAATTGTCTTGTTTGGTTTTATAGTATTATAATTTCATTTACATTTCATTAGGGGATACATAGTAGCTGTTTATGTTATGGCTATTAGGACCCTGTAAAATAGGAATTGTATCTTACATTTTGTAATCAGATTGTGATTATTTTGATGGGACACAATATGACTCCCAAATCAATTCAGCTTTGTGTTATTAAAAAATGGTGAGGTAGGGGAAAACAACAGTTGTTTTAAAAGTACACTTTGCCTTCCACATTGATTTTCTTAACTAGTAAGGTTTGTAGTGATAGCATTAGTGATCAAATTTTAGAATTGATTTAAATCATGCAAACAAAATCTACTTATTGCACTTTCAAAGTGCTTTTGATAAATGTTAATCATAGACACAGTATGATACTGGGCTTCTTAGTCTGTCTTCCTCCACTGGTGAATTGGTAATAAAAATGAATAAAATCAGGTTTTTTTTCTTTTCCTTCTCGTATAGTTCTTTACTTTAGATCAGTGGGGTAATGGATATTTCCAAGGCTTTGTGTCTTTTTTTTTTACATAAAAGTACACAGCTCTGCATTTATCTGGGAAAAGTTAAATTCGTTGCCCATTGAACGACAGATGATGCCTTGAGGGTGGATACCTGGCGTACTTTCTAAAGACTGAATGTACTGCCTTTAGTGCATGAATGTTCAGTAACTTAAAGAACTGGTTTTCTTAGAAGAATGTGAAATATTTTCTAGGAAAAGGTTTTACACTGGCACTGACCGCAGATTTCTTTGTGATTCAAAAATTAGTAAATGTTTACTTCTTCTTTCCAGTTGCTGTCATCCTCACCTAATCGGATTTGTAGTAGCAGACTGCATCAAATCAAAAGGGTAAATTTTACCTTTTAGCACAGATCTACATTTTTCTGAATTTTATTTTTTTTAAATATTTATTTATTTTTTTTAGAGAGAGGGGAAGGGAGGGAGAAAGAGGGGAAGAGAAACATTGACGTGTGAGAGATACATCTATCGGTTGCCTCTCGCACACCCCACAACCAGAGACCTGGCCCACAACTCAGGCATGTGCCCTGACCAGGAATTGAACCGGCGACCTTTTGCTTTGCAGGACAACAGCCAGCCAACTGAGCCATACCAGCCAGAACTGAATTTTACATTTGGATTTTATTTTCATTTTGAAGATTTAGATATCAAAACTGCCACAGGCTGTAGCTGTTTAGTTGTAGACAGAATAAAATTCTGTGTGTTCAGATAAAATACAGATGTGGCATGGGCGATGGTCTTAGAATGTTATTTTTGCTGTACTTTAAATTATGTCAGGGAAGGTAGAAAAGTTTTTTCCTTTCTTTCAACAAAGCATTGTGTGGATAAATACTATGTTTTCAGCTCATGTTTATCTTTGCAGGAAGAAGGCATGGATATGATCAACAGAGAAACTGCCCATGAAAGGTTAGTGCTTCATAGGAATAGGGCACAGCCTAGTGTATGCTTGTGTCTGAGCAGTGACGGCCTTTCATTTTTGTTTGTTTTAGGGAAATGCAAACAGCAATGCAGATAAGCCAATCATGGGACGAGCACTTGAGCCTGGTAAAGTTTTTGTGTTTTTTTTTTCAATTTTTATTTTACAGAATCCTTTGTATTGTTCATTGGCTTTATTAATTTTCCATACGTTTCTGTCCCTTCTGTTTGCAAATTTGGATTCATTTTTGATCTCTGCTTTTCCACTGAAATATCAAATTGCAACCTTTTAGCATACATTTCTACCCTAAAAAACACAGGCATCTGTATGGTGGTAAGGAAGAGCTGTGATGTGCTGAACTGTGAATTATGAGGAAATAATACTTTATGTTTACAGAGTGACAGTGATTTTGACAAGCCAGAAAAATTATATTCTCCTAAAAGGATTGACTTCACTCCAGTTTCTCCAGCACCATCACCCACCAGAGGATTTGGAAAGGTAGGCTCGCTGACAATATATTAACTCTCTTTCATGCACTGAGCTGTTTACTGTCTATAACACACACACACACACACACACACAAATTGCCTCACTTTAAAGAGTCCAATGACTGGAAGAAAGATCAAGAAAGTCTATGGTAGTAATTTGCATATATATATATTTATTCTCGTTTATAGAGAGAGAGAGATACATAGACACTAAACAATTCTAAGGATATGGTTTCTGTCATTTTGAGAAGAATCTCTTGAAAACTGGAGCATTAAAACTAACTATTTTTATATTAAATACGTTTTTTCCCAGCAGTGTTTTTCACCATCCTTACAAATGTTTGTGAGCAGCAGTGGGCTACCACCAAGTCCCATTCCTAGTCCGAGACACTTTTCCAGGTAGGTGAGCCTGCTTTTTAAATGTGGGTGAAATGCTACTTTTTAAAATTGTCTCTCTGATGACATCCCCCCCAGCATTTTATTATGGAAAATTTTTAAGTGAAAGCAAAATCGAAGTCATTGCAAAGTGAACAGCCATATACCTATTACCTATATTCTACTATTAACATTTTACCAGATTCATTTTTTTGAGACTTAGTACCAATTTATATTCAGTGGACACACATGTGTGTGCAGGATAATGTCTTCTATAAGGAAAAATTTTGTTTAAGATTATAGGTTAGTTAAATTCAAATAACTTTTTAATAAGGTTTCTATTTTTTAAAAGATTTTATTTATTTATTTTGGAAGAGAGGGAGGAAGAGAGGGAGAGAAATATCAATGTGTGGTTGCCTCTCATGCAACCCCTACTGTGGACCTGGCCCACAACCCAGACATGTGCCCTGACTGGGAATTGAACCAGCGACTCTTTGGTTTGCAGCCCATACTCAATCCACTAAGCTACACCAGCTAGGGTGGTTTCTATTTTTAAAAGAAACTATTGTGGATATTTTGTGTTGCAGAATGATTTTAAAAGATAGCTTAAAATATTAGGTTGCCATATGCCAGGTTAGATCATGTACTGGCATTTGAGTTGCTCAACCTACAAAATAGGCATTTTCTATTTCTCCCTCTATGAATGTCAATTTTATTGACTTTGTTGGTGGGCTGTAATGTTTATCTTGCATCTTAGAAGTACTTATACTTCATCCAGTTTATTTATTCTTTGAAGCAGGAGTCAGAGTCCAGTGAAGTGCATTAGGCCCAGTGCTCTTGGTCCTCTTAAGAGAAAAGGTAAGTGTCACGTTTCTGATATGAAACCTAGTTGAACTTAAATTACATATTAGAACTTTTGTCTGAAATTAGTTTCAAGGCTAGACTCCTTTTTTCTAAAGAAACGTGCAGTAGGTGGGTGGGGTAGGGGAAGGTGGTGGTGGAAAAATGCAGACAACCATACTTGAACAACAGTAAAAATAAAAATATGCAATACTCTTCCCTGTGTGTGCTTTACTAATTCTAACTTTTGTAAATTAGTCATTTTGATACTGTCTATAGTTTTATATTTCATAACAGAATCTTATTCATATTATCAATATATATTCCAAAATTTTCCCTCTCAGTGATCTGAATATAAAAGATACAGATTGATATGTTGCAGAAATATATGCTATGTCACAGCAAATACATCCATAAACAAGCCGTATTCTCAGACATAATCCACCACCAAGTTATACCTTGGCAACGGCAAAGAAAGGATTATTGCCTCATATTCAGGCCTTTAGGGTTTTTGCTGTAATTGGGGTGCTCTCTTAATTACCTTATTTTGAACCACTGAGCACTAAACTAAAATGATGTCACTCAGTGTTAGTTTTAAATGCCTATGGGCCCCTGATGGAGTCTATTAAAAAAAAGGCAAACAAATTTAACACAGTTTTAGTCATTATTCACAGGGATATGACCACATGGTTGCAAGGGTTGGATGTCATTTTAAACAAGAGTTTTAGCAGTAATTTACAAAAACAATTTAGTAAGTGGTTTCTTTGTGCAGATCCCCTTCAAGGCCAGTAAACAAATCAGTTCTCCTCATGATAGGTAAATGATACTTACCAGCTTTGGTGAAAATTTTCCATTTAGAGCATCATACACAGATTCAAAAAGTGCTGTATTTCAGACAACTTAAAATTAAAGGTTGTAATGTTCTGAAAAATAGAGCCTGATACAGTGACAATATTTGTATTAGTGAATAAAATTTATTTTATAAATGAATAGTCTTTTTCCTTAATTCTTTAAGGAATTATTTACAATACTAAGAATCATCTCAGGAGTTATTATGTGAAAATAACATGTAGAAATTAAAGATACTGTTGTTGTCATTAATTTTAAATTTGTTGCGGGAAATTAATGGAGTTAGTATGGTTGTTTAGTTTCAAAGCTATTCCAGAATAAACCAGCAGGTGGAGGAATTCTTTGCTAAAAAGGGCTGAAGTGTTTTGCTAAAGAGGTGTTGAAAGCCAGGCGGCAGCTTTTAAAAACTGCATATTAAAGTATGGAAAAAGCGCCCTGGTCTGGTAATTCAGTTGATTAGAGCATCCTCCCCTTACACCAAGGTCCTGGTAACGGCACATACAAGAATCAAACAATGGATGCAAACATAAATGGAACAACAAATTGATGTTTCTCTCTCTCTTTCTCTCCTCTTTCTCTAAAACCAATAAATAAATATAAATAAGGTATGGAAAAAGCAAATAAAAATACAATCTTTCTTCCATTTTAGTAATAGAATAGCTCCAGAGGAAGGATAATATGAATTAATTGATAAATACAAAAATTGAATGTTGTATTTGTTTTTTGCTTGTTCTTTTTCCATTATAAAAATCTTGCACAGGTTTAAGTTAATAGTTACTAATTTCTACTGGAGTATAGATAGACCTATGATTTAAACTTTTCATACTATTCCATTTTAAAGCTCAGATAAAAAGCTTCAAAACCAAATTTATGTTCATGTTTTATTTATTTATTTAAAGATTTTTATTTATTTATTTTTAGAGAGGGGAGGGGAGGGAGAAAGAAAGGGAAAGAAACATCAGTGTGTGGTTGTGTCTCACGCACCCCCTACTGGGGGCCTGGACCGCAACCCAGGCATGTGCCCTGACTGGGAATTGAACCAGGTGCCCCTTGCTTTGCAGGTCTGCACTCAATCTACTGAGCCATACCAGCCAGGGCTATATGCATGTTTTAAATCATAGCTTATTTGGAAAGGGGCTTTTTCTGCATAACTTAGGGTCATTAGTGTTTGCACTCCTAGTGGCAAAATGTTAAGTACTACTCCTTTGATGCAAAGTTTTTCTGCTATCAGTTGTGAGAAAATCTGTAGGATCGAGGTAGCCAGTACAATACCATTTTTGGGAATTAATAATTGCTTTCGGATACAAGTGTGCTTTCAAATGTACACAGTCATGCACCCCTTAACAATGGAGGTATGTTCTGAGAAATGCAGCATCAGGCAATTTCATCATTGTGTGAACAACTTAGAGTGCACTTACACGAAGCTAGGTGGTGTAGCCTATTATACACCTAGGCCATATGGTGAAGCCTCTTGCTCCTAGTGTACAATCCTGTACTGCATGTTACTCTGAAAAACAGCATGAGATCAAATCAAGCAGAAGGGAAAGTGATGCAATCAAGACACATGGTAAACATGAGATGTATAAATAAGGCTGCCACTGGTATAACACAACATACTGTTTTATGGCAAACATTTTTTTGTAGGTACAGAGAAGGTACTCTAAAATAATGATAAACATTATCATATACAAATACATGAAACAGTAACATCATTTTCAAGTTTTATGTACTGTACATGATTGTGTGTGCTATACTTCTATACAACTGGCAGTATAGTAGGTTTGTTTATACCAGCATGGGGGAAAAGGTGCAGGGAGTAAGAAATACAAATTGGTAGGCACAGTATAGACAGGAGGATGTTAAGAACAGTATAGGAAATGGAGAAGCCAAAGAACTTATATGCATGACTCATGGACATGAGGTAAAGCAGGGCTAGCCAGAGAGAATGGGCATACTGGGTGGAGGGGAGCAAAGGGGGAAAAATTGGAACAACTGTAATAGCGTAATCAATAAAGTATATTTTAAAAAAGAATATGACTATCTGTAGCATGATACGTTTAATAAATGAGAAGGCATTATTTTTTTAGGGCTGCAGACTTTGGTTAAGGGTATGTGGAAGTATATTTCTTGTATGTTAAACACATGGAAAAATATCTTTCAAGTAACAACTTCAAGAAGTATGCTGAGCTTTGTTTAAATAATGATCACCCTATTTTAGCACTAAGCCTGTATAATTGTTTTACAGTGGCATTATCTCTTTTGGTTTTAGGTGAAATGGAGACCGAAAGCCCGCCCAAGAGGCTCTTCCAAGGCACCACCAATATGCTGTCTTCAGAGACTGAACAATTGTCTGATCTCAGTTCATGGTAAAAAATGAAATAAAATCGAAAGTATACCGGGATCATTTAAAATGTGTTCAGCTTTTTATCCATGCTCTGTAGAGGGGAAATCTCCTAGAGGTGTAGATAATGCGGAAAAGCCGATCATTTGAAAGTCATGAGTTGTTTTTTGGAAGTGGGTAGCTTTTTGGCACGTTCACCTTCATTCCTAGCTCCTGTTGTTAAGTCGTCCTCGTTCAGTAGGTGCTAATGGTGTGGGGAAGTGTCAGCACCTGGATGGTGTGAGCGTTTCTGGGTTGCCCCAGGTAATGGTCCGCTGATTGTAGCTGTTCTGCCTGCATTTTATATTATATCCTTTTGCCTTAGAGAATATGAGTATTCTGTTCAGCGTGGCAAATTATAAAATATTTTTCAAGCCTTGGGGTATTTCATCCCAATGCTAACTAAGGTTTCATTTTTATAGTAACATGTCCTGATTCCTATGGCCCACTCACATTTTGTTGGGTTTTTTTTTAGCCTTATTCATCCTAGTTTAGATGTCTAACTTAAGCCCCTTTCATTTTTGTGTGCTAAAGTTAACTTATTTTCCTGTACCCAAAGTTGAGCACTTGGATACTGACGGACTTATTGGAAGGAAAGGGAAGGAATAGTAGCAGTAGCCAGGTAATAATTTGAAAATTTTAAGTACATTCTAATCAACACACAATACACAACCTTGTTCTAGACATGATTGTGTATTGTCTTTCAGAACTTTCTGTTCCACAAGGTTTATGGCTGAGGATCTTTTACAAAGAGCCCACAAGACAATTCAATGTAAAAGGATGGTGTTCTCTAAATGAAAGATTTGTGTAAGCCACTTACAAGGTATAAGGATCAATAATTCCTTTTTTCCAAATCATTTACTCCATGTTTTATAGAAGATAACCTGTACCTCTAGTTGACCAAGAAGTCAGATTATTCTAGTTTATTAGACTCATTGATCTAACCTTGGAATAGATACCGTTTAGATTGTTCTAGCTATTTTCAGACCCACAATTTTTCTTCTCTCTCATCTCTGTCTGCCCTTGGTAGCTCAGTGTGCTAATTTTGGTACAGAGTGCCTTTCCAGGTGTGTAGATGATCACAAAGAGAAAACCTCTAAAGTTTCTCAAGATGACTAGTGGATGGAACTCTATACTTAGTGGAATCTACATATCACTTTTATGGTAAAATGTGTTTTAATATAGGCACATGACATTATAAATAGATTTGCTTACCCAGTTGCTAACCAAGTAACCAAGTTAGGTAAAAGATATGAAAGCTTTTTGCCAAGCTAAAAACATTAGATAGGATGAGGGGATTTATGAAAAAAAAATTGTCATAGGCTTACTGTGCAGGATGCCAGAAAACAGGTTTGTGCAAATAAATAAGAAAGGAAAGACAAGATGTGGTATTTACCAAGCCCTCTCCCCTTATCCAGCCATTTATTCCTCCGGACAGCACATCCTAAGCTGTACACAATGGTGACTGTTACGAGCTTTCTATTTCTCTTGCTGCTACTCCCATTCTCCAAAGACCTGTAACTGGCTATGTGAGCCCTGGGAACATGGGCATTGGTGATGAAGGACACTTTTGATCCACAAACACAAAAAGCGTTCCCTTACACTGTAGAGATTTGTTTCATTCACAGCCCCTCATAAAGCACTAACAGGCCAACATATGGCTCAAATAATATATTAAAAACAAATGTATTACTTGAAATTCACAAAACTAAGTGTCAAAAATGTTTAGGTAATTAAAATTTTAAGTGACATTTTAGTGAGTTTGTAGCATCTGGAGTCCCAAGGATATTAAAACTTAAGTTTGCACTAAGATTTTTGGGACACCTTGTATACTAATAATGTAGACATTGATGTCTACAACTAAGAGATTTCAAATATGAGCTAGTCCCGATATGTAAAAATAGGATCCTGCCCTTGTAAAAACTTTTTCTATCTCTTTAATGCATTTTCATTGATCAGACATCCATATTCTTAGAAATGGGGACAAAAACAGGAAGTAGCTGTGTTCTGGTTTTTATTGCCAAAGACAACAATCTACTTGATAACGAAACTAAGGAAGCAATCTTTATACCTTTTATGGAGTAGAAAAAGTATCAGATCATTAGTAAATGATTGTTTAAGTTGTTACAGTTCATTCCCTGTCCTACTCTGCAAAGAAAAGATGGGTTTTAACACTTTAAATTAAAGTTTATATACTAGATAATAGCATTTAAAATCTGACATCTTTGAAGTATAAATTAAGTGTGAAGCTTGAGTGGGGATCCATTTGGAATCACTGTCCAGTATGCCAACTGCTGCCCAAAGAAATAGTAAGCCTGTTCTTAATATTATATTTTTTTACTAACTGAAAATTCTGAAACCTCTGCCAATCATATCTGGGGAACATTGTCACCACAACGCAAGAATTATGTCACTCTGCATTTAGTCTTCATGAACATCAAGAGTGTGATCACAGCTTCGAAGTATACCTTTGCATGGTGCTTTGATTCTTTTGCATGGGCAACTCATGCTATGCTCCTCATTCTTTTGGGAATAAGATTATCTGTGGCACAAAAATAAAGGAATTTTCAGGGCCTCTAGCCATGTAGTGAAGATTAAGTGGTAGTCTGTTTTGCCTACAGAAAAGGAAAAAGTCTTCTGTGAATTTTTTCGCCCATTGCATCAGTGTTAATGTGACTGCTAATTTAGCCTTTAGAGTTTTATGTTAACATTTTAATTAGATTAATCTTAGTGATTTTAACATTATTTTTAATATTATATGTGTCATGACAAGAAAATTTCATAGTGAATATGTGATATACAAAATAAGATTTAATAGTAGAACTGTATACATACACTTTGAAGATATTTATGTGAGCAGTTTAGACATCTGTGCAGATGCTTTTAAACTCTTATCCCCAAGGTGACTGTGGAAATGATCGTATTTAAATGTGTGATCTTAAAACGTAAAACTTATATGGAAAGATAGTGTTGGTCCTTCCTAAGGTAAAACAGTAGAGACCAGAGAACATGCCCTATGGACCAGTTTAACCCACATCAAGGGATAAGGGACACCCCATAGTCTTACCTTATACCAAGATCTGCTGGCTTTATAGGGCTGGGACTAATTTTTAGCACATTTACCTCTCTGCCATTAACCTGATAGAACCCAGTTTGTTGAATAGACAAGGCAAAGTGGCTCAACTGGATGGGGTAAGAGTATGGATGACACCAGATATCCTAGTGTTGTTGTTTGAATGTTTTAATGGTTCTGTTACAATTTTACCCCTAGTTTTGTTTGTTTATTTGTCTGTTTGTTTTTAGACAGAGGGCACTACTTTAACAGTCATAAGTATTTTTGATTGAGTGGTTCTGATATTGACTCACTATGTATATTCAGTGACTGGAAATAAACAGTTCAGTTTTTTTCCTGTTTTTCAGGGTTTTTTTTTTTACTTTATTGTTTATACTATTACAGTTGTCCACACTTTTTCTCCCTTTGCCCACCTCCACCCAGCCCCACCCTCTCCCCTGCCACAGTCCATCCCCATATTGTTGTCCATGTCCATGAGTCATGCATAAATGTTCTCCTATGTTCAGTTTGAATTGTGTAGGTCTTTTGCTTTCCTGCCATTGTCTGGCTTTTGGCCATTAGTCTAAGGCTCATTAACATCTCCATCAGACCTTAAGCTAGGAAAGAAAGAAGAGAGAAACTCAAATTGGACCACATTTTGCTGCTTTTAGAAACCCTGGTAGAATGTTTAGTAGCGGACACTGTGAAAATCACTTTTGTTTAGTGATCTATGGATTAAAATATGTAAGTCTTGCTTTATGCAGATCTCCTAACAGTGGGTAATTTGTGACTTGTGGTCTGTGCTTCCAGACCATGGTAGTAGTGCCAGATTAATTAGAACAGAAAATAGATTTTAGTTTAGTGAAAATATCTGGTTAAAGGTTTACTAAGTTCGGAATATGAATTGCGCTGGCGACTAAATATAAGTATGCTATTTTTCTGTTAATTAACAAAATTTTATATATGTTTATATTTAATAGAGAAGAAATTCTTGAAAAGATATGAAATGAAATGTTCAGATTTATTTTTGTCTTGGTAACTTCCCCATTAGCTTGTTTCCTTAAAGTAATCAACAGTGTTAAATGACAGATTTCTCTGCATGAGTCATGTTGTGTTTCTTTAAGTTAAATTTATTGGGGTGACGTTGGTTAATAAAATTATATAGGTTTCAAGTGTACAGTTCTATAATACATCATCTGTATACCGCATTGTGTGTTCACCACCCTCATGTTCTGTGTTTTTGAATGAATACAAGATTCACCTAAGCAAGCAGGTCTTGTTGCAAATGGAATCTTTTAACCCAGGGCTCACCGTAAGTTTGGTGGTTGGAATAATAAAATCTTTATTTATATTCAGATTATCTGCTTGGTGGCCAAATTTTTATCCAAACCCGTTTCTTCCTGCCAACTAGCCCAGAGCATGTCCTTCGGCTGCCCAGCCAATATGTGCTTTAGGAAAGTAAATTCATTTTAATATTAGTCTAGGCCAAATGCTTCAGGAGGAAAAAACATCACATATATTTTGATTTTCCAATGTCTCAGACTATCTGTGCAACTTTCAGTAGCTTGAATAATTCATGTTTTAGACCCATTTTACCTTTTGGTTCAAAAAATATCTGAGCCAGCTAAATTATCCAAACTTCTTTCTTAAAAGCGGTTTATTAATGATGGACTTGAAAGCAGTGAGCATAGAGTAGGAGTACTGTGGAACATGCTGTTTCCATTTTTATTTTTACTTTTCCGAAGCCTCTTTGTATTCTGTCTCCACCTAAAAACAGTTCAGTGGCAATAGAAAGAAATGACATTTTGAAGAAAAATAGAAAAGTAGAGGAAGCGGGTGGGGGAGAGTAGTATTTCACTGAGGGTGGTACAGGGCCCAGAAACTTCCAAATGTACCACAGGTTGCATAACACTGGAAACCTATTAACTTAGAAATTCATAAAAATGTTAATATTAAAGACTCACAATAGATTAGGATGGGCATTTGCAAAGGAGCTAGTGACCAGACTTAAACTTAGAACCTATGTTTCCTGATTCATAATTGCTTCTCCAATTTTATGTTTTATTTCTTTTTCAAAAATAAAAGGCATGTCTGTGTAAATCCTAAAACTGCCTGACCACCTCTCCAGCTTTGTTTCTCGTCATGTTCTTACTGCCTGTACTACAGCCACACTAGCCTGCTTTTGGCTTCCAAAACTACCCTTGCTTCCTCCCAAACCTTATCTAGTTCATGCCTACTCATCTTTCAGATGACAGCTCAAATACTGCTTTTAGGGAGCCTTGTTCCTCCCTGTTCCTCCAATTAGATCAGGTCACCCGTGTTATACATGGCTCTCAGACCCCCTTGTATTTTTCCTTTATTGCTTTGATCACAGATTATAATTATATGTTTGTTAGCATAATTATTTCAATGTCTGTCTTCTGCACTCCTATAAATTCAATGAGGGCAGGGGCCATGTTCATCTTATACACTATTGTTTTTCTAATATCTAGCATACTTCCTGTACTTGGCAGGAAATCAATAGTATTAGAATAAATGAATGAGTGAATTTGGGCCAAATATAGAGCATAAAGCTAATATGTGGGATTGATGGGAATCAAAGTCAGAAAGGCATCCTGATGCCAAATTGTGAAGGCTCTTGATTGTAAATGGTGAAGTATAAAGGCAGGTTTATGGGGCAAACCAGATTGGTTGTTGGGAGCCGAGGGCTTGGGCTGAATGGGTAAGGTATCCCTGTGCTGGGCTATAGAGGCTGTTGATGCCCAGGCCAGGAGTTTTAGTGGAAGGGTAGGAGCAGAAGCCCGTTGTCAGTATTAAAGAGGTGAGTGGACTGTGGGGGTATTGGGTCTGTGGTTCTAAAAAAAACATTCCTTCTGGAAGCTTAACTGGATAGTCACAGAAGGAATCAAAGAAAGGAGTCTTTTAGAGATGGTAGGGAGACCTTTAGGTTTTGAAAGCAAAAGGAAAGGAAGTGGTGTAAGAAATTCATAAAATGAGAAGAATATAAAAGGCAAATACTGAAGGAAATTAGAAAAAAAATGTTAGAATCCAAAGCCTCTTGGGAGTGGGGAAGTAGTAAAATCTAGGGCAATTGAAAGACTCTGTTGTGGAATAGAAGGACCATGAAGCAATGGACTTGATAGACAACTTCATAGAATTCAGGGCAGCTACCTCAATGAGTAACCATTCCTTTTACTGTATAAGGCTGATGGGAAGGTAAGAAGATAAATAGAAGGATAGAAATCTCTTGAGCTGAAGGTAAGGGAACTACCTCACGAAAACCATGATCTGTCAAGAAAAATGTTTATTATATGTTGGACATTCTGGTACCTCCGGGAGAGCATTAAAATGATACAGAACCCTCAGTGTCTTACTTTCCATTGCCATGACTTTGTGCTTTTGCAGGTATCTGAATCTAGTACTTGATGTAGTTCATTGCTGTTGCTTTTATACTTTTTATTATTTACAAACGCTCTACTGACTTGTGAATTCCTGGAACTGTTGTTGCATGGTATGTTTACTTTTTACCCTAATAGATGCATCTGCTTATAATTCTTTTTGCTTTGTCTTCAGTTCAGATATTTTGGATGACAGTAGTAGCGGCAGTAGCGACAGTGGCTTATCCTCAGATTCGCTGGCTAAAGGCAGCACAACTGCAGAGTCTCCAGTAGCATGCTCCAATTCATGCCCTCCGTTCATCTTGGTGGATGATCTCTCACCCAAGTGATTTATCGATTTCTGATTCAGCGTTTTAACTGCTGTTTCCTACATAAAGCATTCAGTGAGGAACGCAGAGAACTTTGATCCATAATGAGGATTAAAGTATCACCATTCTTTTTTTTTTTTTTTTGGCATCTCTCTTCTCTAAAGTTCAATTTTACAAATACAGTGACCTTACTTGTGTCTCTTTTTGCTGATCACATTTTGGATCTAGTGACTAAACCTCAAATACCAATTTTTAATTGCATAGAGTATGTATATATAAATACAAATATATACATATTTCTCAGTGCTTCAAAGAGCCCCTATTTTAGAGTCTATATGTTTAAGGAAAGCCCTGATAGGTATTTTTGAGAATGGTTTCTTTTCCCTGCAGTAGTATGACAGCCAGAGTTGATCAGAAATTCTCTTGCTTGAGAGATTTTTTTTTGTCTTCTGTTGACTCCATAGTTTCAGATCTTTTTATTTCGCAATAGATGAATTGGTTTTGATTGTATTATTTTTTTTTATTTTTCTGCATCAGCTTAAACTACATTATTTTGTTTCCCTTTCCTGTTTCAGCTGCTTACTTGCCATTTCTCACAGAGCAGAAAAAGCACGTAGTTGCTTTCATTACTACCCATATTGCTTCTTTGCTATTGGAATGTATGACATGAGGATTGATTTTAGTGCGGAGAATATAAATGTACTTACAGGACACCTGGAGTAGTCACCACAGGTTCTTATGACTTAGCTACCATAGTTGATATTTTTCTCCCCAAATCTGTTACCCTAAGGAATATGTAAAATATTGTTAATGTTTCTAGGTGGTGTTGTCAAGGAGAAGAAATTCCTGCTTTGACCAGATGTGTGGAACATCTACAAATGAATGAATAATGTTATTTACACACAAACCACTGTCTAGAAAAGCATATGTGAAGCTTGACAGCTTGTTTTGCATGGTATTATGAGGCCTGAGGTGCCTTGAGATGCAGTGCTGTGCTATAAACATGTATATCATAAAGTAGAGTAGAAAAAGGGTCCTTATGTGACTGATTGCCACATACTGTCTCAATTGCTGCTTTTTTTCTGATTATTGTTTTGTCATTGGATTCGTTTGTTTTCTCATGTGGTGAGTGATGCTGCTGACTGTGTTTTGGTCATCGTGTTGTCACCAGAATCAGAGTTCAGCTCTCATGCATGCTGTCTTATAGCAAGGACAGCTTAATATCTATGAGGAAGCTTTCGGGAGCCGGAAAAAAAAAAAACAATGTTATTGTGAGGACAGCTTTTAAGAAGGTATTTGAGCTGTGAACATGCTGCATGGTAGTAAGTCTGAGGTACTGGAAGTTGATATTTAAAGGGAAAATCCTGAACATAGCTATTTAAAAAATGAGTGTAGTCTTTTGTTGTGTTATTTATTATTTAAAGCTGTGTAAAAATATCTGTCATGATAGATTTCTCTTAATGTTCGGATATTGTTGGTGGGTTGTCTGTATTTAATATGTAAATTTGTCTGCTAGGATCATAGTATTCCGGTTTTGAATGTATGTGAAGAACTAAGACTACTGCACTTGTGTCTCTTGAAGACAAAAATCCTTGACTCTTAAAGGAAGTTGTTTCATTTTGCCAGTACTCACAAACTAGTAATACTGTATGGCTTGAAGGAAAATGTATTCTCTTTGAATTGTAAGAGAGCATCACTTAAAGTAGTTCTGTAATAACATCAGGTGTATTGTTTATTTTACATTGTAATGACCACCGTAGTGCCCATTGATGTCTTAATTTTTCATGTTGCCTTCACCTGTGCAAAGGCCATAACCCTTCAAACCTAACATAAATGGGTATATTATGAAGGTTGTTCCCAGGTATGCTGGTTTACTACACTTGACCTTAGCTAAAAAGCTGAGAAGTGATCCTAGTGTGCCATTTTAAAGGAACATTACTTCAATGGTATTTAGAGTATTTACTCTGTTTGTGAAAGAACCATGTTAAGATGTTTCTACCTATATCATACAGAGAGATGGTTTTATCTTACAGGATACTTATCCACCTTCATTCTATTGTCTTTTTGCCTTAAAGGGACACTTCTGGCCATTTTGGGCTGTAATTTAGAACTCTTAAGAAATAACCTTCGGAATGTGATACTTATTTTTGAAATTCAGTGGTGGGGTAGAATTAGGGCAGGAAAATGAAATTGTTCCAATGATATGAGAACTAGCAAGCAAGATGGTTCACTTTACTGTTTAAACCAAGGTTTATTTTTATTGTTTAAATGGACTAGAAAGTTAAGTTTGTGCAGGGATTGTTTTGAGATAAATGAAAGGTAGGGATGCTAATCTTCAGATGAGCTTGATTGACAGTACCCCTTTATTTTTATATAAAGTTTAATATTTAAAAGTGATCATTGTTATAAACTAAAATTCTCTCTATATTATATCATGTTTCAGGCTGATATTTGAAAATAAGTACATGAGATGATATGCTAAGAAAATCCTGTAGATGATGCTCTTTTTGCTTGACTGGTTTATATAACCACTGTATTTCGAGATAACTGCTTTTGGAATAATAGAAAGTTTTGTGAAATGCTGACTTTGTGTATATCTTACAATACAAATTTAATAAAGTGTGTACACACGCATAAAATTCTGTGAAATTTTCCTTGTGTATTTCTTTTGTTCTTTTTAATAATGATTTTCTGCCTCTGTTGCCCAGTATTGCATTCTCTGTGTCTAACTGCAGTCAAGTTTTGAATAAAAAGGTATCAGGGACACAAAGGAACTAATAGCTGTATTGAAGTTTGGGCTGTTTCCCAAAACAAAGAGAAACCTCTCCCCATAATCTGTCAAATCTTCAAGAGCATTTTGTAGAATTTTACAATTTAGAAGATTCTTGCCAAGGCCACATGTATTTACTTATTTTTAATTTATTGTATCTTGTTTGTTTTTTATATATTCATAAAACTAAATTGTTTTTAGAACTAGATGGGGGGCTAGATAGGCAAAAATACAATCCTTTTATATATGACTCAGGTTACAAAAACTCAAATTTCTTTTCAGAAGGGTATGGGGGGGATAAATGATGATGGAAGACTTGACCTGGGGTGGTGAACAGAGTACAGTACAGGTGATGTGCTGTAGAACTGTGCACCTGAAACCTGCATAATTTTGTTAACCAGTGCCACCCCAATAAGTTCAATAAAAAGGAAATGAACATAAAAATATATATGAACTATTTTATTTCATACTTACAGAAAAACTGTTTAAATAGCCCAAAGAACTCCCACATATCCTTCACCCAGGTTTCCCAATTGTGAACATTTAACCACATTTGCTTCATTATTCTGTGTCTCGTATATATGTGTGTATTTTTGTATATGTGCGTATATACATATACAGATACACACACACACATTTTTCTGAACCATCTAAGTTGCAGACATGATATACCCCGTTATCTTTAAATGTGTCAGTGAAATTTTTCTCAAGACTTGGACATTCTACTTAACCACATTACAACTATCAAATTTAGGAAAGTAACTTTGATACCATTTAATCAACAGACCCCGTTCAAATTTTGCCTATGGTCCCAATAATGCTCTTTTAGTAAAAGGAAAAAAATCTTTTATCTGCTCCAGGTTTCAAGCCATTATTACATGTTACAGTTAATTGTTATGTATCTGTAGTTTATGCTTTTTCTCAATCTGGAAGTCCCCTAGTCATCTTTGTCTCTTGCAACCTTCATATTTCTGAAAAGTGCTGGCCAGTTATTTTGAAAAACATCTTAATTTAGGTTTGACTATGTTTCCTAGTTATTAAATTCAGGTTTTCATTTTGGGCAGAAATACCACATAAGTGATGCTGTGTTTTCAATGTATCATTGCAGGAAGCACATGGAGTCACTGCCCTATTGCTAGTTATGGTAACCTAGATTCTTTGGTTAAGTTGGTGTCTATCATGTTATTCCACTGAACAGTTAGTGTTTTCCCTTTGAAGTTAAGAAAATATTTTGTGTGGAGGTACTTTGAAAGTATATAAATATTCTGCTTCCTCATCAAACTTTCACTCAATATTATTAGTATCCACTGATCTTTCTTCCCTCATGGTATTATGGTTACCTAATGGTGATTCTAATTCTATAATTTCTATTACATTTATTAATTGGCATTCTACTATAAGGAAAACATTTCTTTCTCTACCATTAACATCAGTGTGGGTTCATGGACTCCTTCCTATTTTAGTCAATGGGTTTTAATCCATTACCATGATTATTTTGATATTTACCTCTCAGATTTGGACTGTAAGAGCCTCTCCAAACCAGCTCCTATGTTCTGTTGAGAAATCCCTGTAATTTTTTGAGGAGTTTTACTTTCTGGCATAAGATGTTCCAGATTCATGCATTCCTTGCCCCAGCCCTAGGATCAGCCATTTTTTTAAGGAGCCCTGATTCCTTTTAATGAAGAATGATATTTCAAAATCAAGGTATAGGCTAGGCACTAGGTATAATCATTGCCTCTAGGCATCATGGTTTAAAGGCCTTCTAAGCACAGATGTATAGACTCATACATATTTATATCTGTTCATCTACTTAACAGTCATGAATTCAAACTCATACCTTCTATTCCAGTTCAACAGTACAGGGTTCATTCCAGCATCTACCCTATCCAGATTTATAATTCCATTCTTGGATAGTAGAAAACCCAGTTCCCTTTATCCTCCAAATAATTGCTCATTTCTCCTGTATGTAACCAGTTTCCAGCTCTGGCCACCCTGGCTGCCTCGTCAGCCCACCCATCTTTTTGGCTTTGACCCTTATGCCCCTCCAGCCCCACCAGCCCTGGCTGCCTCTATGAATGGGAAGAAAAGATGATCTAAATACTAAAGTTTTAAATATCCCTGGCTTACAATACCTCTGAGCTCTTTGTGTTCAACTGTTCACAGCTCAGGGGTTTCTTTTCTTTCTTTTTTTGGACAATTTTTTTTTTACATTCAGTATTACTTTGTATTAGTTTCAGGTGTACAACACAGTGCTCAGACAATCATACACTTCACAAAGCGCTCACCCCCAATATTTCTTTCCAGTATCCAGCTGGCAGTGCCATACATAGGTATTACAATATTATCAACTACATTCCCTATGCTGTACTTTACAAGGGATTTCTTATATTTATCAATTTAACAAATATTTATTGAGCCCTGTGCTGGGAACTGAGTGCAGATTAAGTTCATGCCTTCAAGAAGATCAGCCTAGTGGAAGAAACTGAAGTACACCGGCTATTAGAAGCACAGATTTGAGTGCGCTGGGTGAGCACAAAGGGAGAACACCCAACATGGACTGTGCTGTACTTCTGGAATGCGTCCCAGAAGAGGTAGCACAAGCTGAATTTTGAAGAACAAACATGGTGGAAGTGGGAGTCAGGCAGAGGGAAAAGGAAACAGGCAAGAACAGACCAAGGTGCTATCACAGAAATACAGTAATTTGACAATTATGAGAAGTGAGGCTGCGTTAATTAAAGTTACCTCAAATTAAAACAAAAATGAATCTAGAGAAATAGGCTACATCTAGTCTTAGGATTTGAGAGTGTTAGTTTATGTAGGTGGAAGTCTTTGTGCCTATGTGTATAGGCATGAGCAGGGAGATTGTATGGAGAAGAGGGTTAAGGACAAAATCCTGACAAGCATCAACATTTAAAAGGTGGCTGAAGGAAAGATGGGGAGGCAAGAAAGTGAAAAACAAAGAAAGCAGCTATCTGTATCAATGAAGCTAAGGAGGGAGTTATCTCCAGGGTCAGAAGACGAGGGTTGAAAGCTTCCTATTGGGTCTGCTAATTAGGAGGACCCCCCAGAGGCTTTCACATGTATACTTTTGGTGAAGTATAAGGAGTAAAAGTCAGATTGCAGAGGCTAAAGTAAATGAGGGGTTACTATCTCTTTAGTCTAACCAATCTGGTGACTACACTGAGGTCCGAGGTGAAAGCCCAAGCTAGTAAAGTAGTTCTTTGTCTGAATCTGTCCTTCAAGCATTTATCTCCCCCCAGGACCTATGGGGTGGGGGTGGGAGGATGAGAACTGTGGCTGTTGTATGTGATAGTTCAAGAATTCTAGGATTTATTATGCAAAGCCATGGTCAGAATGTAATCCGCAGAGAAAAGCTTCTAGTTTGGGTCACTGACACCTGACTACTTTGAACAATAGGTATCTATACCCAAAATTTTTAACTTCTTCCTTCCTTTCCCAGCCCTTGTTCATTATGTACAAGATTGTTCCCATTTTCTCTTCTGTATCCTCAGCAGCTAGCACTGTATCTGAAACATAATAGTTGCAGCACAATTTACAATAGCCAAGTGCTACCCATCAGTAAATGAGTGGATCAAAAACTATGGTACATCTACACAATGGAATTCTATGCAGCAGAAAGAAAGAAGGAGCTCCTACCCTTTGTGACAGCATGGATGGAGCTGGAGAGCATTATGCTAAGTGAAACACGCCAGTTGGTGAGGGACAAATACCATATGATCTCACCTTTAACTGGAACCTAATTGACAAAAACAAGCAAGCAAAATAGAACCAGAGACATTGAAATTAAGAACAATCTGACAATAACCAGAGGGGAGGTAGGAGGGGATAATGGGGGGGTGAAGAGGGAAAGGGTTTTCATGAACAACTATAAAGGACGCATGGACAAAACCAAGGGGAGTGGAATCAGGGGAAGGAGGTGGGGATGGCTGGGGTGGGGAAGGAGTGGTGGGGGGTAAATGCAGACAACTGTACTTGAACAACAATAAAATAATTTTTAAAAAAGAAAAAATAAAAGTATTCATATAAAAAATAGTTGCTCGATAAAGTTTTGTTGAATAACTTCACTCTCTAGCCAATAGAGGGAGCTGAAAGAATATCACAAGGGAGTGTTAACCTACAGATTCTAGAAGGAGCTAGAAGAAAGCCATAAGCACTCTGCCTCCTAAGAGGAAACATCAAGCTTCTTGTCTTCCACACATGAGGAAACTTGCATGAGGAGTCTTTCGACCTCTAGGTAATATTTTTAATATATACCGAATATGTACCTTCTGTTTGTGGTATGTGATACCAATTTCCCATTTATGAGAGTGATATGAAATTTTGTTAGAACAAATTTAGCAAATAACATTTTTAAATACATATATTAAAAAAAGTATAACAAAGAAAAGTGAGTTCATTTAAAGAAACATCTTAAGTAAACAATACTATGAGTGACAGATACCTAGATATGGCCAAAATCTTCAAAGTAAAATATAAATCAGAACTCAGATCCAGAGAAGTATTGGGTCACAGTGGTGCAAGGAACTGTCTGTTGAATCTGTTGAATGCTCTTTTGGGGTGCATCTTTGGATTCTGTCTTTTTTCTTCTGTGAAGTATGATAAGAAATCTGGTAATTCTCCTTTAGCTTCTGAGAAGACACATCCCCACCTTGAAGGTCAAGGGGAGAACCTTTCAGGGGCTCAGGGAAAAAAGGGTCCTAAAGAGCACTCCAGCTCTAGTTTGTGAGGTCCTGGTTTGTTTGGAACTGATGGTTTTCCTGGGGACTTTTAGTGTTAAAACAAGGAAAGTCCCAAGCAAACTGGGACCAATTTGTCACCCTTAAAGTTTTCTTGCCTCTTTAGGTGCAGTTTTTCTTCAGTTTGTGTTTTATTACCTATCCTTTTTTTTTTTTTTTTTCATCTAGAGAAGTGGTTAGAGCTCCAAAGCCAGGGTCAGAATTCAGCCCTCAGAGAAAGAAGCTACTGAGGCCTGCCTATTTTGGATGAAAGGAACTTTTAGTCTAACCAATCTGGTGACTACACTGAGGTCTGAGGTGAAAGCCCAAGCTAGTAAAGTAGTTCTTTGTCTGAATCTGTCCTTCAAGCATTTATCTCCCCCCAGGACCTATGGGGTGGGGGTGGGAGGATGAGAACTGTGGCTGTTGTATGTGATAGTTCAAGAATTCTAAGAATTATTATCCTGACTGTGTATATTTCTTCCTCAAAGACAAAACTAATATCTCATAGCAGTGTTTAAAACTATTTTCTCTTTTATTAAGTGTTTTTCTTCATTACTTTATTTTATAAGTTATGAAGAAAAAAGCTATTAAAGGTCAAACCTTATAGAAGTATGCAAAGTTATTAAACTCCCCGTATAGCCTTCATATTTATAATAGATACATATGCATAGTTTAATACTTTTTATTGAACTGTAACATAAACACAAAAAAGTATACAGCTTATGGAATTATCACAAACTGGATGTTTTAGGAATGTTCTGGAATGTTGTATATGACCTAGGTGATGGTTACATGGGTTTATTCTGTTTCTGATCATTAATAGTGTGTAAGTACCTGGGAGTGGGCAATGAGGAGTGCTTCAGGAGTTCTGGAATGTTCTGTGTTCATCTGGGTGATACTTTATGGGTTTATTTTTAGCAACTGTATAGTATTCCCTTGTATGAATATTTCATAATGTATTTAAGTAATCCTTAACTTGAACTGATGGCCATTTAGGTTCTTTATAATGCATTAGTATATATAAGTAATAGCATACATTTATCTTTGCTTCTGTAAGTATTTCTGTAGAAGAGTCTTAGAATTGATAAATGCCGTGTCAGAGTATGTACATTTTATTCATTAGTTTCCTTTTGAAAAGGTTAATACAAGTTCTCTGTAAAAAAGTTCAAACAGTAAAAAGGGCATATAAAAAAATCAGGGGGGAAGTCCAAGATGGCAGAGAGTAGGTGAAAGCTACACTCACCTCCTCCCAGGACAAAACTGGAATTACAATTAAATTATAGAAAAAATAACCTGAATAACCAACTGAAGACTATCTGAACAGAAGTCTTATAACCAAGGATTTATAGAAGAAGCCACACTGAGACTGGTGGGAAGGCTGGAGATACAAAAAGGACTAGCCCTGCTCCCATGGGCAGTGGCTGAGGTGCTGGAGTGATATTTCAGCTGCAAAGATTTCCAATAAGAACTGTGGGATCTCAAGCCAAAGTTTGGCTCCCCAGGCCAGAACATCAGAGCCTGGAAGAGGTGCCCACATGACATCTGGCTGTGAAAAGCAGCAGGGTTTTTCTCACCAGGGAGAGACAGGAGTCTGCTAGAAACTCAGACACTCTTTTAAAGGGCCAACACACAAAATCTTTTTCACAGCCACTCACTCTGGGCCCCAGTGGAGGGAGGGCAGAGTAGACTAGAGTTATGTGAGGAGATACTGGGGTTTGTGGCTCTGGGGAGAGGGCTGAGGGGACAACCTTAAGGACCCCTGTGCTGAGGCACTGCACACACTATCTTTCTCTGGTGGAGCATGACCTTCCATGTGGCATCAGCCTGGGGTGGAAAATTGCTCCACCTCTGATCTCCTTGACCACCCACTCTGCAGAGCTTCTACCCTGATAAAGATGTCAGTAGCCTGTGCTGGGGTGTCAGTAACTAAGTTGTGGGTTTATGGGAGGGGAGCCATTTCCCCTACTTTCCTGTGAACGAGATTGGTGCCTCCTCCTCATGGTAGATCTGTGAGCCCATTCACCAAGCTCCTGGTGGCCCCACCCTCCTGACTCAGTGGCTCCACCCTGCTCAGTCTAGGCAGAAATTGGGACAATCTGAGTTGTGTGGCCCTGAAGTGGGGACCATACCTCCAATCTCGTCCCAAAACTGACCAGCACCTCAACTCCCACTAGCCTGTCCCTGCTGAGATTGGGCTTCTGGTAGAATCTGGGACAGACTGAGTTGTGTGGCTCTAGGAGAGGGGAATTTTTTCCCTCACACACTTGACTGGTGTGGAGTCTTCCCTTCACACGGCCAAATATTCGTCTGTTTAGGTCTGATAAACTCTGCTGACAACTTCCTGAGACCCTGACCTACTACCACAAAGTGTTTGAGCACCCAACAGTGGGCAGCTAGACTTGGTATACCCTGATACATTTGCTGAGTGACCTCAGATCCAGCACTGGCATCACGATTGAACCAGTATAGATCTCTAGATCTTGCCCCTACCTGGTGACTGACTGAGAACATTTTGCATGCCGCTTGAGTAGCACCAGAGGCTCTTTCAGTGATTGAGCTAACATGCAGAGGCAGGCGAAGGCAGACCTTGGGGCTCTTAGGGACTTTTGCTGATCTGCCACTGTGTTCAGTGCTGGTAAAAGTGAGCCTTGGTGCAAAGCTTGGTCCTTCCCACACACACCCAGGCCAAGCAGAGGCAGTCACAAACTGGGTCACTTTGTAGCTCCAAACAGGTTGCCCAGGGCTAGTCACAGAGTATCTGACATTGACTGCCCCAGCATCCCTCTCAGTAAGCCCCAGAACTAGCACATCTAGGTTCCAGCTTTAGACAACAGAGCAGGATCCAATTAGCTTCACAAACAATAAACAAAAGAGAGGTCTTGGCAGGCACAAGACTGCGCTGAGGGAAATTCTGCTCTGAGTGGTCAGCACCTGCACAGCCGCTCATACATTGTGGTCAGGGTCAATCTTCACAGTCAGCCAGCCTATCAACACCACACATGAATGGGCCAATAGCAATAAAGTTTCAATTACAACAGGAGGACCCACATAAGCCACACAGGGGACATCCCTGGAGTACCCAGTTAAAGAGATCAAAGAGACTGTGCCACAGGGTCTGATAAAACACCTACTATATAAGGCTACCCCACAAAGACTGGGAATCAGAGCAGACCTATGTAAAACATAGAAAGAAACACAAAGAGGTAGTCCAAATGGGGTGACAATGAAATACACCCTAATTGAAGGAACAGGAGAAATCTCTAGAAAAAAGAGCTCAATGAAATAAAGGCAAGCAATTTACCAGGTATAGAGTTCAAAACAATGGTTGTAAGAATGCTCAAGGAACATAATGGAAGAATTGATGGAATCAATGGGAACTTAACCAAGGAGATTTAACATAAAAAGGGACAGAGAAACCATGAAAAAAAGAACCAGTCAGAAATGAAGAATACAATATCTGAAAGGAACAATACACTGGAAGGAATGAACAGTAGGTTGCATGAAGCAGAGGATCAAATCAGTGATTTAGAAGACAAGTTAGAAGAAAACACCCAATCAGAACAGCAAGTAGGGTGGTGGTGGTGGAGAGAATTAAAAGAAATGAAGATAGTTTGAGGAACTTTTGAGACAACATGAAACATAACAGCATCCACATCATAGAGGTACTAGAAGGAGAAGAGAGGAAACAAGGGATCAAGAACCCATTTGAAGAAATAATGAAGGAAAACTTCCCTAACCTGGTGAAGGAAAAAGATATGCAAGTCCAGGAATCACAAAGAGTCCCAAAGAAGATGAACCCGAAGAGGCCCACACCAAAACACATCATAATTAAAATGGTAAAGGTAAAAGACAAAGAGTCTTCAAA
Source organism: Anoura caudifer (assembly GCA_004027475.1). Classification (NCBI taxonomy): domain Eukaryota; kingdom Metazoa; phylum Chordata; class Mammalia; order Chiroptera; family Phyllostomidae; genus Anoura; species Anoura caudifer. The sequence goes on from PVKU01002741.1 coordinate 186,404, forward strand.
GCTCAAGAGAAAGACAGTTACCTACAAGGGAGCTCCCATTAGGCAGTCAGCAGATTTCTAAACAGAAACATTTCAGGCCAGAAGGGATTGGCATGAAATATTCAAAGTAATAACAAGCAAGGGCCTACAGCTAAGACTACTTTACCCAGTAAGGCTATAATTTAAATTTGAAGGAGAAATGAAGAGCTTCCCAAACAAGAAAAAGCTAAAGGAGTTTGTTACCACAAAACCAGTATTACAAGAAATGTTAAAGGATCTCCTTGAAGAAAAAGAGGAAAAGAAGGGTAACATAGTTATAAAGAATAAAATAGCAATAAATATGTATCTTTCAGTAATTAAAAGACACAGGGTAGCTGGATGGATAAGAAAACAAGACCCATAGATATGCTATCTACAAGAGACCTATCTCAGGAGAAAATACACACAAAAAGTAAAGGGATGGAAAAAGATATTTCATGTAAATGAAAGGGAAAAAAGCTGGGGTAGCAATGAAAAATTGAAAATGAAAATAAACTGGAAAAGTTGAGTAAAAGGGATTTCATTCATTCCTTCATTTACTGGAATACACTCACATGTTTCAAAATCAAAAATTACAAAAAAGTAGATAGTAAAATATCTCTCTTTCATCTTCATTCCCCAACTTCTCTCCCCAAAAGCAATTTTGTTTTGTGTTTTCAGTTTTTGTGCATCCCAAAGGAGAAAGCTTTCATATGAAAGCAAGTGCACTTACATGTTATTTTTCCCAAAATTTTACACAAACTGTAGCATATTTGCGTGCATTATAATTGGGTAATTTCCTCCTCAGTTCCCCCAAACCTTAGTGACTTTAAACAATAATCATTCATTTATTTTTCCTGATGAGTCTGTGGAAAAGCTGGACGACTCTACTATGTATCAAGGCCAGGCTCAGCTGATTTTACCCGATCAGTCTGAGTCTGCTGGGGATTGGTTGATCTAGAATGGCCTCAACTGGGATTATTTGGCTCTATGCCACAGTACCTTTCATCTGCCAGGTTTTTCTCATTTTGGTGTCAGGGTTTCAGAAGAAGAAAAGCACATGACATCTCTGGGAGCTTAGGTTTGGACCTGGCACACCGTAACTTCTGTTATATTCCATTGACCAAAGCAAGTCACAAAGCTAGCCCAGATTCAAAGGATGTGAGTAGCTGCAAAGTCACGTTGCAAGGGGTGTGGGATTAGGGAAGGGAAGAGGTAGGGTCATTTATTCCTTCAAACACAATGCTATAGGAATTGTCTGTACCTTACCTTTTTTTCCCCTAACATTGTATCTTGGAGATGATTTCATGTTAGGTCTCAAAGAGCTTCTTCAGCTTTTTAACTATTTTATTTTACTAGTCCTCTGTTGAAGGAAATTTCAATTGCTCCCAGTCTTTTACTATCCTCTAACAACACTGCAATGAATAGCATTGATCATATGTCAGATAAATTCTTAGAAGTGGAACTGCTGGTTCAAAGGGTTGGTGTATTTGTAATTTTGATAGATGTCTCCAAATTTAACTAAAACATTTCAACTTTTTCCCTGGCCAGTGTGGCTCAATGTGGCATCACCCTGTACACCAAAAGGTTAGGAGTTCAATTCTGGTCAGGGCACATACTTCAGTTGTGGGTTTGATCCCTGGTCAGGGTCCATGTTTTCTTTAGTTCCCTCCCCCCTCTTCTGTTTCAATTCTTAGTTTCCATAGCAAAACCTTTCTCCTAATTTTTCTCCCTTAATTTTCATCTTATGTCCATTCATTAACTAAAGTAAAACATGAAGCATGACCCATAAGCATAAAACAAAAATAAGAAAATCTGCAAGTTTGAAAGGGCAATTAGATGTTACTATCTAAAGTGCTTGCAAGAATCCCACTTTCTTATCTTTCTATAGTTATTTTCTCATGCACCAAAACACAAAAACTGAAAAATAATTTATTGTTAAAATTATTCCAATATTTGTTTGATTTTATTGCTAACTTCTTTCTACAGTTTCACTTGAAACCTAAAATATTATCTATCTATCTATCTATCTATCTATCTATCTATCTATCTATCTATCTATTCCTCACCTGAGGATATTTTTTCATTGCTGAGAGAGAGAGAGAGAGAAACACCTATGTGAGAGAAACATTGACCAGGTGCATCCCTCATGTGTTTCTACCAAAGAGAGAACCAGCAATCTACGTATGTGTGCTGACTGGGAATCAAACCCACAACCTTTCAGTTTATGGGACAACAATCCAACCAAGCTACACTGGCCAGGGGGAAAACGTACAGTATTTTAGCTTTACTTTTGTGAATTAACTTGGGACCCTCACTACCATAATGTTGTTTCTTTAAGAAAATACATTTCCTGGCCACCAAAAAAATAAATGTATCAATAAATGCTTGAAATGTAACACATCTGTAAGTCAGGGTACTACATGTTTATGAGTGTTTATTGATTGTTTCTTAATGAGCCTTTAAGCAGTTGTACTTTTTTATTCTATAACTAGAAATCCTTGATGTATTTTTTATTGTATTCAATTTTCAACATGTAGAATAAGGGTTTCTTCAAGCATTGATTTTTTTACTTCAGAACTTGAATGAGTCACTTGATTTTGCAAGCCTAGAAAAATAGGCTTTCCCTCAGACAGTCATTGTAAAAGGAGCCTCTTGGTAGTACCTATTTTCTCTAATACTGTAATTATAGATTGATCCAATAAATGTTACTTTGAAATTTCTCTCAATTGAAAGGCACCATAGAAAAATCACGTCTTAGACAAAAGCAGCTTGAGTCTGCTACAAATCTGTTTTATCCTTATTTTTGTACGTATTTAGAAGTTTTGATAATCTGTATAAATAAGCATGCTGCTTAACAGTTTACTATGGTAAAACAACATTTTGCAGGGTGTTTTTAGAAAGATTTTGATGAATGTGAATACAAATTGAATTGGGACAACTAAAGGTTTAGGGTTAAAATTTAGGTAGCAAGCTTTAAATTACTTACTATAAAAGTAATATATGTTCATTGGAGAATATGTGAAAAGTAATGGAAAGTAGAAAAAAAGTTTAAGGTGAAAATGAAACCACCATAATTGTACCAGGCAGAAATAGTTATATGTTTCTGGTTTTTTTCTACATAATTGAGCTCATATTCTTTGTGCAATATTTTAATCTGTGCAAGCACTTAAACCTTAATAGTATTTTTAAAAGAAATTAATTTTCTTTCAAGGTATTTAAGTGTTGTGTGTTTGCACACTACTGTGATGACTGGTTTGAGGGCCCTGCTTCTAGAAATCAATTCATAGAAGTCCTATTTCAATTACCTGCAGATGTCAGTGTGGATCTGAGTGTGGTTCAACAATTTGTTCCAAGATGTGGTGGAGCAGTAGAAGTTCAGTTGTGAACCAGTGCTTATTAAACAAATATCAGTTTAGTTTGGATGAGAAACATGAGCTGCAAGGGCTTTAAGTTGCTGAAATTTCTTTTTACAAAATTTTAATAAGCCTGGATATATTCTCTAGTTACAGAGGTTCTCAGAAGATTATACCCTCTTGTTCCCAGCCTTTCTTAAATTTTATCATGCTAAAGAGGTGGAGTTGATATAGCTGGACTTAAATCTGACTTCAACCCGGATTGCCAGTCTGAGGGATATATTATTAGCTGTGTTGGTTTACTTTCTGCTGTTATTGCATATTTATAAACTAAGTTTGAAACCAATAATTCCAACTATCTCAAAGGGCATTATTTTTGTAATTCCTTTCAACTCTTCCTTTCTTTTCTACATGATTCCATTCTCATCCAAATTCACAACATAAAAAGTCAGAGTGTTTATTAGGCTAGGAAATTGTCAGAGAGACTTGCAGTGGCTCATCGTGGAAAAACCCTGTTTTTCTTGGGCCACAACATAAATCTACCATCTGTTTCATAAACTAGCAAGCTTCCTCTCAGCTATAATTTGCTGTGTATATTGGTACATAAATTGTTGGTAGCTTATGTTTACCTAGCAACAGAATCTGTTTGGCAGAAGGCTGTGGGAAAGCAGACTCTTTCTTTCTTTCTTTCTTTCTTTCTTTCTTTCTTTCTTTCTTTCTTTCTTTCTTTCTTTCTTTCTTCTCTTTGAAAGCAGTTTCTTCATCTACAAATTTTCTTCAAGTGCAAGAAAGACAGATGTACTGGCTGAAACAATCTGCTTTTTATATTATTTTAACACAAGGCTCCTAGTAAAGGCCCACTTTGGAGATTATTTTTGCTACTTTGATTACCTTGTATAAAACTGAATACTCTCTCTTAAGTTTGTTTTTCTTTTATAAAAAAAAAACTTCTTACAAATCATTGTGAAAAACTGTCTTGACTTTGTAACTCTCAAAGATCACTGAGTTTTGGGACTGCCCACATCTGTCCAGTGTAAATTTCCCCTGCTTTCCCCAGTGTTCTTAGTGTCACTTGTGGGTTTTGGGTGTTGAGTTTACATTTCAAGAACATTGGTCAGGAAACAGAAGGGCAAATACTGTATTGTATCACTTACATGTTGATTTGAAAAAAAAGTCAGGTTCATAGAAACAGAGTAAATGGTGATGACCAGGGGCTGGAAGGTAGAAGAAATGGGGAGATGTTGGTCAAGGGGTTCAAACTTCCAGTTAGAAGATGGATAATTTCTGAGGATCTAATATACAGCATGGTGACTACAGTTAATAATAGTGTTGTGTAAAAAAAAAGGGTAACTTTATGATGTCATGGATATGTTCATTAACTTGACTGTAGCAATCATTTCACTATGTATATGCAATCAAATTATCATGTTGTACACTTTAAATATATTACGATTTTATTTGCCAACTATCTCAATAAAGCTAGGGGTGGGGTACATTGGTCAGGATCCAGTAGTTTTTAAGTTTAAGTGTAACAGAATCAAGCATCATGCACTGTGTTGTCTGCAATACTTTAATTTTCCTACAGCTTAATGAGTTGTACATTTTTAGGTACTCCTTTAACTTTCTAATCAGCAGAGCAATATTTATGCTGAAAGAAAAAAAAAACAAAGGGAGAAAAAAGTTCTGACTTTCCTTCATGTTAGTTATAGATATCATATGCTGTTCAAGGTTAGAGTAGACTTTATGCCTTCATTTTGAAAAGGGAAGGAGGTGTTGTCCTGTCAACTTCCTTCACACAACACCAGGGTGTAATTTTCTGTGGGTTTATTGCATTGCTATTGCCTTTGTGCAAGTGGCTCGTTTTCCGTTTTGATCTACAAATGTTGTGTAGTTTGCTGTGAAGAGGCAATGTGGAGAGTACTAACCCATCCCTCCAAAAATAAAAAAGTAAGAAAAAATGAATAGGAAAAAGAACTTCTATTCTACCCTGGAACTTTGAAACTAGTCATAAGGAAGACTATAGCAGAATTATTATATAGACAGTTTCTTTGTCCAGAGCCTTCCCATATCTTTCATTTTGCAGTCTCTGTTTTTGTCCCCTTCAATTCCTGACTGTTCACAGCCCGACAGTATTGCAAGGGACATGGGTATTAACTGGGATGGGGAGATATATTTCTCTGCATTCATTAATAACTGGGGCATTCATTAATAATAAAAACACTTTTTTCTTGGTAATTCCAGGCATGTAAATGAGCAATTAGCATCTTTTAAAAATGTTTGCTTTTTTATTTAATTTTGTTCAATTGCAGTTTACATTCAATATTAGTTTGTATTAGTTTCAGGTGTGCAGCATAGTGGTTAGACACTCATATACTTTGCAGTGTTCACCTTGATATTTCCAGTACTCACCTGACATCATACATGGTTATTACAATATTATCAACTATATTTCCAGTGCTTTACATCCCCATGTCTATTTTGTAACTACCAGTAAGTACTTCTCAATTCTTTCACCTTTTTCACCATGTTACCCAACCACTCTCCCCTCTGGCAACCATCAGTCTATTCTCTGTATCTATGAGTCTGTTTTTGAGAAATTAGCATCCTGACCCATGAGATCAAGACCCATTTTCGTAGAGCTGATAGTTAAAGGTAAAGGAGGAAAGATGAGATGAGCTTGACAGAGAAGGGCTGGCAAAAGAAGAGCAGAGGACTGGGTTTTCAGGACAGCAGGGAGACATAGCTGGAGGACTAAGTGATCAAGGACTAAAATTCATTGTCTCAGTGAACCAACACTTCTTCAGCAACAATTATGTGCCAGGGACAGGAGGTGGGAGAAAACAGTTTAGAGAGGATAAATTTTAGAAGGATGGAAAATGGGAAAGAATGGTGGAGGATGCCCCAAAAGTCTTTGGTGGCTTCATTTCTGTAAAGAAGATACAGAAGTCAGATTGCAGAGGACTAAGGAAGGAATGTAGGTGTGAAAGCAAATTCTCATTCTAAAACTTTGGCAGCATTTACAGACTGGTAGCTAGCTACAAGGGTAGAAGAGTTGCTAGTAGGGTAGTTGTTGTTGTTGATGATGATGAGATTGAAGAGCCCATGGTTTAAGTAAGAAATCAAAGGACACTATTGAAAATTGCTATGCAGTAGAACTTTCTGCGATGACTGAAATTTTCTACATCTGCACTATCCCTTAGAGTAGCCACTGGCCACATGTGGCTGTTGAGTACTTGAAATGTGGCTAGTATAATTGCAGAACTGAATTTTTATTTTTTTTATTTTAATTCATTTACATTTAAATAGCAGTATGTGGCTAGTAGCTACCTTATAGAATGGTGCAAGTCTAGAGGGAGAGGATAAACGTGGGAGTGGAAAAATGAGAAGGAAAAAAATGAAAACAAATACTAAGCAAACAAGCAGAGCAGGAACAGAATCAGAGAAATGGAGATCATATGGAGGGTTTTCAGTGGGGAGGGGTTGGGGAAGAATAGGGAAGGAAAGGTACAGGGAATAAGAAGCATAACTGGTAGGCATAAAATAGACAGGGAGAGGTTAAGAATAGTATAGGAAACAGAAGTCAAAGAATTTATATGCACAACCCATGAACATGAACTAAGGGCGGGGGAATGCTGGAGGGTTGGGGGTACAGGGAAGAGGGGAGATAAAAGGGAGAAAAAATTGGGAAAACCATAATAGCATAATCAATAAAATATACTTAAAAAAGAAAAGTGAGAAGGGATAAATTCTAGAGCAGAGGAGGAAATAACTTAGAGTATTCAGCATGTTCATAGGAGAGCTGTTCTGTGTATGAGCAGCTCAGAATTGCAAAATCACACGTGTAACTTTAAGAAATGTCTGTATTGTATTTGAGGACTGTTTTCCATAAAGCTGAAGTTTGAACTTAATGCATTTCAATATGTATGCTAAAAAAGTACTGAATTAATGTAACAATGTTTATAATTTACAGTATTGTAATCTCACTTCAGAATTTAACTGAATATAAAACCCAAATGATTTCTATATAGTAAATTGAACTGTAAAGGTAACTTGTATGTGATTCTGAATACACAGATAAAATGTTTTTTATTCCTCACAAAAAAAAGAAAAAAACTTCGTCTGATGTGAGAGATATTCTAACATCTCCAATAGCTAAGAGAGTTTGAACCCATAGCTTCAACTTTTCAGCAACATCTATAAGAGATTTGTAAGCAAGCTCATCTACTAAGAATGGGGTGTTGGGAGGAAGCAGACTCGGGAGACTAGGGAGAAACACTGGAATATTCACAGTATAAGGTGTATAAGAAACAATTGGGCAATGGTGGGAGCCAAGCTGGACTTGACAGCATGAATTTGTGGTGGGCCAAGTCTAAGGGGCTTGATATGAGCCAAAGTTGCACTGGGCCAATTGTGTGCAATTCCATATTAGGTTCTTTTTGGAATAAAAAAATGAACTAAAAGGATCTGGAAAAGATTATTATGCATTTTAAGCTTAGAAAGTTATGTTTAAGTGTATCTCGGCAGCTCTATTATTCTACCTTAAACATTTCCTGGTACATTTTGTTGTCCTTTTTTCTGGTGAATTTAAGCCTTGATAGTATAAAATGTATTTGAAAGAATCTTGCCAGGCAAGTTGGGCCCTTCTGCCTCAGTGTCTTTTGATTAGGATGATCTGCTGGATTCCATTGCTTGTTCTCATGGAAGAATTTTAGGGCAGCTCACCCATCTCTGGTGTAGAGGTGGCAGTGGCAGGTGGCTTCCTTTTAGCTATAAAAATTATAACACTGTACAAACCTATTGCTATTTAACTAACACCCTTTCCAGATGTCTTTGGAGGGCAGGAGTAGGAGATGCTTATTGCAATATGGATCCTATTTGTGGGAAAGGAGAAAAATTAAGGGAATGAGCTGATAGGAATGGAAACTTATGAGCTAGGGCTTTTCTATATGTCAAAAACACAAAAGAATTATGAACCAAGGAGAGGTCTTTTTTTAAGTCTAGGTATAGACAGCAGTTTAAAATCTTGATATTTTAAAAATAGAAATATCTTGCCAAGTTCTAAATTTTAGCTTCAGAAATTTCTAAGTGCACACTTTGGTTAACCAGTGAACCTTGTGGATATTTCTGTGTAAGTCTTTGATTCTTGTTTTCATTGTAGCCCAATACGCTTGGAAGAGGCTAGTTTATGTTGAAAACCCATGACAAATAACCATGATTACAACTCTTCTTCTAACAGCAAGATATAATGTGAGCACAATACATCTCATTTAATATGTCTCAATGGCCAGAAATGGTTAACACGACTTTTCCATTCTAGAGTTCCAGCCAGGGCTTTACAGAGAAATAAAATACGTGTTGAATTCTCAACTTGCCCATATCAGACCTAGGTAATAGCCTTGCCAGTTGTCTTATTGATGAAAAAAAGGTGATCTGCTATATGATATCAAGACATTCCCCCATCTAAGCCCTGATACCAAATATTTCAACCTAGTAGCTACAACCAAATGAACTTTTCAAAGATGTGGATAAAATCATAGAAAGTACAACCTGGAATGTCCCTAAAGTGTAAGGAATAACTCAGATATTTTAGAATTTCAATTTGTTCATAAAGGAATTTTTTTTGTGTATCTTCCAAGAACCCATAACATTGGCGGTGAGCTAAGGAGAGGATGGAGATTCAAAGACAATATGCACTATGAGATATGAAACTGGCCCTCAAAGATCTTGTACTCTAGTTGGGGTAACAGATCTGAAACTTCTAAAGCACTTCAAAAATAATTAGGTGCTAAATTACATGGTAAGGACCACGAAGGTGACTAGAACCTACCCTCTTAAAAAAAAAAAAGACATGTGATAGTAGGTAAAGAATCTGGGACTAGCATGTCTACGGCCAATTTTTATCACTAATTGACTGCAACATCTTGGCATGAAACTCTCTAAGTCTTTAGTTGGTTTTTCTCTAAAATGAAGGTGGTGTGACTTGCTAAGCTGGTTTCCACAGAGGACTTCTTTGAAAATTAAATGAGAGGGATATTGTAGGTGAGTCTTGCCTGGAGTGAGCAGCCATACTGGATAATTCCTAAAGTAATTTTCCACTCTTAAGATTCTATGATTCTGTGGTAGTAAGTGTGAAAATGCTTTGAAAGGGTAAGGAGGTATATAAATGCAACATTTGTGTCATTATCATCATTGTAAATGCTCCTTGTGGAATTCCAGTGGCTGATGTTCTCCCTATATCTGCTAATGGGCTCAACCCACAGCGCATTTCTTGACTTCTAGGACAGGGTTCTCTCCTTGACCCCAGAATGTCTCTTAAAAATGAATAAACTCAGTGACTATCAGAGATTTTCCCAAGGACATCCCTACTATTTCCCCACTCCCACAGACTTAATTTCTCTTTCTTGGCAGAGTGCAAAATAATGTCTTTCAAAATCATTAAGCTGAGTGACCAGGCAACTTACAATACAGCAGGGTGCTTTTCAGAGAATCCTTCCACATGTATCTTTCCTTCAGTATCAGAATGCAAGCTGCCATACAGACCACTGGACAGACACTCTTTTGCCCTCCTGGATAGGCCAACTTTAGCCAACGGGAAGAAAGCAAGTGAAAAGGGTGCTCTTGCTGAAGGTTGGTAATGGGTTAATGAGAGGTTTCATTTAACTCTAAATCGTGTTTCACCCCACTTCTCCCAGAGTATATAATTGGTCTGAATGAAAGACCCAAGGGCAATGCTTAGAAATGAGTTTAAGCTGTTATACAACTAAGGATAAAGTCTTCTGTGCTTCTGTTGCACTTATAGCCTGCTATATACCATTCCTTTTGACTTAGCATATACTACCTTGGATTGTTTGTAATTTTTCCAAAACATATGGCATGTATTCCTTACTAAAACTCTTGTAGTCCCTTGAACTTTGAACACAATGTTCTGTACACGATATTCACTTGATTTGAAAAACAAATTTCAAGTAATGTAGAAAATACAATCTTTCAAAGTTATCTACAGTCCAAAAGAAATTATACTGATACAACTCCAAGAAACTTGGAAGCCTGTTTGCTTCCACCCTTTCACTTCAAATAATGCAGATTGGTTTAACAGCCCACTGCGTCTTACTAATGTTAATGTATGGTTACCTCTGGCAGTTGGTGCTAGGATCTAGGAGTGGAGTTTGGACATTAGTTAGCTTTGCCAATGACTGTGATATATCATCTATAATATACGATACATGATACAGCCAGCAGAGCCAAACAAGTCACTTTGAGAGTGAGTTATTGGCTTTCTGAACAGAAAAGGCATTGGGTCAAGTCCAAAACCAGCACTGAATTTTCCTACTCTGTGAGCAGCAAGAAAAATGAGGGCCAAGGTGACCACAATCCTATCTAGATTCTACATCTACATTTACCAAGATGTTTTCAAAGTCACTGATATTAACTACAGAGAAGCAGTAAAAATGGACCCAAACTGGACAGATGTGAAGGGTGCCTTCCTGTCTCTTGGGACAATTAGGCACAGCTAGCCTCACCAGCTGAGGGAGAACAAGACAACCTGCCCAGGGAGACCACGCAGAAGTCAGGCAAGGAGCCAAAAACACCAGCAAGAGGGGGGAGAGTTCTGAAAAATTAAAACCAGGTCAAGGAGGAAGCCAATGGTAGGAACTGAACCCTGAGGCATAGGCTGTACACCTTCTAAGACAGGGTGTCACACTAAGCTGTGCAAGTAGTCCAGCCTCACCCATGTCAGTCCTCAGCCTTGTCTAGGATGAAGTTTTATTTCTCAGGCTGATTCATTTTATATTAAACACAAACAGTAGGGGAATGAGGAGGGGAATGGATTCTGAGACCTCCTTACTTCCCTCTGAAACTGCAGCTAGTGTTTTTTAACCCAGCACCTTCAAACAAAGGGAGAACCATGTTAGCTTCCTTCTGGGAAAGGAAGGAACCAAGCTCACTGTGTTTTGGGTCATGCTTGCTACTGAGGTATTAATCAAGGTCCTGACATAGCTGGAAAGGGCTGGTTTCCTCTTCATGTATAGAATCATAAAGGGGGCACGACATTCAAACAAAAGGCCAAGGAAACCTCTCCCTAAGATCCTATCAACTGTAGTTATGGACCAAGGAGTCTGGCCAGAAGGGAAAGCCCATTTTAGAAAAGAACCCTGTTTTTCTAGGCAGTGACATTCCTATTACTCCGGATATGACTATAATTCCAAAGAGGTCACTGGGGTACACCTTAACTTCAATTTGCTTCCAGGGAGTGACCAATTATTTGTGGTAGGGTTATTTTTCATGATCTCCAGCATTAAGGAGCACAGATAACCTACGCTTAAAGTAGTGGCCATTGTGGACTGATGGTATCCTACCTTCTATTCTACCTCTCTCACATTGTTTAACATGAGTGTAGTTTTGGGGATTGCTTCTAGCTTCAGTGCTTGGAGGCTAATTAGTCTAACCCAGTCTTGGTAATGCCATGACCTTGGATACTTCATTCATATATATATATATAAGGATTAGTTTGGGAGCAGGCCTGTGATCCAGTGCACATTAATGAGAGATGAAGGAAGGTTTGCTGTGGGCTTCTGAGAATGTTATTTCATTGTTAAGAAAGTAGTCTCTCTCCCTCTAATGTTATTTAGATATGAGTGATAAAACTGCTGTAGACATCTCAGTCAAGCTTGAGGATAAAGTCAACTCATGGAGGGGATCAGGACAAAGAGAAGAATGGGGGAAAGGAGCTGGATCTACCATACTGTGTTAGCCCTGAAGCCACCTGCTTCTGGACTTACAGTTTCTTGAACCAAAACTTTCTTATTTTGGGATGTAGATGGTAATAAGAGAGGCTGGTTGGTCACTGAAACAGGAACTCCCTTCATCCTACAGGGACTCTCGGGGGCTGATAGACACTAACCAGACTCAGGGGAGACTGTCCAGAAGACCAGCTTATTCATTGACAATGGAAGGTATGCCTTTTCAGTTTCTTGAATACTTGTGTCCTCTAACTTCCTTTCCCAGTATCAAGGTACCTAGGAAACC
>PVKU01002741.1:198883-210295 GCA_004027475.1 Anoura caudifer
GTTATTATTATTATTATTATTATTATTATTATTATTATTATTCTCATTTATGGAAACCCAGGCTGGGGAAAGTGAAGTCAGTCCCCAAGGCTACATAGGTAATAAGTGGTGGGTTAACCTGGTATGACTCTAAGGGAGCTACTATTTTTCAAAACTCCATAACCAAGGGAGGGGCAAAAGGGTAGCACCTAGGTTGTCTCCTGTATTCTGATCCAAACTATACCTATCTTTTTAAAATTTTAATTATTTTATTGTTGTTCAATTACAGTTGTCTGTATTTACCCTCCATGCCCCCCACCCCAAGCAAACCCACCTCCCTCCCTTGCTTCTACTCTCCCTTGGTTTTGTCCATGTGTCCTTTATAGTTGTTCCTGAAAACCCTTCCCCCCCACTGTCCCCTCCCTCCTCCCCTCTGGTTACTGTCAGATTGTTCTTAATTTCAATGTCTCTGGTTCTATTTTGCTTGCTTGTTTGTTTTGATGATTAGGTTCCAGTTAAAGGTGAGATCATATGGTATTTGTCTCTCACTGCCTGGCTTATTTCACTTAGCATAATGCTCTCCAGTTCCATCCATTCTGTTGCAAAGTGTAGGAGCTCCTTTCTTTCTGCTGAGTAGTATTCCATTGTGTAAATGTACCATGTTTTTTGTCATTCTTTTATTATTATTTTTTATTTTAATTGTTGTTCAAGTACAGTTTTCTGCCTTTTACTCCCATCCCAGCCCACCCCCCAGTCCTCCCCACCTCCCTCCCATTTCCACACCCCCCTTGTTATTGTCCATGTGTCCTTTATACTTGTTCCTGGAAACCATTCACCTTTTTCCCCCATTATCCCCTCCCCTCTCCCCTTTGGACACTGTCAGCCTGTTCTCTATTTCAGTGTCTTTGGTTATATTTTGCTTGTTTGTTTGTTTTGTTGATTAGGTTCCTGTTAAAGGTGAGATAATACGGTATTTGTCTTTCACTGCCTGACTTATTTCGCTTAGCTTAATGCTTTCCAGTTCCATCCATGCTGTCACAAAGGGTAGGAACTCCTTCTTTCTTTCTGCTGCATAGAATTCCATCGTGTAAATGTACCATAGTTTTTTGATGCATTCAGTTACTGATGGGCACCTAGGTTGCTTCCAGTACTTGGCTATTGTAAATTGTGCTGCTGTGAACATTGGGGTGCATAGGTTCTTTTGGATTGGTGTTTCAGGGTTCTTAGGGTATAATCCTAACAGTGGAATTGCTGGGTCAAAAGGCAATTCCATTTTAAGTTTTCTGAGGAAATCTCATACTGTTTTCCATAGTGGCTGCACCAGTCTGCATTCCCACTAATAATTCACTAGGGTTCCCTTTTCTCCACTTCCTCTCCAACACTTGTTTGTTGATTTGTTTATGATGGCCATTATCACCGGTTCGAAGTGGAAAGCTATACCTTTCTGATGGCCCAGAAAACTTAGGTCTACGTCTGTAAGCAGTGGCGCACACTTACGAACAACTTGTTATAATCCAGGTCTACTTATTCAGTATTCACACTCAGTTACCAAAAATTTTGACACAGCCACATCAAGATAACTGATTTTGTATCAGTTAGCCTCTTAGATTTATTTATTTACTTATTGAGATGTTATTTTATTTTTATTTAAAAATGTTTTATTTATTTTTTAAAATTTTATTTTTAATTATAGTTGACATACAATATTATATTAATTTCAGGTGCACAGCATAGTGATTCAACATTTATATACCTTACAATGTGATTGCCACAATATGGTTGAGATTTTAGAAGCCATTCTCAGTCTCCTACTGATTTTGAGATAGTACCCTAGACTTAATAGAACAAACAGTTGGAGTTTTCCTTGTTAACATTAGCTCCAGAGTGTGACATTGGCTGGCTTTGTTCCTACAGCCCATGAGTCTACCTTATTTGCATTCTGTAGGCCTCTCCTTACTACCTGCAGCATTTTTGTGGCATTGATTGTCCATTTTTCCCTACACCATACATCTTTGCACTAAAGTATGTTTCTTTTGACTCTGTACTGTGTCTTTATTTTCTTATTTAATTGTTCTATGTTTGAAAGTCTCTCTCCCAACAAAATGGCAAACTTCTTGCAGGCATTGACTGTGTTTTCTGCTTCCTGCACATTCCCCACAACACCAAACAATGTTGAGCACATACTAAGCATGCAGTGAGCGCTGATGGAATTGAATTATGAACTATTGTCTCATGTTCAGTCTTTCCTCAAGGGCTTTCAGTTAGAACATTTGGCTGGAATGCCATGCAGAAAAAGAAAACTGAATTAGGAAAAAAACATGCAATATATGTTACAGTCAAGGCTCAGAATTTCACATTACCTAATGCTTTGACTTCTTTCCAAATCAGTTAGTTATTATCTGGTCTCACTAACATTGTTTTACTTTTCATATTTCATAGGTGGGAATTTTCTTCTCTTTGCCCCCTATTTCACATTTTTCTTTCTCTAACAAATCCTTGAGTGAAGTTCTTTATTTGTGCTGAAGAAGTCATTCTTTTGGCCATCCCATAGTGGCCTAATTTGGAACATGTGCCATTTCATTTCTGTCTTCACTTTTCTTTTTTTTTCTTTTTTACATTAACAGCTGCATGTAGATGGCAACAGCTCAAAGGTGACAACAGAAATGGAGGGCCCAGACCTTTCTGTCCTTGTAGCTTACACTCTAAAAGGGGAAAACAGCATCCACACAGAACAGAGCACACACGTTTGAAGATTCCAATGCAGGAGGGAACTAGAGGAATCATCAATTTTAATCTAATTTGGCCCCTTAAGGAAGTCATCACCCAAACTATTGCCAAAATTTTGCTTATTGATACTGTGGACTTCCAAATCCCTATCACGGTTAAAAAGAAGACCACTGTTATCTTCTCTACTTTGTACTCAATGTCCTAGACAATGTGGTCACAGTCCCATGTTTTTGGTGCCTGGGCAGGGCTAATGGGGGAGACTCTGCTCCATCATGGAGTAAACAGTAGGCCTGTAGGCACACTTTCAGTGGTGAGGCCTCCTTGAACTCACAAGTTCAATAACTGGATTTAGGCAGCAGTGGCTTACATTAAGCAGAAATGCATGAGAACTAACTTATATGAGGGCGGAAAGAGGCCCTTCCCAAGGGGACCCCAACTCCTGCCCTGTGCCTCTCTGCACCTGTGACTATTTGAAATCCCAACCCTGCCAGCTTTGTTCCTTAGTAATCCCTACTGAGGGAATTTGGGCCTGCTCTCCTCAGCCACTTCCATCTGCACTTGGCTTTTGTCTTGAGTCCACAGTTCTGGCAAATACTGACTTCTTCAAAGCCAGGGTGAGGAGAATGCACGTTCAAAATCATCTGCCTGAAGTTGGAGGGAATAAAAAATGGAAAACATGCTCATTTTGGAGGCATCTCACTCTTTTGGGAAAAAAATCTGGAACCTCCACTAGTTTATTGTTTGCAGGCTGCCAAGTGTGTTCTTTTTTCTAAGACAGAGGAAACCATCTTTGAATCTCATTCTTAATAACGCATGAACTATGTGCAGCACTTCTCCCACTCACTGCAAAATAAAGTGGGATTCGGGTTGGGCTTCTTTTTGTTGCTGTTGATCACAAAAGCTTAATAACTGATCCACTTTGAGCAAAAGCAAGGTGCTGGTCATCTTACTGTTACCCAAAACTTCCAGACACTTTCTGTTTTGGAGATTTTTCAACTCCTTAACTGATCTGCTACCTACTTCAACAAAAAGGAAAATATGAAAAATGGGTATCTGCTCCTCCTGACATTCCAAAGTTCCCCTCACCATGCTACCGTATAGGGAAAGACTATGATTACTCAAGGTAGACTTATGATTACACACTTGTTAGGGGCATTGTTTTTTGATTTGGTGGAAAGCCTTCCTTTCTGTTGTAAAGCACAACTTTAACATAAGCAATAAAAGCTTATAAAGCCAGCCCCTGTTTACTTGAAATGATGAATAGTATGAAACTAGATTATAGCATCATAGATTTTTAAAATAAAATTTTAATGAAATATAATATACATGTAAAAAGTATACAAATTATTAGTGTATAAATTGATTTTTTACTACATGAACATATCCATGTAATCAGTACCCAGATCAAGAAACAAAGCACCTTCCCTGTATTAGTTTCCTAGGGCTTCTGTAACACATTACCACAAATTTAGTGGATAACAACAACATAAATTTATTCTCTCTCAGTTCTGGAGGCTAGAAGTCTGAAATCAAGATATCAGCCAGGCCATGCTCCCTCTGGGGGCTCTAGCGGAGAATCCTTCCTTGCCTCTTCCAGCTTTGGTGGTTCCTGGCCTTCCTTGGCTTGTGGCCACATCACTCTAAATTTCTTTCCCCTTCCTCACAAGGCCCTTTCACCTTCTCCTTCTTTTGTGTTTTCTCCTCTTCAGTCTCTTATAAGGACTACTCTCATATTCTTTCCCAGCCATTCCATTGTCAAAGCTCAGCACTATCCTGACCTGTAACAGCATAAATTAGTTCTGCCTGCCTTAGAACCTTTTAAATACAAATGGAATCATACAGGATGTACTCTTCTGTGTTTGGGCTCTTTTGCTCAACATCACACTTGTGAGATTTATGTACATGTTTGCTTATAGTGGAGACCATTCCTTTTCATTGCTGTATAGTATTCCACTGAATGAGTTTATCACAATTCATTTATTCTACTTTTGATGGACCTTTGAGTTATTGTTGGTGTTGGCTCTTGTGAATGATTCTGGTATGAATATTTCTGAAACTATGTCTTGGGGCACATGAGTACACCCAGGAGTAGAATTACCAAGTCCTAAGTTGTGTATATGTTCAGCTTTGGTAGATAGTGTCAAAGAATTATAGAATTTTTATTTTTTAAATGTTTAATTAATTATTTTTTAATTTATTAATTTGAGAGAGAGATACATTGATTTGTTGTTCCACTTAGCTCTACATTCATTGGTTGATTCTTATATGTGGCCTGAGCAGGGATCAAACTCATAACATTGGTGTATCATGATGATGCTGTAACCAAGTGAGCTACCTGGCCAAGGTAGAATGAATTAGAATGAATTTTTGAGAATAAGACCAGATGCCTCACTTAAATAAAACTAAAATACTGATCCCAAATATATTTATTTATTCTTTTTTAATATTTAAAAAATATTTTTATCATTGTCCAATTACAGTTGTCATGCCTTTTGCCCCATTGCTCTCCACTGCCCTGTACCCACCTACTCCCACAATCTATCCCCCCCATTGTCTGTGCCCATGAGTCCTTTATTCATGTTCCTTGACCTGCCCTTTCCCCGTAGTTCCCCTGTTATCTATCCCCCACCCCTCTCTTCTGGTTACTGTCAGTTTGTTCTTTATTTTTTTAACTTTTTTATTGTTCAATTACAGTTATCTCCCCTTTTCCCCCATTAATCTCTCATGCCCTGCCCACACCCCTCCCACATTCAATCCTCCCCACACACACATTGTCCTTGTCCAGCTCCTTGACTTGACCCTTCCCTTTCTCTCCCTTGTTATT
Organism: Anoura caudifer; assembly: GCA_004027475.1. Lineage (NCBI taxonomy): Eukaryota > Metazoa > Chordata > Mammalia > Chiroptera > Phyllostomidae > Anoura > Anoura caudifer. The sequence goes on from PVKU01002741.1 coordinate 204,414, forward strand.
CCCCTCCTTCATCCCTTCTGGTCACTGTTAGTTTGTTCTTTATTTCCATGTCTCTGGTTTGATTTTGCTCATTTGTTTGTTTTGTTGATTAGGTTCCACTTATAGGTGAGATCACATGGTATTTGCTTTCACCACCTGGCTTATTTCAATATATCAACATCACCAGCCATTAGAGAGATGCAAATTAAAATTATAATGAGATACCACTTCACACTGGTCAGAATGGCTGTCATTAACAAATAAACAAACAACAAGTGCTGGCAAGGATATGGAGACAAGGGAATGCTAGTACATTGTTGATGAAAATGCAGACTGGAGCAGCCACTGTGGAAAACAGTATGGGATTTCCTCAGAAAACTAAAAATGGAACTGCCTTTTGACCCACCAATTCCACTGCTAGGATTATACCCTAAGAACCCTGAAACACCAATCCAAAAGAACCTATGCACCCCAATGTTCATAGCAGCACAATTGACAACAGCCAAGTGCTGGAAACAGTGTAAGTGCCCATCATTAAATGAGTGGATTAAAAACTATGGTACATTTACACAACGGAACACTATGCAACAGAAAGAAAGAAGGAATTCCTACATTTTGGGACAACATGGATGGAACTAGAGAGTATTGTGCCAAATCCACTTATTTCAAAGTCTGCTCTTTTCCCTAGCCCCATACCTTTTAAATTGGGCAGATTTTATTACATATTGTCATTCTGGCATAATACCCCATCAAGGTGCTGGGCTAAATTCACACAGCTTTGCCTTTGTCAGATCACACAAGTGAAAGAGAGCTTGGTGGCACTGGCCATGGGGGAGGCAAGAAGCAAACCCTGTGGTCAATAGGGTTAGCTGGAGTTAATTGACTTCCTCTTTGCATTCAGGCATCCTGTTTGCTCCAGAAGTCAGCTGACTCAGGATTAAGTATGTCATGTAGGCTCTTTCATCCTCACTTGTGTGGGTAGAGGAGTGATGTGTGCCTAGTAGAGAGTTTCACACATAAATCTTTCATTGAAGGAAGTGTGTGTTTCAGAAAGAAGCCCCTCTTTTGGACCCTGAGCTATGGAAAGCCAAAGGCAGCTCACAGTCAAACAAAAAGCAATTTAACAAGATAGCTTCCCCCACAACTCCCACCCTGCTATATTATTTTTTAAAACACCATTTAGTGTAATTGAGCCATTGCTTAACAAAGTTGTTTCACCAGGAACTTCAGTTTCCCCAGGAAGAGATGAAATAAACTGAACGTTTCATGGCAGTGTTCCCATGAGGATTTAAAGAATCATTTTTGTCTTTAACAGCATGCTATCAAACACCTCTTGTTGATAAGTGCTTGTTTTACCTCAGGATAACAAGGCAACAGAATTTATAATGACAATTTTTATGGACATGTTAAATATGAATTCTTCATACAGATTTCCAGGCATGTTTCACTCCAGCTCTATTTTCCCACATAATTATTTCTTTTAAATATCCTAATTATTTCATTCTGTTGAATACCATCTGTCCTGCTAAGGGAGAATTGTGTCTAAACAAATCAACAGATTTTGCGTCATTGTCTAAATATGAGGGAAAAACCACCCCCAAACTACACTCTGGCACTTTAGTGGAAACTAACAGAGTTCCGAATCCCACATTGGGAATGCCTCATCTCTAGCTCCCCTGGAAGCTAACTTTCATAATTTGCTGAGCCCAAAACAAAGCCAAATGAGTTTTGGAAAGGTCAGTGGGAAAGGGATTGGGGAAAGGACTTTCCCAGAGAATGTTTGAGCCTTTGCTCCGAAAGTTGTGTGGTCCACTGGACAGTTTGCACTTCTCAGGGAGGGTGAGAGAGGGAACAGAAGCCATACTTTCTTGGTACCTGGGTCCAGGGAGGTGCGGGGCTGTACACCTGGGATTTACCCAGTTTGCTTGGGAGCAGCCATCTCACCCTGGGCATCCCATGAATAGTGTAGTTATGCCAGAAACCTTGGAGAATGAGCACAGCATCTGTGAGAAGAAAATTGCCAAGGACTGTCTGCCTTGTGTCTTGTTATCTAGAGAACTGCTGATGTGTTTCAAATAATCGGATATGTTCACTGGGAAAGCACTTCTCCCTAAAGCCAGTCCAGGCATCCTGCAGCTCTGGTGCTTCTGCTAAGGACCTGCAGACATTGTTGTTAGCAGTCTATCTTCCAACAATACTGACCTCCTTTTTAATTTCCTTTTTTCTCACCCTGTCTGCCTTGCTCTCACGACTCACTCCCTCTAACTTAGTGCTCTCTTCATATGTTTATTTCTTTACTCAGAGATGTAGCCAAGAAACCCTGTTGGCTCTCAGGGTTAGAAAGGAAATTGAGTCCACTGGCCTGAGGATAGCCAGCAGTTCTGAGAAATCAGTAAGTCCTGGGAGATTCTTTTCTTTGTGCTGTGACTATAAGCCTCACTCTCTCCTACTTGTTTATGTAATCATATTCTCTTTTTATACATACTCATTTCTAAATTGGTTCACTCAAAGACTGTAAGCCTCTGTCTTCAGCAATTAGGTCTGGTTGGGTTCAAAGCCCAATCAAAAGGCACCTGAATGAGGGAGTAGAGGAGACTGTTCTTCAGCCCCCATCACTTCCCACTGACCCTGTTGGCTTCTTCAGAGGCCATGGTGTGATTAGGATTTCCATATCTCCTCCCTCTACACCCCTATGCAATGTTAGGGTAATGTCAAAGGAGCTCGCCATTACAGTGTTGGGGATCAGCAGTGCTCCCCATCAGGTGGCATGCACACTAGCATGCACCCACTTCGCGGACTCTCCCCTGGCCCCTGCCCAGAACCCCAGCAAGTTAATCACAAGAAATATATGTGTGCATTAATGTCAGGAATGAACAAGCAGGTGGCTTGCTTCAGAATTAGCCTGTAGTATCTCTTTTTCTAGTTACCATCCAGTATTGGACATGTTAACCACACCAGTTAACACCCCAGATAGGCTTCAGATTATGAATGGAGGGAAGGGAGATCCCCATGCAAGCAAGCAGCTGTCCCTTTGGTTAATTATTGGGATCCACAAGCCCATCCCCATTGCCAGGGCTCCAGTGTTGAGATGATGAAATAGGTGATTAAGGGACTTGGAGGCCAGTCCACACTGCAGCTTTGTCTGGAGTGTTCCAACGACAAGTGTTATTAGTCCACTAATCATAACATTGCCTGCAGTGGAATTTCCTTGGGAAGGAATGGGGCAGCGCCTCCATGCCAGAGGGTTGCACTGCATGAAAATACTAACACATCACAATTCGCCATTCTGTGGGAAGGCAATTCCAACATTCAATTCAGGAAATAGGTCACCAGGCTGCTAGATGCATTTTGACTTTGATTTACTTCCTTAGATTCTTATAGTTTTTATACACTTCTCTCTGAGTAGAATGAAACTCTTCTGAGTTATTGGCTTCTGGAATGCCACAGGGGAAAGATGCAAGCAGGTTCTGAAAACAGAGGCATGGGTTTTCTGTGATCAGGTCTGCAGGGTCTACTTGCTTCTAGGTTGATACTCCTCATATTGACCTCTTTTCGTGGGGTCTCTCAGAGGTCTGAAGCCATAGCTTTTAGGAGCCTGCAGCTGTGCCTGCCAGACAACAAATGTTTAGAGAGAGGATAAAGAGATACAAATAGATTGGAGGGCACCAGGGCCGTCTGTGGAATGAGCATAGCAAAACTTCCATTTTCCAAGGATCTTGAGAGGATGAGATGTACTCATTTGGAGTGCCGCATGGCCAGAGCCATTTCTACCAGCTGTCGAATTCTGGGACCACCCTGTTGGTGGAGTTAGGGGCCCATCCAAACCTTTCCTTTATTTTATACCTCTTGACACTTGGGCCTTAAGAAGCAGGAGTCAGGGGGCTCTGGGGGTCTGTCACCAAGCAGCTGTCTCCTCTTTCCTGGATCAGTCTAGAGTTCCTTCAATTTTTCCTAAACCCAAGCAGTTGTCTGTTGCCTTGGAGTGTCAGCAAAGGGTATTTGTGGGTCCATTGGTATTTTCAGATTTCACACCAGGCAAAAGCTTATATTCATTTTTTAAAGGTAGACAGATGGTCTGACACTGGGAGACTCTGAACCTACTCCCTGTTCCCTTTTTGTTTTTGACCATTCAATTGCTGGGTATTTCTAGATTTACCACATCTTTTTTTTTTGGTGCCCAGACACATACTATATTTTATTGGGCCATAAATTCTGGGCTCTAGCTCACCTGTCCAGAGATCTTAATGGATTTTTTTAGTAGATGAGGAGTTGTGCCAATGGTGTTTTGGGGCATTGAGATAATATGGGAAGGTTTGGAGAGGTCTCTTGGAGAGTAAGGCCAGAGGGCTTGCTTTCTCCCTTTCCCTCTCCCTCTCCCTGTCCTTCCCCCCTCTCTCCCCACCCCTATTCATCACGACCTATCTAGGCAAATAGGAAAGGGGAATCTGTGATAACTACTCTAGCCTTCTTTTATTTCTTTGGACTCTGGGCTTTAAAAAGTTTCATTGCCTTTAATTATTCTAAGTAGCCTTTTAAACACAATCTCTACCCTTCAGATTTGTTTATTTGTTTTATAAATCTTTAGAGCAGACGTTGTCACACTTAAGTAACTGGAGTCGAATTTGCAGTGACCCCAAAACTAACATATCATTACTGCATGTAATGAAGAGACATGGAAAAGATATGATTCTAGAATCATGAGAGCAAGCCCAGTGCACTGGTATAGCACACAGTAGTGCAGAATGGTTACAGAGACACTGATGTAAGCCAGCCAGGTTTGATTCCCAGCTGTGTTGCTTCCTAGCTCTGGAGCTAGGCAAGTGCCTGAGCCTCTGTTTCCTACACTCCAGATGAAAACAAGAGTTCTTAATGCAAAGGGGTTGGGCAGATTAAATGGTAAAATGTAGGTGATGTCCTTTGTTAGGTTGGTCCTGGAAATGAGCAAAGTGGCCATTAAATATTGACTTTTCTCATTATGAAAATCACCTCCTTGACTCTGTAGTCCCGTTTCCTGTTTAAAAGCAACTGAAGGAGTTCATAGGAGCCACCCCCCCATCTGAGTCAAGCTATTTTTGAGGCTCCCTTTGGAATGGGCCAGCCCCAGCAGTCCAGGGGGTGGGAGGCGGGAAGGGAGGCAGGCATTATACTCTGGGTTGCAGCTGTGGCAGCCAGTACAGTATCCCCCACATGCCAGATGAATCAAGCTGAGGGCCAGATCTGGGCTGCGGGCCAGAGGCTCCCCACCCTGATTTATAGTGTGGACAGAGATGTGGGTGTTTCGTGAATATATTTTGATGATGATAAAAAGAGAGAGAGAGAGAGAGACAGAGAGCAAGAGAGAGAAAACACCCTTCCTAAAAAATGTGCTGAGGAAGGGAGGTTTGGGCCTATCTGCAAGATTAGAGTGGCGTGACTGTGAGCAGCAGCAACTGGTTAGAAGGAGGCCCCACGGCAGATTGGCCTGTGATAGGCAGTGCCCCTAGAAACCCAGTGAATTGTGAATGAGGCCCCTGTATGCCAGCCATTGGGGGCAGATCAGGCCTGTTGTCCCTCTGCAGGTGTGGAGTAGGGGACTAAGCCTGCATTTTAACTCCTGCAGGCCCAATGAGCAGGGAAACAGAGCACTGAACATGCTGGGCTCTGAGGAGACCCCCAACTCCCATGCTTCCCTAAGACTAACACTTCCTCAGAAACCAGCCAGGCTTTTCCTTGAGGTCAGGCCTAGATCATTGCCAATGGGCTGGGGACAATAAACTAAATATGGGAAGCCCCCCTGGATGGAGTTTGGGGGGAAAACACATCCAGGATTTATTCTCAACCTTCAACCCAACACATTAGAGAGGGCTCGCAATTCTGCGGTGAGGGAACAGCATGGAAGCAGGGGCTGAAAATGGGGGCTCCCT
>PVKU01002742.1:0-19757 GCA_004027475.1 Anoura caudifer
ATAATTAAAAAAAAAAAAAAAGAAAGGTATCTGGGTTGAGTGAACCCCATTAAGTTACTACAGTCAAAATTCTTACATCCTAAATGATATGATTAAGATATCAACAGAAGTAAAAGAAGAAATGGTCCACAAGAGCATTTTTTTAATTTAGCTTAACTAGAAATTGAAGAAAGGAAAACAATAGCGATTTGGCTTTTTGGGTCTCTTTCTTAGCAACGGTTGTAAAATGTGGTAACAGCAAGACTGGCAAGAGCATGCATGGGACACAACACCGCTGGTGGTCAGGCAGCAGGGGTGTAAACCCACAAGCCTTTTCAGAGGGCCGTTTGGCAACGTGTGAGAAAAGCCTTAATAGTAAGCATTCCTCTTTGGCTCAGCAATCCCATTTCTAAGAACTTAGTTTAAGGAAACCATTGGCAGATACATACCTATTCAAGAATGCTTATTACAGTGTATTTTATAATGGGAAAAACCTATAAACTAAATATCAAATGATTGCTGGTTAGCTGAACTTTTATCATGTGTATGATGAAATACAGCCATTTTTAAATGGTGATTTTAAAAACACTAAGCAGCATTGAGAGATATTTATAAGGCATCTCTAAATGAAAAAATGTTAGCAAACTGCATATTCAATAAAGCATGCTTTTTAAAATTAAAAGATAAGAATATGATTAGGAAAAGGTCTAAAAGGCTATGTAACAAAATGTTAATAGACATTATCAAGTCCCAGGATTACCACATGATTAAAAAAAAAACAACCACTTGAGACACCAGGAGAGAACTGTTACTATAATGTAACTACAGACTCTGGGTGATGACGATGTGTCAACGTAAGTTCATAGAAGGCACCGCTCTGGTAGGTGCCACTCACAGTGCTGACACTCAGGGACAGAGTGAATGTTGGAGTCAAGGGGTATATGGGACATCTTTGTACTTTCTGCTTAATTTTTCTGTGAACCTCAAACTGCTGTAAGAAATAAAATCTACAAGAAAGAAAGGAAAGAAAGGAAAGAAAGGAAAGAAAGGAAAGAAGGAAGGAAGGAAGGAAGGAAGGAAGGAAGGAAGGAAGGAAGGAAGGAAGGAAGGAAGAAAGAAAGAAAGAAAGAAAGAAAGAAAGAAAGAAAGAAAGAAAGAAAGAAAGAAAGAAAGAAAGAAAGAAAGAAAGAAAGAAAGAAAGAAAGATTGATTCCAGTCCTGGCACAGGGTCACTTCTTCTGTCTTCAGCAAAGCAGTCCCCAGGCCAGAGAAATCATCCTTACCCTTTGATGAGTCATGTCACAATCACTTTGTATAGAAAATATGAGAAGAGAGTTCTCGTGGCCAGCTTTGGAAACTACAATCTGCCATTTAAAGATTTCTTTAAAAATCCCTATCAACCCTAAAATGGTAAGGGGTGGGGGAAAGAAGCATTGAAAGAGTGAGACAGAAGCACAAAGTAAAAGGCAATAGATATAAAAATCCCAATGTATAATAATCATTATATCTGAGATTCAACTTACTCATTAAAAGAAAAAGATTGTCAGAGTGAAAACAAACTCTTATAACTATAAGAATATAGTTATATATGCTTGTACAGTTGTATATAACTGTACAACATTCATAAGAGCCACCTCAAAAATGTAAGAAGAAAAGTTTAATAGAAAAACATATACGGCAAATTCCAACCTGCACAGAAATGAGTTAGTTATTTTAACATGAGAGTATATAGACTTTGAGACAAAAAAAATTATTAGACATAGTCACTACAAAAAAAAAACAACCATGCACACTTGATAGTCTCAGTACCTGGAGATAATATTGTTAATATTTTTTCACAGTATTTTAAAGTTTCTAGTGCCCACAGTGAGAGAAACCAAGTAAGCATCCACATTTACAGAATGACCTGAGTCCTGTGTATTTATTATATGTCCCATATAGAGAAATGGGTAGAAGAAAATGTACCTGAATATTAAATATGGTTGACTTGATGAAGAATAACTGAGTTAATTTTTCTTTTTTTCTACTTTCCTATATTTTTTCTAGTTTTCTCTGGTGAGTACATATTATTTTTATACTGGGGGAAATTTGGAAAAAATAACAACCTTCTAAATCTCTTTGGATTAAGAACTTTCCAGACACCCAACAATCAAGTAAGTCCAATGTCTTCTGCCAGTTATGATAACTGAGTTTTATGGCTCTGGTTTCTATATGTGGGACAAATTAAATTAACAAGCATGAGTCAGCTCTGTTATCTGCCTCCTGTCATCGCTGTTATCAATGAACCCTTACTAAGCACTTTCACTTTGTGGGATGATAGATCAGACACAGGATGAAAGCTCAGTGTACAACCCAGGCCTATGCTCCCCTGGAGGGAACACGGAGAGCTGATTAGGAAAGGTGGAGCAGGAAAATAGCAACAAACTTCACAGCAACATACAAGGGGCAGAATAGGAAAGAGAAATTGAGGGACGGATATGAATAGAGACCAGGGCTTTGCAAACCAGTTAATGCTAAACTAAGGCAGAAGGTCTAAAGATAAGGTGAGATGGAGAAAAGAAAAGAGGTTAAGAACAGTCAGCGAAAGGCAGTCACTGAGGTCTCCCCATTGGTTATCTGAGTGGGGTTCAGTAGAATGAAGACGGTGGAATAGAGAGCCACAGGGAACAGACAGTGTGACATTATAACTGAAGATGTCATAGTCTTGAATGGTGGAGATTTACACACACATGCTCACACCATGTCTAAGTTCCATAAGCCAATATCATTCAAATAAATTAGGGTAACTTCATAAATTGAATCTTTCTAAGTGTGTACACAAATTATTCAAGTAGCTTAAACAAAGCATTGTCCCCCTTGTTTTTTTAAATCTGCCTTTAAAGAGCTCCCTTCCACAAGCCTTTCTGTAAGAATGAAAGGATTTTCACTATATAAAACAGAAGGCAATGGAGCGATTATTCAAACACCTGCTCGTACCTTTCTTACAGCTCTGACACATAGAAGCCACGTCATACCAACTGCCAGCAGGCTGACAGGGCACAAAAAAAAAAAAAAAAAAAAGAAAGAAAACAGAAGAGTCCCTGCCTCTCCTGCAAACTCAAGGAAGAAAACTTTGCAGAAGCAAAGAAACAAAAGAAGGAGAGAGAAGTGAGACAAAGCCCGTCCTGTTGCACAGTGCTTGAGGGAATGGGCCGCTGCCAAGCCGCCTCCACCACAGCGTGGTGGCTGGAGAAGTAGCTCTCCACCAATCAGAGCTGCCATTCGGATTACCTGCCCTTAGGACTTTCCCTCTGACGCAGACGTCTGAAACCTCTTTGTTTTCTCATCATAGTGTCTTCATATATATGTTGTTTTACTACATCAGCTTCTCTTAAGTCTCCTCCACTGAATGACAAACTCGTTCTTTAAGGTGCCTTCGAGAGTCTCTCAAAGGGGATTTTGTAAGTGCCACACAGCTTACACTTTGATTGAGAATTCAAAACTTTCCAAACATGTTCTCCACATCTGGAGAACAACCATTTACTGTCTCTGCATAAGAAACTATCAGGAAAAAGGATAAGATTTCCATTAGCTCAATTGGAGCGAATAGTGGCCTCACATTTGTAGAGGACTTAATGGTCTATGAGACAGTTTCACGCACGTATTCTACTTCATTCCTCAAGTCATTATCACTCTTCCTAACCCTTAAAGAGCCCTCCACCCCCAACCCCAGCTGAAAACACTGTAATGATTTTCCATTCCCCTTGATTATAAAGACCAAAATCTTTATCATGGTATCTAATTTCTACCTCTGACTTTATCTCACAATGCCCTTTGCACTTCAGCCATCTGGAACTTTTATCAGTTCCTCAAATGGGCCATGGGACTTTTACTCATCTCTGTTAAAAGTTATTTTCCACTTCCCATTTTGCCAGTTAATTCCTACGCAGCTGCATTGCCAGTTCCTCAGAGAAGCCTTTCCAGTCTGCCTGACCAGGTCAAATCTCCTTAAGATAACTGTACAGGCCTTCCTTTCTTAGTAATTAATCCAATTATAATTTTGCATGGATCTGTGTGACTCTCTGAATACCCTTCATCTCTGCCAGTAGACTGTGAGTACCATCGAGGTAGCAACTACATCTATTTTTTTGCTCAGTTCATGACACATGTATTCCACAATATTGAATGAATGAATAAATGAATAAATCTCTGTGTAGAGAGGAGATGTTAAATTTACATTTGATAAATGCAGAAACTGAGTCTCCTAGAGTTTAAGGTATTCCCTCAAGGAGTACAGAATACAGGCATTTGATTCCAAGATGATTCCAAGTATTTGGTTTCTGATTTCAAGGCCAGGGAGTACATCACTCCAAGGACTGGGAAGGGTTGAATGACACACAGTATTGATAGATACCTGGTGCAGACTTTGGAAACAAAATGAAAGTGGGAACGAATAAATTATGAACTTCAATATTGCTTTCTGTGTGAAGAAAATTCTCTTGGCTGTGACAAGGGACAGGTCACCTCACCTTTCTAGGCCTTAGCTAAAGTTTCAACTAGACTATCTCTGTGCTCTGCAAATCCAAGATTCTGTGTTTCCAAATTCCTCAGATTTTGGATCCTAACAGCAGATTCTTACATGTAGTGGGTGGGTTCCTTAGCAGCCCAAATTTGACTTTGTTTTGGCTCAGTTTTTATGTGTATAAAGAGCAATTTTCGCTATACAAGAGGCAATTGAAGGAACAATTACATCAAGGATAACATGCAGTTATAGAAACAATGGAAGGTTATTTGAGCTTCCTGTCCCAATTACCCAACTATGAGACCCTTGAAGATAAGCCATGACTTCTTAGCATAACAATCGTCCCACACACAGCTGCTACCTGACATTTAGGAAGTCTATTGAGTTAAATGTTAAGTAACAACATTAGTAGATGAATTTGCTGTAATAAAACAATGAGTCCTATTATGTCAACCCATATAATAAAGTTTATTTTATCAGGGAGTTTTTAGTGTCCTCACTTTAAACCCAAAGAAGTAACTCCAATGCCATGAATTCAAGTACTCTGACATGCCAATAATGCATTTTTTTAGAAGAGGTAGAATATTATTCCATTTGTTACCACTTAGCTAAAATTATTAACCTTTTTTTTCTATGTCAGGCACAAAACAAGAGCTTCGTATGCATTATCTCATTTGGGATTTGACCAGGTCTTAAAACCTATACCTAAAACCTGAACTCCTTACCACTATGCTGTTCTCTTCCTAGTAACAGAGACAACCCTGGTATCTGAACTGCGAGTCGTAGACTTTATTGTTTATCTTTACGCCTTATTACTTTTAATTTGTTGTGCATTTTACTCACATAGCAATTTTCACTTAAATATTTCATCATTCTACCTGGCAGAACCTCACCACCTTTATTAACACTTATTATCAACAATTTTGAGGATTCTCTATACCCCCAAATTTAAAGATAAAAAAACTGAGACAGTGCTGTTACACACCTGGGCCTAAGTAACAGAGCTAAGGATGAGAGCCCAGACTGAACCCAAGACATTTGGCTCCAGCACCGAAGTGCTAACGTACCCTTTCTTAGGGCACTTCTGCATCACTTGGAAGTCTACACATCAGGGTGTCTAGCACTGTTAGTCACCCTTAGCCAGTCCAAAATACGTCAGTGACCAAAATAGCCTGTAAGTGCGAATGCCTGCTTTTTTCAAAGAAAATAATCCTCATACTGTCTTGTTTATGAAAAGGTGCTGAAGTCAGCGCCAAGTTGTAATTTTATGTCATCTGCTTCCTTTAGATGGTCTCGGTTCTGCTTTCTTCACTAGTGAATATTGTCCTACATTAGACTTCACTTGCTCCTTTGAGGGCAACACGTCTGCATATGCAGAAAAATATGCAGACAATACAATATGGAATCGAATAATCTCAATTCCATATTCATCTGCCCCATTGGTCAGATTGTTTTTTATTTTACTGAGAGATCATTGTCTTCTATCATGGAAGTTCCATGTATAAAATCTTGATAGAGTCATGAGCACTAACATTTACTGAGTCTTTATATCACATGCTGGATGTTGTGCTGAACTTCTTCACCCACATCCCTCATTTATATAGTCCTTTCATTAGCTCTGTTTTACAGCTGAACAGCTAAGCCCTGAGAGGCAGAGAGCCTTGCCACGGAGCCCACGGCTGGACCACAGATGTGTCTGATTCCGGGGTCTGGACTCCTCACCACTCAGCTCAGCGACCTGCAACTGGTGTGCTGCAAGAATTTTTAAAAACTTGCAATACCTGACTAGTCAGGGACTTCTGAGTTCTTTTCCCTTAGATTAGCAAATAAAAAAACTGACAATTGTCCACACAACAGGAGCCATCCAGTGTGAATGAATCAAAAGTATACCTATTTTTTTGTCAGACCTGCAAAAACATTTTTTTGACCACAGATTTTTATTAGTTCATGTATGCTGTAAGATAAAAAATGCTGAAAATCATTGTCAACTTGTTCTCATCCTCTGTGGCCACTATTATAACATCTTCCCCACCCCTACCCTTGTAATTAAGAGAAGCTATTCAGATAGAATTTTAAAAAATAAAAATAAACAGAGTACCTGATAAGGCCCAGATCATCTCCGTTCAAATCTACCATTTTCAAGACTACCATTTCCTTGTCCGTATTTGAAGAATATCTAGTCACCAAAAGAAAGGAATTTAGTCAGTTTTATGTTAGAGCCTGGGCACCATGTATGACAAACAGCAGAAGCTGGCATGAAACAAAAACTAACGCACGTCTCTGTAAGGGAAGCTCCCTGAGTCCTCCGCCGCAGTCCTATGCGCTGCACCCACGACCTCACTCCTCAGCTAGAGAAATGGTTTGCAACTGTGATCAGGCTTGGGGTGTTAGATTGGCTAGCTGGAGGTGAAATATACATTTTTATGTAACATACGTGATATTATACATAGGGGTTTGTTACAAAAAGGATTTCTCTTTGAAATTTCTACTCCTATCAAATTTTAGTGGACTCTCTTAAAAATAGCAGGAAGTATGCAAAACCAAAGCATTCATTACGTGTGACTTAAAATGTTCTTTCATGTCCTTTCAAGGGACAGCAAATTATATTTTCTTTTAAAAAAATCAACTTGAAAGCTATTGAAAAATATGCAGACAAATGTCAAATGCCGAGTGGTCAGTCTGAACCGAGAAGTGTTACACTGCCGCAGTAGCCTCTTCTGTTGCAACCCTGGCTCCTCACTTTAAAAAAAAAAAAGGACAAAAGAATCATCTTCCTTAGGTGTTCCATTCAATTATTCTCAATTATTCTAATTTTCTTTCTCATTCTTCCAGTTTTTAAATTCATTTATCTCCTCTCTCTTGCCACATTCTCTCGGACAAAGATGAATTATTGCAAGTTACTCATTAATGAATACTTGTTATGCACATTTTAATTTTCATTTTACAGATAAAGAAATTGAGAGCCAATAAATTAAGATAAATAAATCACTTATCATCATCACCATATATATCCTAAAGATCACCCAGCTAGGAAGCGACAAAGCTCAGGTGAGACCACAGCTCTGTCAGATTCCAAAGCCTAGAGTCCTTCAAATACCCACCCTGACTCTCACAGCCTTCCAACTGCGGAGATACGTGTGTAGGTTGCTGTGTGTTTCTATGTTCACTTTTTATTTCTGCTTGTCTTAGATTATAAACATGTTTTTAAATTATTTATCTTTAACACTCTTTTAGGATCCCACGATCTACATCAAGTAACAACCCTGTTCTCAGATTTTGTTGCTGTTCCCTAAAGGAAACACAGGATTTCATTTTGATAATTACCCCCCTCACCTTGCTCGCTCTGACAGTGGGTTCTGAAGGTAAGAATAAGGGCTTCGGTTGATCTGTGTACCATCCACATTTCCTTTATTGATAAAGATTTTGCCCGGTTTCATATTTGTGTGTGCTATCTCAATGCTCTGTGGGTTAAAAAAAAAAAAGAGCTATAATGTTGGAAATCCTGTTGGAGATAATGACTTAGTCAATATAAGCAGAAGTGGACAATTTCCGTGGTCTCTAACCTGTTCCTGCTACAGGACAGAAGCTGGAGAACCACACCACATGGCTGGTGACATTCTGGAGGTGTCACATGGCCTTCAGGTATGAGACAGAAAAAGTGCTCTTTGTAGAGAAGCACAGAGCTGATCAGCCCCTGACAGCTGAGTCAGGCACAATCTGCCATTCAGATGGCCCAAGTGGGAGACTGGGCTCCTACAACCCTGGGGCAGGATTTGTTACTGTGTAGGTATTTCCACCCTCCCTACTCCCTCCATCCCACACCCTTTAAGGCAGAGTTTTTCAAACTTTCAGATGCACAGTAAGCTACACAGTTTCTATCCAACCTTAATACACATCAACATACATACCCTAAAATAAAGCTCACAATGCATTTTATGCACTATGATGCTTTCCAATTTTTTCATTTTGGTTTTTTTATGCTTCTTGCAACCCATGAAATTGATCTCATAAAGCTATTTATAGATTACTAGCCACAGTTTGGAAACAGTATTGCAAAGAAATTTCGGCCTTTGCCAACTGGATCTCTGGATTTGGGGTGGATGGGTGGGTGGTGGCAACTTTACAAGATAAAGTAGAGACTAAACCTAAAAGGCAAAGGAATGAAGAAGAAAACATTAGCAAGGATCCTATGCAAGGAAATATTAAACTGGAAGACAGGAGAGAGAGAAATAAAAATTAGGTACCAAAACCACAAACAGGAAAAACGTTTGGGGGTACTTGTAGAAGCACAATGTCAGTGTAAAGCTGCTGTAGAGAACTTAAGAAATGAGGAATTGATAAATTAGATCTCTTTTATATTCTTTAGGAAATACAAGGAAAGATTTGGAAATACAGGGAAAGATTGGGATTATCCGTAATTACTTTTGGTGCTTTGATGGGTTGGTATCTTTTCGTGTGACTTTGTGTAAGAACAGGCAGTGTGGGGCCCTATAATTTGTAAGGGTCACATACATAACGTTCTGTCTCTTTAGACAACTGCATGAGGCTTACTGCCCTAGAACCATGCTCCACAATCGACCAGTGCTTCAGGCTTAACAGCCCACAGCTCCAGACCAGAAGCTACAAGGAGTCAGGGAGCCCGTAGGGTGGTAGGTGCTAAGACTGCATTCAGACCAAGATCCTAAAGGGACTGTCTCCACAGCACACTCCTAAAACACTGTGCACGCTGGGGAGGAACAGCTGCTGCTGTCCGGGGTTCTCTGCCTACCTTCATGATGCCAGTGACCATGTACTCAAAAGTTCGATTGCTAAATCCTTCACTGGCAATCACAAACACGGTGTACTGGAAATACCCTGCGGGAGCCGAGTGTGTGTGAGTGCCGCTCAGGATAACGTTGTCTCTTCTGTACAGGGAGCCATATTTCTGCTGCAGTCTGTTCAAGACCTTCAGGAAAGAGAAAGAAAGGAAAAAAACTAAGAGGAGAAAGAAGAACATAGGAACTTAGCACGAGAAAAGGCTTCAATGAGCCTCATCACTGATCCGCGCCAATGACTTCCTTGTCAGGCGGCCCTTTGCTCTCTATTGTATCACAGTATCTCTACGGTACGTATACCATACTTTGCTGTGTATAACGTGCACTTTTTTGCCCAAATTTCTGAGGGAAAAAGGATATGCATTATACATGGGTCGTACTAATGATGCGTAAATATCGTAATTTATTACCAGTATATAAACCTTGTACCTTGTATCTGTTCCTGTGTTTTGTAATTATTTGTTACATAACATTTCTTACACCATAATATGTTCAAAAATAAATGCTGAAATTCCTTTATGATACAAAAAGGGGTATCTAAGTATAAATAAATAAACATTTGAACTAAAATTAAAACTAAAGATTTAAACTAAAAATTAAAACTAAAAATTAAAACGTGACCTCTTGCCATCAGGTACTCTCACTGCCAGGACTTTTAGGCCAAGCTCACATGATGTAGGGGAAATTCCCAAGCAGAGTCAAAATCCTTTCTGCAACTCCAGCTGCCCTGTATAGCTATTTCAGCTTTCTAACCCCTTGTCAAATCCCACTGTGTTAAATCCCCTCTGTTTGAAATGCCTAGTGTGATCATTGTTTTCCCAACAGGACCCTCACCGATAGGACCTTGACATTAATGTAAAGATTCTGCCCATTTGTGTCTTCACCTCTAGTTCTAGCCTATTCCAATTCACCACAAATATCACCCTCTGATTAATCATCCTCAAGCAAAATTCTGGTTGCATCACTTTTCCATTCAAAAGTGTTCTAAGAATCCCCATCACCTACAGAATTAAAAACAACCTGTCATCTCGGGACCTCTACAATTATGAAAAACACTCCTTCCAGGTCCATCTCCAATTGCACACCTGCATGTGTTCTAATAGAACTGACCTCTGTCCTTTCGGAGACGAGTCTACACTCCTCCCTTGCACCTCTCTGTGTTCATGGCTTCCCCTCTATTTGACAGCTCTCCCTTCCCATGTTAACCATTTAAAATTCTGCCCATTCAAGTGTCAGCTTCACTTTTAAATTTCCCCCTAATTTTTATTTCCTGGATCTTTGTGTGGTGGTTTTAAAATACTGTTATATCCACAAATTCTTTGATACTCCTGCCTTCAAGAGGTGAAACTTAAGTTTGCTACCGCTGAGTGTGAAACGGACTCAGTGACTTGCTTCCAGTGAATCGGACAGGGCAAAAGTGATGGTGCGCAACTTCTGAGCCTGGGTTGTGGAAGGTGCTGTGGCTTCTTCACTGCTCTTTCACTTGAATTAATTGCTCACTCTGAGGAAAGCCAGTTGTTCTGACAGGGGGGAATGAGGCCTTCTCCCAACAGCTGCTTGGATGAATCTTCTTGAAAGTGAAACTTCCAGCCTCAGTCAAGCCTTTAGATGATAGTGCTCCTTGCCAACATCTTGATTTTAAGATGCCCTAGGCAAGAACCCCCTAGCTAGGCCACTCGTGAATCCCTGGTCCACAGAATGTGTAAGATAAGGAATGTCAGCTGTTTGAAGCACTATATTTTGGGGCTATTTGTTACTCAGTAGTAGATAACTAACACACCACTGTACTTCACTCCAGTGAATTCGTTATTTGTGTATTCCGTTGTAGACCTTTCTTCTATTCCCCAGCTAGGTAGTGAGCTCATGAGTGGCATAGATTATGACTCACTTAGCTGTGCGTCCCTCAAAATGACTAGCAAAGTGCCTTGCAAAAAGCAGGTTATCAATGCATTTTCCTTTCAACATAATAGAATAATGTCACTTTTAAAAATGTAGGCTCTGAGCACTGGCCAATGTGGCTCGGTTGGCTGGAGCATCGTCCCATAACCAAAAGGTTGCAGGTTTGACTCCCGGTCAGGGCACACACCTGGGTTGTAGGTTCAGTCCCCTCTCTGGGTGTGTACAAGGGACAACCAACTGATGCTTCTCTTTCATACTCATGTGTGTCCTTCCTCCTTCCTCTCTCTCAAAAAGCAATGAAAAAATGTCCCCAGGTGAGGTTTAAAAAAAATAAATCAGAATATATGCTCCAGGATCAGGCATATATACACTAAGAACCATGCTTTACCATTTTCAACTGTGTGAATTTGGAAAAGTTAATTACTATCTTTAAGACTCTGTTTCCTTATCCATAAAATTGGGATAACAATAGACCCACATCAGCTTCATTGTAAGTGTAGGGGTGGGGAAAATACTTAATCCCCTCTCCCCATGTTTCCATAAATGGAAGAGGATTCCATTCTACTCCTCAAGAGGGAGTGACACTGGAGAAATGCTTTTAGGCCCTCCTGTCACTCGGGTCACTAGATCCTTCATACAGTGGAAGAACAAGTGTTTACTAGGTGAGGTTGATAGAACATGACACCAAATGACAGGTACAGTGGAGTACCCACTGTTCTGGGTACTCCAGTCTCGCCTCACCTCTTTCTTACTCATGAATATGCAAGCAGACATTAAAACAGTACATTCATTTTCTGTGACCTGATCTGAAGCAGACAATACAACTGGGTCAGGGCCTAGAAACTGGCTTAGAGAGACAGACCTGGAAACCCATGTCCACTACTCTATTTCTCCTTCCTTCTCTCTCTCTGTCACTCTGTCTCTCTTTCTCTCAGGTAGCCCAAGACACCCCTTCCATGCACCTTTCTGCTAAGCCCAACTTTCCCCATAGGTAGGCAACAAAACCTAAATTTGGGGAAAATCATAGAAGAGCCTGCAATATTCCACCATCCAGTTTAAAGAGAGCTGACTTATTCTCTTTAAATTTTATTATGGAAATTTTCAAACACACACAAAAATAATCAGAAGAGTATAATGAAACCCCCAGATCTGCCTATCACCCAGCTTCAGCAGTTTATGGCCAACCTCATTCCAGTGTTGGATATGTAATTCTCCTCTGGTTATTTATATCTATTGTCAGTTCTCTGAAAACTTGAGGGAAGAGTTACTAATTGACACTCTCAGATTTCTACAAGGAAGATTAAATGAGAGAATGTATGTGAAGGTCCCCTGGAACATAATAAACTTTCAGAAAAACATTAGCATTAATAATAATGACGTACCATCGGTGGAGTTGAAAGCTCCACATTTTGACCAGGATGATTTGGGATGGAAAAATGTGGATCATTCTCCTCACCCACTGTCTGCTGGACTGGTAAGAGCTTATAATGTTGTGGGTAGTAGGAACTTACTGGATGAAAAACTAAGAAGGATTAGCTACTCTCACAATTGCCTGGAGAGTTTTCTTTAAAATCGTGTCATTTCTTTCTCACATTAATCACTTACCTCCAGCCTCAATCGTTGGGACACCATGCCTATGTCAACGCTGACAAACACCATTCGATTTGACCCGTCGGGTTCCGCCATGGCGAAAGCACGGCTGTACAACCTGGTGAGGAGGCCCCGTGCGTTCTGGCCACTTTTGCCGTAGCCCATCTGCCGAGGAAGAGAGAATCAGGACCATTCCGCCTCACACAACCCCCTGCCCTCCACGGCTACCAGAAAGCAGGCTCACCCGTGGAGGAAAAGACACCGCCACCAAAGGAGGACAAAGAAAGACAACCCACATGACACTGAAAACTCTGAGGGAGATGGTAATGTGTGTTTTGAAGAATAAAGGCGACATCGTAACTGAGGATTTACTCTTCTGTGTAGAAAAATATAAAGGCAAAGTAGTGATAAGCTTGGCAGACCTATTCACTGTTCCATGGGCAAAGAAGGAGCTGGCATGGCTCAGAATTTTGTTAACTGCACTGGAGACCTTTCAGGGCTTCTCTGGTGTTTGAAACAAAACCTTTTCTCTTGCCTGACTAAGGTACTACACAAGGAAATAGCTCCCCTGCCACCATACACATTGCCCAGGAACATCCTGAAATTGAAGTCTCTCTCCCTTTGGTCACTTTCCTTGCTGGGTGTGTGTGTGTGTGTGTGTGTGTGTGCGCGCGCGCGCGTGCGCACATGTGTTTTAGTCCATGGTTTTAATTTTGTTTTATTTTTGTTTTTGTTTTTTTACCTGAAGAAAATGGTTTCTTTATGATTAAGTACTCTTTACTGAGTGTACTTAACCCTGCCTTTTCCCATGTTATCCCTCCCTCAGCCAAGGCAGTTCAAATACACCTATCCTAGCCCCTTCTATTACCACATCATAAAACCCATTCTTAAAGTATACCTAAGCCTTCAGAATGCTCCCTCTACTGATTGCTTTACCCTCAGGTGAGTGTTTATTTAGGATTACATTCCAGAGTCAGTTTTCAGAACAGACAGCAGGGAATAGAGTTGACCCTTGAACAACATGGGTTTAAATGGTGCATGTCCACTTATGCCTGAGTTTTTTCAATAAATACGGTCAGCCCTTCAGATTCACAGGTTTCACATGCATAGACTCAACCAACTACAGATCAAAAACAGTATTTTTACATTCCCAACCATGGGTCAAAAATACTGATTTTGATCTACAGTCCGTTGAATCTGTCGATGCAAAGGGCCAATTATAGTTAAGTTTTGGGGGAGTTAAAAGTTACACATGAATGTTCCACTGCATGAGGGTTGGCACCCTAGCCCCCACATTGTTCAAGGGTCAGCTGTAATTCCTTGACTCTAAAGATCATTTGGTAGGAGGCAGACAATCCCATCAGACAAGCTCCTGCTCTGATTTCCTAGGGAAGCACTGATATAAACAACACTACCCCCACTGTAGTCAGGAAGATGCATGCCAGCAGCCAACAGGACACGCCTAACACACTGAAGGGTTTTACTTTAACGTCCCCAGTGTTGGCCCAAGCTAGGTTTCCAGTTTCAACTAACTAGAGTTGTCTACATTTTCCAGTTGAGAGATTTAAATCCTTAAGTCTTCAGTCTAGAGGTTTCCTGGCTTCTCTTGAAGAAATTGTCAGATACAGCAACCCTGAGTCCACATTATTACAGAGCAACCATCAGCTGGAGCCATGCACTTTCTAGTTGCACCATAATCCCCACAACTTCCCACTGCCCTCGAACTGAGGATCACCAGATATTTATTATCTTCTACTGGCCTGCTTCAGTCATTTAGGGTACCTTCTCATCCTCTGTAGTATTTGAGTTTCCCAGCCCTGCCATTCATAAAACATGGCCAACTGTCTTTACAACGGAGCTGTAGTGAAATAAATGACTCCCTCTTCCTTATAGGACAATGTTCATAATGTTACATGTCAGTGAAGTTAATAGAAAAGCAAGAAGATGATGCTATAATAATCAAGAGTAAATGTAGGATTCAAAATAATAAAATCATTATTGCACAGTCTCTTGGGGAGCCCTTGATTACTTACCATATTTATATCTGCTACTTGTCCTGTGCAGTCAGCTCGCCCAACACCAATATGGTAGCCACTGAAGTTCTGAAATAGAGGAGGCTCTGGGGTAGTAGTCACTGGGGACCCCTGGGTGGCTGTCAGGGTTTGTGTGAGTGTTGAGCCTTGAGGGACTGTGGAGTCCTGCGTGGCCAGTGGGCTCTGGGTGGCCTGAGGGCTCTCAGTAGCTGGAAAACCTGAATCTAAAAACAGAATAAAACATTTGAGAAACAACCATTCAACCCACTTATTTGTCAGCATCAATTAGGACACTTAGGTTCAGGTTGCTAAGGAAAAGTCTTTGTATATTCTCTTAGGTGTAAGGTACATGGTAGAAAATATCTCAGGAATTTGTTTTATATCAGAAAGGATGATCTTTTTCAACCAAACAATCAAGACACCCATCAAATGTCCTTCAGCTTCTCCCCACAAGCCATTCCTTGTCAAACTCATCACCCTTCTTCACTTACCATGCACTTCTGCACCAACCAACCAAATTGGGTGCCAGGTTCGTGGCACACAACCTACTAAACCCAGCCTCTGGGGATTCATTTCTACCATTCTCAAGAGTAAGGGCATTCAGAGCCCTTACTCTTTTCTGCTCCACCAACCAATCTCCACTACCCCCATCAGAGTTGGTTCATTTCTATTACACCCACATCCAGCTCAACTCCTCATCTCCAAGATGCCACCCCAGCTACCTCTACCCTGCTCTGATCGTCCTCAGCCTTCTCAAGAGTTTTATTCTTTTTCTTAAATACTTATTCTGGATGCAAACTAGATCATTGTACATTTGTTGACGTAGTTCTATATGGTGATTCTTTTATCACCATATATGTATATATACATACTATATTCTTTATATGTATGTGTATACATATATAAGTATATATGTATACAAATATACATATTATATATGTATTACATATGCACATGAATATGGTATAGATACTAAGTAGGCAGATGCCAGAAATAAACATCCAGTTTTAAAACTGACTTTATAGACCTGGCTAGTGTGGCTCAGTGAATTGAGCACTGTCCTGTGAACCAAAGGGTCATTGGTTCAGTTCCCAGTCAGGGCACATGCCTGGGTTGCAGGCCAGGACCCATTGTGGGGTGTATAAGAGGCAACCATGTATTGAAAAAAATTAAAAATTAAAAAATAAAAATAAATAAAACTGACTTTACCAATTACTAGCTGAACAAGTTACTTAGGCTATTCCACCCCAATTTTCTCATCTATAAAATAGAGATAATAATAATACTCTACTTCCTAGGGTTGTTTTGAACAATAAATATGTTAATGTATATTAAAAATGTAGAGCAATGTAGGCTACCTTACAGCTCTGGTTTTATTCATGTATTTAGACATCTTGCATATCCATCTTACTTGTTTTCTCGTTTTTGACCCAGGCAACAGCCAGAGGTGGTCAAGGTGGCAGATGTCAGTGTCTCAGGGCATTAGTGGTCAGGAAGTACTGAGGCAAGAAATTAACAGCTAACTTATTACAGGCTCCTAGAATTTTAGAGCTCAAAAACAATTTAGAGATCACTTTGTCCAATCTCCTCAGTTTTACATGCAAGAATGTAAACCCCAGAGAGTGGCTTAACCAAGATTTCATGGAGAGCATATAATTAATCAGGTGCCCCAACCAGATCCTCCAGCTCAGAATCTGATGCGATTTCAGCCACATTCCAGATGGAGTTAGAAACTGTGTCTTCTTCTCCCCAAGCCCACATTCTCTATAAGACATCAAGTATTGCAAGAAAGGAAGCAGGAACCTTTGCTATTGCTTTACTGATACCAATGTAGGAATGTGGTGCCAACCAAGGCAAACTTACAAAGCCAAGGGCAGGATCTTTGTGTTCTCAAAGTCCACCTTCCATCTCTATAAAACAGTACTAGCACATACCTTCATGTGAGCTCTTGCCAAAAAAGTAACCTTTCAATAAACAGCAACTTCTACTGTGACGATAGTTGCTGTAATTATTGACAACCAACTTGAGCCTCATTTTAAAAGCTAAAACTAGATAAGCCCTACAGATCCTTTCATTTCTAGCAGTCCAAGACCCTGCTCTGTCCACCGCTGGCAGAGAGGATCTCTGGTCCTCTGAGTTTGCAGGGAATTCAAAGCACAGCACATGGTAGAAAATACACTGGAAAAGAGAGAAAGCCACAGAAGAGAAAACTGAGGTGCAAACATGCCATCTTCTTCTCCATTTGGTCTGAGTCCAGCTCTCCTTTTACTTTGGCCAAAGCACGCAATTCTCACTGATTCTCTACTCATTTAACAGGTATAAGATAACCTAACATGGAAGTAGGGGCTTCATCAAAGACTTGTTGCCCATTATTGCCTGTAAATATAGCCTAGATAGTTTTCAAAAACTAAATTCATTTTTAACACTAAAAAAAAAAAATCAAAAGATGTCTAAACACTTCAATGTCTAGCTTCTCTTGAAAACTCAGGAGAACTGAGTTCATGTTTATTGTAACAGCAAACAGCTGGCACTCAGGGGGCATCTATGGACCCTCTTCACCCACATTGCAGCTGTCCCCTTCCCAGTCCACCTCCCCCACTGGGTCTTGGTTATAGAGCTTAATTGGCCCTCCTGAGGATTTGAATTTAAGACCCCCTTCTTTAAGGCTTTTTAAAGACTCACTGATACTTAATGGATCTTTTATTTACCTTTTGCCCCCAGGAAAAGTTGATGCCAAAAAGAGGCAAAGGGTAAGAGAAGAGGATTAAAGCAAAAGCTCACATCACTGGGCCTTAAAGAATTCTGATCTGTGCTTAATCAGTGGAAAGAGAAGACAAATAACTACATACCAGATGCTGTCAACTGTGGGGGCAAAGGTGAACTTGATAAAAATTGCTATCAGTGCAGAAAGAGCAATGTAATGTAAAGGTTAGGTGGCTGCACCAGGCATCATAAGTACATATTGAACTGTCCTGTTATCAGCATTATCAGCAAACACTATTTCTTGCCTCAGTGTCCCCAGTAATCAAGGAATTTTCTGTAGGCTGAGGCGCAGCAGCCAAGAGAGCCTATGACACTTGCCTTTGTGATTTTCAATGGTCCCACTGGTGATAAACAAGAGGGTGAGAAGGGCCACTGTGATTGCAGTCATCATTACAAGGAGGAAAATCAGGAATGTCTCTAATATGGAGAAGGTACGTTTGGCCATTTTTCCTAAGAAAAAGCAGAGATAGAAGAGACAGCAAAAGACAGAATCAAAAATTAAAATGCATTTACTTCAAGCTGCCCAGGGTATCTTAGCTCTTTCAAATGAATAGTCTATACCAGGCAAGTACAAGAGTATACTCACCACTAGTTCCATATCCCAAGTCCATTGCAGACAAGACCAACCAATTACAGAACTCTTTGATAAGTTCAGATGGGTTTCCAAATCCTTATCAGCACAGTGCTCATCCACTACTCATCATTTGGCATTGGCAACTAAGCAAAAATCTGTTTGCATCCCTTGGCTACATCATTACTGCTCTCATTTATTGTGATGATGTTATTATTTATAGGTCTGTACATGGGTCTAGGTTGGAGCACTTCTGTCAATGGTGATGACTGATCCACCCACAGTGTTTGTACTTGTGAGAAGGCTTGCTAAGGTGATGGCTTTACTCTGTCATTAAAGATAAGTAAAATTATCTTGTCCACATTGAAGTGAAATCCATACCTTTAGCATTTAAACTCCATGTTTTAACTTTAAATACTACCTGATAAGAGAATGACATAAAAGGGCGGTGGGTTTTGGCATCTCTGTCTCAAGACACGTGTTAATAAAATTTCCCTCTTCGGTGATAAGAAGGATCTCACACATTTTGCAAACCCTGTAGCAAAGGATGAGGATAAAAATAAAAATGCCCCTGTGCTCTACAAAAGCAGAAAATGTACTTGCAAATATTTAGAATATTTTAGGAGGAGAATTCATCATTACTCAGAGGGAGTATAGAAGCTAAGAAGTCATATAATATAACAGGAGAAACTATATTGTGGTAGTTAAATATTGGATTCTGAAGTCTGGCTCCAGAATTTAAATCTCATTTCTGCCACTTACTGCAACTGAACTTGGGAAATCTCAATGAGCCTCAATTTTTCTATCCATAAATAGGAATGTGATGATGATAATTTTAGTACCTATCTCATAGAGTTCATATAAAAATAAGAGGAGATAATACAATAATAATTTGTTCCATGGAATGGAATGTGTTCAAAATGTTGACATTCATTATTGGGCTCTAAAATGGCAAAGACTGTGCTCTTCAGGTCCTTAAAGGGAGTTTATGTGAGACACTCTTAAAGGATTATTGGAATCACAGGTGGAGACTTGAGAGCCCACTTTCTTAACCCCTGCTTTAGGAAGCCTGAGCAATGAGATTGTAACAGGGTGCAGCCAAGAGGGGGGCCCCAAAAAGGGAGTTGGAATGGGGCCCAGAACTCACGGTGTCCAGGAAATATTAGAGGGACATACAAGATGTCCTCACCCCCTCCCCCACAGGTATGAGTTGGGGGAAGGGACAAATGGAGCAGGGCCATTGAGTTGTTTTGCATAGCAATGGTTTCGCAGATAACCTCCAGAATGGTCATTTAACATATCTATAACCTTTAACTGGTTTCATAGATATGTTAAACAGCTGTGGCCATGCTCTGAGCCAGGGAGGATGGAAAGGACTTCCCCAAGGACATGACTGGGGGAGGAACCCTAAGTTAAAGCGCCTGCGTGGGAGCTTGGAGAAGATTGGCTCCAGAAAATGAGGACAGGCCTGCCCAAACTCATGATGGCATCCCAATAACCTTGGAAATATACGGGAATGCTGGCAGGTGTAACCGATTGTAGGAGGAGTCGGAAATAGGGCTGCAGAGGAGGTTTGGCGTGGGGATTTAAAACAGAGACACGGCAGC
>PVKU01002742.1:19857-99628 GCA_004027475.1 Anoura caudifer
TGCCACTAGGCTTTGCCCGAGTGGAGACCCTCTCGCAGCTTTGCCAGAGGGAGAGATTCCACGTGGTTTCACCAGAGTGCAGACCCCTGCAGCTTTGGTGAAGAGGGAGAGCCATGAGGCTTTGCCACAGTGGGGACCCCTTCCCCACAGCTTTGGTAGAGGAGGGACCACGCGGCTTTGGGGTGCTCCCTTCGGCTGCGTGGCCTGGGACCAAGAGAGACTGCCTGGAAGAAGGGTAAAAGAACTCTTGCCAGTAGGCCATGAGAAGGTGCCACATGGCTTCGGATTAACCAGAGATCCTGCCTGGACGACGACACAGCTGACAGTGTCAAGAGCCTGGATCCCGGACATGTGCTTCTCTTCCTTGCAATTACGGTACCCTGAATTAGGGCAGAGGGAGATAGGAAGCACTGTGGGTGTCTGTGGGTATCCTAAAGGACTTTGATATTTTAATGAAGTTAAGTTGCTACTTTAACTCTGTATAACATTAATAAACATTTCCTTTCCTTTTCACAAATCTCTGGCTTTGAGAGACATCTTTCCATAAGGCGGCGGACAATAACGGACCTTTTCTGTTGCTCGGTAATAGTTTTTGGGGGCTCATCCGGGATCTTAATTGCCCGTGGAAGACTGATCCCTCAGGTTCGAGAAAGTGAGACTTTGGAAGTGTTTTGCCAGTCTCGAGAACCTTCTGTTGCTCTGTAACAAGATGGGATTGGAATCCCAAAACTTGTCCCCTCCAAATGGTATTATGTGGCTAAGATGTCGCTACCCCCAAGAGTTGTAAACTGGCAACAAGCAGTTGTGTTTAGTATTGCCCAGACATTTTTTTTTTTTTGCTTCAATTTGACTTAGTTGACAAAAGATAAATCTTATACTCTTTTTTACAGAGTACACATTTACAAAACTTCAAATTTTCTTTCAAAATACTTCATAAAATATGGCAACCCTGAGCCAGCATTCCCATGTGCCAAGAGTTTCAAAACTTAGTAGGTGCTGTTCCCTTTAGATGGGGCATGCCTTCTCCAACCTGCCATAGTTCCTACCCAGCGGGTTTTCTCCATCTAGGTCAATGTCTGGTCTTTGTAGTCATTTTATTTTGCAACTCCTGGACTAGAGATTAAAAATCAGTCTACCAGCAAATATTTCCAAGGTAGGGCTGAACTGGGAGCAGACAAAGAAACAGGGTCATCTTCCCAAATTTCCTGGTTATTGGTAGGCTTTCCCCATCCATCTAGTACCGCCATCATCCCCTTCAACACCAGCAGCAGCAGCAACTTCAAATTTAGGATCTGTACTTAAAATTTAGATACAAATTAGTTCTGCATCTTGGTCCCAAGTTTCACTGACAGCTCCTGGAAGTCAGGAAGCACATCCAAGATATGCCTCTGAAACTTTGATGATCCAAGAGGTTTACTAGTCATTAGCTATTGTTTCAGTAGCAAACTTCAAACCTGGTATACCTAGTTCATGCTCTAAGCTTTGGTTTCTATAAGCCTTTCTACTGGCTGAGACAGCTTCTGTACAAAAAGATGCAATTAAAAATGGATGACTGCCCTGGCCGGATGGCTCAGTTCATTGGAGCATTGTCCTGTACACCAAAAGTTCAATACACCTGAACTTTTCAATATACCTGGTTGCAAGTTCAATTCCTGGTCAGCGTACACGCCTGGGTTGCAGGTTCGATCATCATGTCAGGACAAGTATGGGAGGCAACCAATCAAAATTTCTGTCTCACATTGATGTTTCTCTCTCTCTCTCCAACACCCTCCCTTCCTCCCTCCCTCCTTCTCTCACTAAAATCAATAAAAACATATCCTCAGTGTCAGTCATCAATTAAAAAAAAATATCAGTGACTGACAGCTGGACCTCTCAACCCCAGATCACCTACAGTCAGATTGTATATGTAAATGTGGCCATGTGGTAGGGGTCGGTATGACAAACACATGGTATAAAATCACGCTTTTTCAATATTTTTTAAAGTTCTTCTCTGTGACTGATTACCACTACCAGCCTTTTGCACAAGTCAACAGTAGCACCTGATTTATCAGTAGAGTTTCCACCTCTTACTTAGGTTTCAGTGATGTACCTCAGGTGCTTCACCACTCTCATTTTGTTGCCAGAATTACTGCCAGCACATGACAATTCTTTTTGAGCCCATTACCACTATTTATTTCTCATTAATGATTAAAATCTGAATTCAAACTTTAAAGCAAATGTTTGTTCAGAAGGCAAATGAACCTTAGAGAGCTAAACCCAATAATTACATCTTAAAGGATTATACATTTCCTAATGGTTCCCAGTTAATCTAGCAGAATCCTGAAAGGTCAAAGATGAGCCCATAATGCGACAACAGCACATCTTGTCACATCTTTCCCATGCTGAGGTCCCTATTTCTCAAGACTGTGAAAGTAAAAAGTAATAATTTGGCAAAGTGGGTTTCCAAAGCTAAGAAAACAGTGTGAAGATTTAAGGTTTCATCAAGATCTCTGAGGCAATGGATCACTCAAGATCCACCCTTCCCTCTCCAAGAAAACATAGGCATTCTTACCTTATTCAACCACTCAAAAGAATTTTTGCATTCAGTAAAGCAAATGGTGGTCCAGAAGCGTGTTTCCTTTCCCTTGCACGTTGCTCAGCGAAGACTTCTCAGCACTTTCTGACACATACGAAGGAAAGATCTTTCACAGTGATGTTCAAGA
Source organism: Anoura caudifer (assembly GCA_004027475.1). Lineage (NCBI taxonomy): Eukaryota > Metazoa > Chordata > Mammalia > Chiroptera > Phyllostomidae > Anoura > Anoura caudifer. Next base: position 22,560 of record PVKU01002742.1, read on the forward strand.
GAGTTAGAGTTCTCATTATCATAACTTTGTGGGCTTGGTACAAGGATAAGATTAAAGTGTATTGATAATAAAAGGCCTATATTCGAAGTCTCCCCTGGGCTGGCCTGACACTGAGGTGGAAGTTGCAAAAGGCCTACAGGACTGAAGGCCAGTTCCATGCAACATCTGCAAGCTGGGTCACAAAAATCAAAACAAAACAAACCAAAAAACCACCTGCTTTATTCACTACTGGTCACTCAAACACGTGGTAGACAGGACAGTGAGAACCCAGGAAAGTTTCTGGGCAAGTGGAATGAAGGAACTGGAACAAGAAAAGTGAACGAAGCCACTTTGAGCAACTTACAGCCAGCTGGTGAATCACAAGAGCTTATCTCCCCTAACTAAGGACAGTGGAGAGCAAATCGTTTATACCTCTCCACCTTAACCAAAGAACACGCAGCTGAAATCTCCCTGGTCTGGAAAAATAAAGAACAGAGACCCCATTAATGCCATTTGTGCCAGCTGAACCCGAGGACAGATAAAGTCAGAGGAATAACAAAACCCCATTAAGAGTCAGACAGATCCAAGGTAAAAGTAAAACAGTGTAACGGACCAAAAAATATTCTCAAGCTCACTCCCCATCCATATGCTCATTTTGACACATCAACATATTAAAAATGTATCTGGAAAGCTGATGAATATTCTGCTGAAACCCTCCCCTAAAATTCTCACCCACAGAAAGAAGATAAAAAGCCCTCAGGACAAAGACTCAGGGTAGGCTGCCTCTAGAGCCTGCCCACACCCTTCCCAGACACCTTCTTATTTCCTCCTCAACTCTAAGGGCCCCCATGAGACTTACAGCCAGGGGAACAGGGGGCAGCGGGCAGCAGCAGCTCCTCCTGGGCTCACCCCCTGATCCTGTCTCCAAGGCCCCTTTTTTCCAACTTCCCAGTGAGCCAACAGCAGCCCTGCCCTGGCTGGTTTCCTATAACGTTCCTAGGGAGCCAAAGCAGAGTACCACCTAGTCTTTCTCCTGTTACTCCTTCTATCCTAAGTCCTTCCTTCGTTCCACTGTCTTTTTTTTTTAATCAGTATAGAAATCTTTCTTTTTTTCACACTATGCCATGAATTCTTAGGGAATGGGTTCCAGCAGCTCAGGCTCCCTTCCATTAGTTCTCACACAGGGCGCTTCTCTGGGTGGAGCAGGCTGACGCTTCAGGTGAACCAGGTGCCTTTCTCTTTGGCTTCCTTCTTTTTCCGATCATTTTCCTTCACATGTTTCAGGAAGGTGTCTCAACTCTCACGGTGCTTAATATGCTCAATTCGTACATTAATTCTTTTGGCCCTTAACTTGTTTGTTTGCAACAATGCCCACCACATGCTGGGTGATTTTAAGATTATTAAAGACAGTAAAACACTGGAAGTCTGCTGGAACCACCATCTTCCAGTGTTTCACTGTCTTTAATACACGTTCTCTCAAAATCACCAGGACACGTGTTGTGAAAACTTTCCTACATGATGTCCAGACCCCACATACTACAGGCCGGCCTGAGGCGGGCTGGTTCTGTCTGGTAACAATAGCCTGGGCTGTGGGTCCCTCGGGCAATATTTATACCAATTTCAGAACAGAAAAGCATTTTCAATTTTTAGATTTGCACGTGTGAAAAGAATGCAAAAGTTTAGATTAAGAATGTGAATAATGAACATACAACAGAGTAAGAAGGCTGTATGATCATTAAAAATGTACTGAAGAAAAAAACTTAATGACCTGAAAAAATTACTAAGAATATTAGGTTAATCTAAGTTTATAAAAACATTTGATACCATTTGTGTAAAGTATACATTATTTATATAGGTGTGGTCAAAAAGACTATAAGAAAAGTACAGCAAAGCATTGAGAAGTAATTATCTGGTGTTAAGATTGCGGGTGTTTTGTTTTTTTTTTAATCTTTTGACTTGGTATTTTCTGTAATAGCCATGTAACACTTTTGTAATGGGAAAAATAAAATGTTTACCTTCTGTTAAAGAATATATACTATATAATAGCATGAAGTTAAACAATGGCCTAAAAGAGATGAAGAGAGAAAGAAATAGGCCAAACCCCTCTGTTTTTCCAAGTAAACCCAAGCTAGCCAAGAAATAGTTTGAAGAACACTGCAGGGGCCACTTAATTCCTTGCAGAGTTTGTGGAGAAACCAGCCCTGAATGGTCCATCCCTCCTGCCTTTCATTAGCATAATGATGAAAACAAATCTGAGGCAACACCCAAATCAAGAATATAATACAGACAGAACTGCTTCCTCCCCAACCCTTATTCCTGGCAGCCACCCCATTCCTGTTCCAGAGGCAATCACTACCCACTCATGTTTTGTAAATCTTTGCAAAACGATTCTTTGCATATTTCTATGTCTTTTTGATACAACTAGCATAATTCTATTTCACTTAATGTATAGTACAGAATGTAACTATGTATAGAATGTAGGTAGGCCTCATTCTTGTTAATGGCTGTGTAATATCTGGTTACATGATATATCTGTAAATTCCTACAAGCAAAATTGCTGGGTCAAAGGGGAGCATTTAAAATTTTGTACCAGACTCCTGGCCAAGATGGAGGCATAGGTAGACACACTATGCCTCCTTGCAACCAAAAGGACAACAAATTTAAAAACAAAAAAATTGACCAGAACTGCCAGAAACTCGAACTGCATAGAAGTCTGACAACCAAGGAGTTAAAGAAGAAACATTCATCCAGACTGGAAGGAGGGGCGGAAACAGGCAGCCGGGTGGAGAGGCCTCATAGCAAGGTAGTAGCTGGCAGACTGGGTGAGGTGGTGGCTGGAGGATGGGGTGGTCCCACATTTGAGTGCTGATAAACTAGGAGGAACAACTGGGGAGTGCGGCAGACGGCACAACCCAGGGTTCCAGCACAGGGAAATAAAGGCTCAAAACCTCTGACTGAAAAAACCCATGGAGTTTGCGGTGCCAGGAGAAACTCCCAGCCTCACAGGAGAGTTTGTTGGAGAGACACACAGGGCCCTAAAATGTACACAAACCACCTACCCGGGAATCAGCACCAGAAGGACGCAATTTGTTTGTGGGTTGTCAGGGGGGGAACTGGAAGCCACAGATTGCTGAGTAGGCCACATTGTTCCCTCTCAGACCCCTCCCCCACATACAGCACCACAACACAGTAACATCAGTTGCCCTGCTTGGTGAATACCTAAGGCTCCACCCCTTACTACATAACAGGTGTGCCAAGACAAAAAAAAAATGACCCAAATGAAAGAACAGATCAAAGCTCCAGAAAAAATACAATTAAGCAATGAAAAGATAGCCAACCTATCAGATGCAGAGTTCAAAACACTGGTAATCAAGTTGCTCACAGAATTGGTTGATTATGGTCACAAAATAGAGGAAAAAGTGAAGGCTATGAAAAGTAAAATAAAGGAAACTATACAAGGAACCAACAGTGACAGGAAGGAAACTGGGACTCACATCAACAGTTTGGACCAGAAGGAAGAAATAAACATTGAACTAGAACAGAATGAAGAAACAAGAATTCAAAAAAATAAGGAGAGGCTTAGGAACCTCCAGGACAACTTTAAATATTCCAACATCTGAATCATAGAGGTGTGAGCAGGAGAAGAGAAAGAGCAAAAAATTGAAAACTTATTTGAAAACATAATGAAGGAGAACTTCCCCAATCTGGCAAAGGAAATAGGCTTCCAGGAAGTCCAGGAAGCTCAGAGAGTCCCAAAGAAGTTGGACCCAAGAAGGAACACACAAAGGTCCATCATAATTACATTACCCAAGATTAAAGATAAGGAGAGAATCTAAAAAGCAGGCAGAGAAAAGGAGACAGTTAACTACAAAGGAGTTCCCATAAGACTATCCCTTGATTTCTCAATGGAAAACTTGCAAGCAAGAAGGTGCTGGAAAGAAGTATTCCAAGTCATGAAAGGCAAAGACCTACATCCAAGATTACTCTATCCAGCAAAGCTATCATTTAGAATGGAAGGGCAGATCAAGTGCTTCCCAAACAAGGTCAAGTTAAAGGAGTTCACCATCACCAAGCTATTTTTATATGAATGTTAAAGGGACTTATCTAAGAAGAAGATCAAAACTATGAATAGTAAAATGACAACAAACTCACAACTATCAAAAACCAAACCTAAGAAAAAATAAAAACAAAAACAAACTAAGCAAACATCTAGAACAGGAACAGAACCACAGAAATGGAGATCACATGGAGGGTTATCAGTGGGGAAAGGGAGGGGGGTATGGGGGAAAGGGTACAGGGAATAAGTAGCATAGATGGTAGGTAGAAAATAGACAGGGGGAGGGTGAGAATGGTATAGGAAATGGAGAAGCCAAAGAACTTATATGTAAAACCCATGGACATCAACTAAGATGGGGGGGAAATGCAGGTGGGAGAGGGCGTGCAGTAAGGGTGGGGGAATAAAGGGATAAAAGGGGACAACTGTAGTAGCATAATCAACAAAATATAAATAAATAAATAAATAAATAAATAAATAAATAAATAAATAAATAAAATGCACCAATATTTGCAAATAAACCTACACGCGGTCTATGCCAGCATGTATCTAAACCTCTGTGTTACACACCTCCACTGACTGGACAGCTCAAGCTTTCTGACCCTTGTCACTGTGACAGGTAAAAAAAAGTGCTATTTCCTCATGGTCTTCATTTGCATTCTCTTCTGAATTAGGGCAAATGTAGTCATACTTTTTTAAAAACAGAGATAATAGATATATATATGCCATCTATATATACAGCACATAGTAATTAATGTATCTTAGCTATTTCTCTGCTATTGCAGAGGGGAATGGGCTAAATTGGCATTAAACAAAGTTTTGTGTGGTGTTTATGTTAAAATTCTTGGTGTTAAGCAACAGGGACCAAATAGAGCTAACCTAAGGCAGAGGGAAAGAGAGAGAGAAGTAAATTCATTCAAAGACAGGAAAAGAGATTAAGGAGATTGGGACTCAGGCTCAAAAGGGCCAGAGACCAGGACGGCTCAGTGGGCCTCAGTGGTGGGAGCTATTGCACCATCTCTTTAGGGCATCACCATTGAGAGGGATTCCCTCTAAGTACATGGTCTTTGTGCTGTTCTACTCAGGATTTCATTTCCAAAACACAACATCTGACTGGTCTGATGTAGCTAGTACGCTTATCCCTTGCCAGAACGGACACTTAAAAAGAAGTCCCAACAAGACCACCACACCCAAAGAGGGAAGGGTTGTTCTCCAAAATTAAATCAAGGCAGGTCATACAACAGATAGCACGGGTGGCCTGCCATCGCATTTCCTTTCCCCTTGCAATGGGACAGCCTCAGAATCACCCCGTGGTCTCTCCCTGACCTCTCCTGACACCTCCCTTCCGGTGAAAAGGGGCCTTGCCATGCTCACTCACTGTGAGACCTGCTAGGTGACCCGCATATCTAGTCAAACAAGTTCATCTGAAGCAGGGCTTTCGTAGATGACGATATCATAATATCCCATCTCCCCAGACAACATTTGAAGGCCCACACCTGAAAGCTAAGGGGTGAGAATCAGGGAGACTCTGAGCACTGTGGCCAAGCCACTGGGGGGAACGATGCTGGGCCAGGGGACTTCTAGTGTCATCAAAACAGCCAACTCCTACAGCCAGGGATAGGAGTATCCTGCGGTGGTGAAGGGAAGATATAATCACAGCAAACATTTTAATTCATACGTATATTTTATTTGTCTGGATGGCCTTCAGATAAATCCTGTTGTAACAAGGGAGGGTCTGACCAGGTCACTGGGCAAAGCAGAAGGGTCCCTGAGGCGTCAGGAAACGCTGCGCTCCCCAAGCTGAGGGAGGGATTACAGGAAACCCCAAGGAGGCGAACTGAAGCCACAGTTAGCGTGTGACTCCACATCCCTGGTAGAGAGTAAACAAGACAGAACATAACCTCCACCCCTGGGCAGAGACCCTATGTCCCCTGTGCAGGCCTAGGAAATACTCTTACCCACTTCCGGATCATGGCAGCGGGAGAAGGGGCAGAGACGCTGTAGGGGCTAATGCGTGCTGCATGTTAGCCTGACTTGGCTGACAAGGTGGACACTCGCACAGCACATAGGATTTGGGGGAAAAGACTTGAAAATAAAGGGAGTGCAGAATTTTTTTTTTTTTTTTTTTGCCTTGCCCTCACTTGCACGGTCAGGAGCCAGCTCACAGAGGCCGAGCCTCACGCACAGGACACATGCCTCACCAGCCCTGGGCCTGCAGGACACTGAGGTCCTGCACCGCATGGCACAGATCCTGGACCTCTCCCATTCTCTCGCTCTGAGAGAAGCACACAGGCTCATGGGCCAGGAATGTTTGCCAGCCTGGGGATGGCGAGCAGCCTTGGACACCGGGGCCCCTTGGATGGAGCCCCTCGCACCACTTGTTGCAGTGATCTGGCAGTGTGCCCCAGCCCCAGGAGAGAGAGGAAGCTGCAGCAAGACAATAAGGACACTGGCTCCACAAGTGCACACTCCAGACAGAGAGCACCTGAAGCTGGAGAGACAGACACCCATCTAGTAGGAGCTTTGGGACCCAGGAGGACAGATAAGAATGGAGTGGAATGTCTGGACACAATGATCCTGGTCCTGGGGGTGGCTGGCTTCTTTCTGTGTTTTGCAGAAGAAAACAGCTTGGAACCTGGGGATCCCCAGCCCCCCCAAATTGGACACTATCTTAATAAAAATCTTTTTCTTTCCCCAGCAATTACTGTGTTATGCTTGTGGACAGTGGCAGGAGGCCAAATCCGACTTTGTTCGGTAACACTGTTAGCTAGGATGATGGTGACTATCTTTCTCTACTCTCCACCCCAAGACACTCATTCACGAACACACATTCTACCCACTTTCTATGTCTGAACCCATGAGAGCATAGGCACGGAAAAGGATGGTTAAAAATGAGCATGATCCAGCAATAGCTCCAGGATGCAAGCCAAAGTCTCCGTATTCCTAGATAAGACCTCTTGCCCTGCAATAAACCCTAACTATCCACTGTGACCTAGGCCCTCCTGGCATGGCAGGCTCTGGGGATGTGCAGGGCCAGGCGTTCACTCCTTATTAGCAGATGATAAAGCAAGGCTGTGTCTTCTGTCCCTTAACATCCTTTCAGAGGAAGAAACTACCCAGCACAAGGTGAAGGCAGCTAGGAAGAAACACAAACTGTATTCAAGTCAAAAGAATATTTCTCCCTAAACCCTAACTCCTTAATCAGCACCAAAAATTCTCTTAATATTTCACTTATGTCTGCAGGCTTAGGCCACATACACTCCATGGCTGCATCCTCTCCCATTCCTTAATTCTTGGTGTAATTGGACAATTAAGCCACTTTTTAAAAGCATGTAGTATTTTTCATATCACTCAGACTGTGTGGTCTCTATGTACTATTTCTTACTAAAAGGAACAAGAGATTCTTGAAGAAATGGCTGGATATGAGGCAGGATATACATGAACTAAACCTACAATGCTTTTTAATTCCAGGAATCAAGGAAGTCATTGAGATCATCAGAATTGTGTCAAAAAGAACTAGAGCTTCACACTAGCCAAAAGTAGGTCAATTTCAGCATCAAAATAATTAGGCCAAACTGGGTCAATTTGAGCCAAAAATAACTGCAATAGATTGAAGGAAATCAAACTTCCTAAATCCATGATGTCATAATGATACTTTTTAAAAATCCCCATTGATTAACTCAAAAGATGCTACGGAATCCATTTGTTTTTCTGAAAACTGGTAAGGAATAAAAGTGGGGGAAGAAGAAGTCAAGAATATACTCTGCTTTTCCTATATAAAAGTATCTTTGGAAAGCCAAATTGTTGATGGATAGTTTCTCATGATCAATGTATTCCAGCTAATAATAAGAGAGGAATGATTGTCTTAGAAACTAAATGTTTTGCAAAGCCCTATTGAACTGAGGGATCTAGGCAATGACCATCAATGGCTGACCATTTACCTCACCAAAAGAGAGAACAAGATGTTGCAAGCCTCTGCATTATGTACACAAATCACCTCTCTTCTAATTAAACCCAAATTGAATGAGCCTCTGAATATAAGTGCCTCTTTACAGGGAATACAAAAGACAATGGAATATGTCAAAGGACAATGTGGAGATACAGGAAGCAAAGTCCAGACCATGAGAGACTCTCTATGACAAATGACCTAGTTTCTTTAACAAATAAATTGGAAGCAGAGAGGGGAAGACCAGAAGGTAGAGGAGAACAAGGGGTTGGGAGGAGAGGAAAGGGAGGAGGAGGAGGAGAACAGTAGGTGAAGAAAGACTGGAGAGGAGAGAGAAAGGCAAGGGAAGGAGAGGAAAGCTATAGATCAAAAGAGGCTGAAGAGACATCAATCAACTGTAAGCCCCAAACCATCATTATTTGCAACTTGATTCAAGCTGATTTTTGAAATTATGAGACAATTGGGATAATTTGAGTACTCACTAAATATTTGATATTAAGGCATTATTGTTTTAAATGATAGTGGAATAACAATAAGGCATTATTGTTTAAATGTTAGAACTTTTTAAAAATATATTTTATTGATTATGCTACTACAGTTGTCCCATTTCCCCCCTTCACTCCCTGCTACCCTGCACACTCCCTCCTACCCACATACCCCCCTTTAGTTCATGTCCATGTGTCATAAGTTCTTTAGCTTCTACTTTTCCCACACTATTCTTGCCCTCCCCCTGTCTATTTTCTACCTACTATCTATGCTACTTGTCCTCTGTACCTTGTCCCCCTCAGTCCTCCTCCCACTCCCCTGTTGATAACCCTCCATGTCATCTCCATTTCTGAGGTTCTGTTCCTATTCTAGCTGTTGGCTTAGTTTGCTTTTGTTTTAGGTGTGGTTGTTAATATCTGTGAGTTTGCTGTCTCTTTACTGTCCTATTTTTTATCTTCTTTTTCTTAAATAAGTCCCTTTAACACTTCATATAATAAGGGCTTGGTGATGATGAACTCCTTTAACTTGACCTTATCTGAAAAGCGCTTTATCTTCCCTTCCATTCTAAATGACAGCTTTGCTGGTTAGAGCAATCTTGGATGTAGGTCCTTGACTTGCATGACTTGGAATATTTCTTTCCAGCCCCTTCTTGCCTGGAAGGTCTCTTTTGAGAAATCAGCTGACAGTCTGATGGGAACTCCTTTGTAGGTGACTGTCCCTTATCTCTTGCTGCTTCTGGAATTCTCTCCTTCATTTTAATCTTGGCTAATGCAATTATGATGTGCCTTGGTGTGTCCCTCCCTGGGTCCAACTTCTTCGGGACTCTCTGAGCTTCCTAGACTTCCTGGAAGTATATTTCCTTTGTCAGATTGGGGAAGGTCTCCTTTATTATTTGTTCAAATAAGTTTTCCACTTGTTGCTCCTCCTCTTCCCCTTCTGGTACCCCAATAATTCGGATGTTGGAACATTTAAAGTTGTCCTGGAGGTTCCTAAGCCTCTCCTCATTTTTTTGAATTCTTGTTTCTTCCTTGTTTTCCATATGGTTGTTTCTTTCTTCCTTCTGGTCCACTCCATTGATTTGAGACCCAGTTTTCTTCCCATCTCTGTTGGTTCCCTGTGCATTTTCATTCATTTCACTTATTGTAGCCTTCATTTTTTCATCTAATTTGTGACCAAAATCAACCAATTCCATGAGTATCCTGATCACCAGTGCTTTGAACCGTGCATCTGACAGGTTGGCTATCTCTTCCTCTCTTAGATATATTTCCTCTGGGGCTTTGATCTGTTCTTCTGTTTGGGCCATTTCTTTTTCTTTTTCTTCTTCTTTTTTTTTTTGGTCTGGTCATGCCTGTTACTATGAGGGACAGAGCCTTAGGTGTTCACCAGGGCGGGCAACCCACGTTGCTGGGTTGTGACACTGTATGTGGGGGCAGGGTCCAAGAGGGAGCAATGGCGCTTGCTCTGCTCTCTCTCTCAGGTTTCAGTCCCTTCTGCTGCTTCCCACAAGCAAATTGGGCCCTTCTGGTGCTGCCTCCGACGTGGGTAGGCTTGTGTATGTTCTAGGACCCTGTGGGTCTCTCCAACAAACTCTCCTGTGAGGCTGGGAGTCTCTCCCAGCACCTCAACCCAAGTGTTGTCAATCAGTGCTTTTAGGCTTTATTTCCCAGTGCTGGAGCCCTGGATTGCATGGTTCATCTCACTCCCTGTTTTCACCTGGTTTACCTGCATGAAATTGTGTGACTGTGGTCAGTCAGCCACCTTGAGTGCCTCACTGGGTCTGCCTGTTGCCACCCCATGCCTGGGGACTGTCAGCCGCCACCTGTGTGCCCAGGTCCAAAAGCCACCACTTTTTCCCACTGTGACCCCTCTCCACTGACTGCCGACTCCGCGCCTCTTACCAGTCTGGATGAATGGTTGTCAGACTTCCATACAGTTCAATTTTCTGTCAGTTCTGTTGGGTTTTTTGTTTGTTTCTAAATTTTTGTTGTCCTTAATTTTGGTTGTACAAGGAGGCACAGTGTGTCTACCTACACCTCCATCTTGGCCAGAAGTCCCTTCTTAGTAGAACTTTTTTTTAAAAGTCCTTATTATTTTTATACATTCCAAAGCTGGCAAAAAAAAAAAAAATGCCAAAAGTGCAAAAATCTGATTGATGAATTTTTTGGACAATGGACAAATGGAAGGACAGGTGGAAGAATAGATGGATGGAAAATAAGCTTTGCTCTTTAATATGCCAGTGGACAGGAGAGAGGTGGGTTAAAAGCACTGTGGAGGATATTGTAGACTACTTCACTCAACACTCTTCTCAAACACATCTAGTGTACAGAGGCTGGACCCTCATTTGCCTAGAGTACCAGATGTATTCAGTTGGCAAGCAGTTCTTCTAGTTTTTTTTCCATACAGTGGCTCTAGTAGGGCTTAGTTGTCTTTAACTTTATTTGGAACAATTTTGTTAGATTGTATTGTGAAAACTGTCCTAGCAGCATGTGTTTAAAAAAAAATCAAAATTGGTGAATTTTTGTGCAGCCATTTTAATATTCAAGATAGAAGAAAATATGTAACATTTTCAGCATATTATGGTTGATTATTTCAAGAAAGGTAAAAATGCAACTGAAATGCAAAAAAAAAAAAGGTTTGTATAATATATGGAGAAGGTGCTGTGACCAATCGAATATGTCAAAAGTGGTTTGCAAACTTTCTTGGTACTATTGACATTTTGGCCAAATAATTCTTTCATATTTAGCAGCACCCCTGGCCTCTTTGACTGGAAGCCAATAGCAGGAGATAGCTGACATACTCAAAATATCCAAATTAATAGTTACTGGTGAAAATGGAAAAAGTGTCTTTTATTTTACAGAAAAAACTATACGAATCTTTTGGCCAACCCAATACTTTAGGTTCTACCTTTCAGAAGTCCTAGTGTGAGACCTTGCTTCAGAACTGAATCATTTGGGAAGAGGGGCAGGATCTGGGACACATTTTACTGGTTTGGATTATGGCAGCATGACTCTGCTGGCAGCACGGTGGCGGCGTCTAGATGCTGTAGCTGCTCCCTTATTCCGTGACCATGACCAAGGCAGCCCATCCCTTGACAGCTCAGTTCTGCAGTTTAAGTTGAGAAGTTGTTCTTCTTTAAAGCTCAACCTCAATTCTCTGTCTTCAGCCTTCACAAAATTCTGCAAGTTGTCTCTATCCCTTAATGCAACGGTCCCCAACATTTTTGTCACCAGGTACCAGTTTCATGGAAGATAGTTTTTCCACGGACATGGTGGGAGGGTGAGCAGGGGAATGCTTTTGGGATGATTCAAGTGCAATATATCAAGTTCCCCTCCTTCAGTGTACCCCAAGTCCTAACAGGCCCAAACGAGTACCAGTCCACAGACCGAAGGCTGGGAACCCCTGCCTTAATAAATCTTTTTCTTAACTAGTTGGAGTGGGCTCCGTTATCTCCAGCAGAGAACCCATCCAAGCTAAATCTCACAAAAGTGAGCATTGGACCTCCCTTTGGAGAGATATGCATTCCAATCATTGGACACTGCGTATGCCTAGCTGCCTCTGGGAACATTTTTAAAGTTAAAAGTGATGGGCAGCCTGGCACAATAAATTTTCATTAGGTCCAAAAAGAAATTAGTTTTAAGGCTAGCACAGGGCTGCCAATGTGACACCTTACCACGTCATTCGTTCGTGAAGGGATGAAAAACTCCTCTGAACCCCAAAGCTGTCCCATCATCAGTTGACTACTTATAGAATCATCTTTTCACTGGTATCAGTTGAATCTTGACCTCAAACCAGAAACAAGCAATAAAAGAAAGAATAAAAGAAAGAATCTCTCCAAGCTGGAGAGATTGTTTCTTATTATACCCCTTCTGCACCTGTCACATGTCAAGCCTGAAAATGTGCCTAAGTGATGTACTTCACCGCAGGTGGGCGCCCAATGTCATTCTCTGAGAGAAGTCCCTGCTCTACAGTGGCACAGTGTGAGGGAAGACAGCGCCTCACAGAGGAGCACACCAGTCTCTTCTTCCGCCAGGGATTTACAGAGTCTGTGTTCCAGGCATTCCTGACAGCTCTGCCTTCCTCAGAAGACAGGATAGATAAAGTATTCGAGAGCCGCAGAGTGGGTCTCCCCAAATTTATCCCAGCCCTACCTTCAACAGAAAGGGCAAAATGGAGGCCACGGGGGAGCACTGGAATGTGGAATCTGAAGACCGGGGCTTTTTTTTTTTTTTTTTTTTTTTGCTCATGACTTTTATTTTCCTTATTGCCCAAAGGCAGGTTAACAAAAACCTACCTTGCCATGAGTCACAGAGACAACATTTTTTTAAAAAAGTTCTTTGCTAGCTCTACAGCATGTGAATGAGTTATTGTATCACGCTGAATGTGGGTACCCAGGAGTGGTAGCACTCATGCTGTTTAAATCTTATAGCACGGTGATTTTCTTGCTGTATTCTTCAGGCTGGGCTCTAAAGTCCTCCCTATTAGAATCTGACAAACTCAGCCTTGGGGGAAGAGTGTCTTGCTGTTTTCAAAACACCCAAAGGGCTTAACATTTAGAAATCACATACCTCCCCTACTTCCCTACTGTTAGATAAATTGTGGGGCCATAGAACCTTTGCAGAGTATGTGGAAATTACTCTCTGGTGATTTATCTTGTTCCAAACCCATAGATAAGAATTCATTGCATTTGGCAGTGACAAATTTGACCTGTTTGCCATACAAGATTATGAAGGCAGATCGGGGGAAAGTGGACTGCAGCTGCATCTATCACTTTTTCAGGGACCGGGTGATAGCATATTTTGATGTACTTCTTCCCCTCTGCATAAATCTCAGAGGCTTAGCCCCTCCAACCTGTACCATGCACCATGGAAAAAGTACCTCAGTATCCATTCACAGAACTTGGGAAAGAAAGGACCAAGAGAAGCATAAAGCTGCTTGCTTATCTAAGCCCAGCCTGCCCAGCCTGACTCAGTGTTCTCTCTAGCCAATGGGAGAAAGGATGATCTGAGTGGAGCTGGGCATGAAAGCATATTGTCTTTCTTGTACTGGGCAGAACCAAGCCTGAGGAGGAATGGTGCTCGGTGAGAATTGTTCTTTTCCCCACCTGGAGCAAATGTACGGCAGCCATTCACAGATGACCCCCCAGAAGATCAGCCAAAGAGCAAAAGGGACAGGGAAGCAGACCATCCCCATTCTGGAGAGTAAATGCATGTCATTGCTCTCCTTCTCTGTGGCAATATGCCTGACTCATTCCCAAGGACTATCCACTGAACATCCAGGAGGAAGAGAAGAAAGTCCTTGCTCACATGCACTTACCTGAAGATATAACACCTGCAGGAGGATTTAACATCCTGGGTCTGTCATTGATTTGGGATGGTGCTAAGCATATGTGGCATCTGAAATACCCATGCTCAAAGGGTACAGCCAGTGAAATGAGAGGGGTTGTCTGCCTGATTCTCTCTCCACGATATGAAGGCCAGGACCAAGACTAGGTGTAAACCAAAAGCTGAGGCAGGGCTTGGGTCCTGAAGGGCTGAGGTTAGGATATGGAGTTCCTACCTAAGGTTAGCGGGGTCCCCGGAATCAAAGGGGCCAGGTCAGGAGATAAGGTTAGAGCTCAGTGACAGGGGGAAACCCCTCGGGAACCTCCAGCTTGCAGGAGCCAAAGGCAGGATCCAACTGGAATATAGAGCCGAGACAGGGTCAGGCAGGAATGAAGTCTAAGCTAAAGCAGATGAGGCAGAAGTACGAAGGAGCTGGTGGCGTTGGGCAAAGACCCAAATCACCCACGGGTACTGTTCATGACTCCATTTAATGGGTCAGTAGTTTAAAGAGACTCACTGGGTTGGGCTAGCTAATCAGGCCAGGACATGAAAGACAACAACTTATTGAGCTATTGCTATGTAGATACTATCAAGCCAGAGCAAGAGAGACAGCCATCTTTAAAAAAATAAATAAAATAAAGTAAAGTAAAGTAACGTAAAGTAAAATAAAATAAAATATAAAATAAACTTATTGAACTCTTACTTTGTTCTTACTTGTAATAACATCCCATGAATTCACTCATTTAATACAGTAATACCATAAGGATGGTACTATTCTTACCCCCATTTTACATTTGAGTTAAAAAGCAAACAAAAAAGGGATGTCCTAGAGAAGTAAAACAAATAGCCAAAGGTCCTACTACCAATAAGAGACCAAGCTGAGTTCAAACCCAAATCACGGGCCTTCAGATTCCTCTAGCTTAACCATCAGCTTCACTATGCATCATAAGCATCTGCTTTTTACTAGTATTAATATACCTGATATTCTTAGAGTAACAACAAAATAATACCTTAAAAGTAGTCAAAACACAAAGCTCATAAGAAGAAATTAACTACTCATAGTCAGGGATTGTGAGAAGAGGTAAGGATTCTAAAGTCATCTAGTTCAACCCCCTTGTCATGGAGATAAAGTTGTTACTTGCCCAAAGTCACTGTGATGGAGACTTGCAGCCCTCATCCATAGCTGGTCCTCCTCTCCTTTGTGGGCATTCAGGAAGGACATCATCGCCCTGGCAGTTACAGGTCAATGGGCTGTGTGTGGCAGTGAACACGTGTCACTCTTGGGCTCAAGTATTTTAATGTGGAGGCATTTGAGAGGGGGTGTGAGTCCTTCGTGACCTCTCTTCCTCTGCGGTGGTGACCCTGATAGCTTCATGCACCAGATGATATGTTACAAGATCCCTGAGTCACCACTTGGAGGAAATCTATCTCAGGGAGTCATCAGACCAGAAACACACTTTGCATAAACACGAAATAGGTGCTTATGCATTAAGCAACTAAGATTTAAAGGAAGTTTTTTTTTTGTTCCTAAGCAAGCCCCCTCCCACCCACACTCATTAACATAGTCACCTGATTATCACCAGTTAACGATATGACCCCTTAGCTAAATTATAAATCTTCTTAAAATTTCTTTCAGTTCAATAAATTCCACAAATCAAATGGTTTTATTTCTGGATAACCACACGCAGAATGATGAATTTGACTCTTCTCTTTACCTCCCGCAAAAATTAACTCAAAATGGATTAAAAACTTAACCATAATACCTGAAACTGTAAAACTCCTAAAAGAAAACATAGGGAGGAAGCTCCTTGACATTGATCTTGGCAATGATTTTTTGGATATGACAAAGAGTGTGAGCAACAAAAGCAAAAATTAACATGTGGGACTACATCTGACGAAAAAGTATCTGCCCAGCAATGGAAACAATTAAAATGCAAAGGCAACCTACAGAATGAAAGAAAATATGTGCAAACCACAGGTCAGATAAGGGGTTAATATCCAAAATATATAAAGAACTCACACAACTCAATAACCAAATACAAACAACCTCATTAAAAAGTGGGCAGAGAAACTACACAGACATTTTTTCCAAGGAGGACATTCAAATGGCAAACGGGTACATGAAAAGATGTTTAACATTCCATTTCAAAATATACTAAAATCTCTCTAATTCAGAGATCACATTTCATACAGTCTCAACTTTAACACATAGTTAAAAATGAGAAATACATATTTAGAAAACCCAGAAACTTATGCAATAAAGTTCAGGCATTTTCTACCACAGGAGAGACTCTTAGGTTCATGTAGATCTTGGTGACTTTTAATTTACATACAGTTCTAACCAACTGTTCTTTTTCTTCCAATCACAGAAAATTAGGATCCTCTAGGTTTCTAGAAGCAGGCGCACAGGTAGCAAAAGTTATAGCTGAGAGAGACTCACATGAAAAGGACTCGGCCCCTGACAGTAGTCAGTGGTTGGAGCGACAGCTTGCTCGTTGTTGTTTAACCATCCCTAAGACAGCAGAAGCATGTGTAAAATAGTGGGAAAAATTTCCTCCAAGAGTTTTTATTTTTAAGTTCAGACTTTAAAAGAAAGAACTCCAAGTTTTAAAGCTGTCAAAATTATGAAGAGGGAGACAGAGACAAAGAGATAACTAGATTAATCCATTTCAAAAATGCTATAGTGTTTTATTAAGGTAGGATTTGGGGAACTTTTATTTTCTGCATTTTACTTGATTATACTTAAAAGGTTTCTGCAATAATTATGTATTACTTTTGTGGTAAAATCTAGTTTTTTTTTAAAGGATGAATGCAGGGCATGAAAAAAACATGGAGTAAATAATTCTTCAACTGACTAAGTTAAAAAAGGATGCATGGGGTCTGCTGGCCCATTTTGATGCATCGTCAAATGAATAACCACTATGAAATATATAGTTTTTTTCCTTTTCTCAGGTATGTAAGACAAACCGTGCTCACTTCAGACTCCATCTTGGTTGGGCACATAAGTCGGTAGTATGATCCTATAGGACTTGTAGAAATAATGAGGCATTAACTAACTTAGGACCAATAGAACAGAGCCAAGTTCCACCTGCTTATTCATTTTGCTAATGAGAAAACAGGCTGAGCTGCCTTTACATGTTTAGGGGAGCTGAACCTTGGATGCCCCATAAGAAATAAAGATTCTTCTGAATTAAGATAATTATATTGGATATAGAATTAGATAATTATACTGGTATTTACATGAGAGACTTGATACCACCAGGTGGCACAGAGTGGTGACTGAGTTGTCGTACCAGTTGCCCCATAAACTAGTCCAAAGGTAAAGACGCCATTGAAGACTAGCATTTTTTCCATTCCAATGTGTCAATTTCAGGGTTGATATGTTCAGAAGATTTAACTACTGATTCAGCCTGGGCACTGACCAATTAGAATAGATGCCAGGGTAAATAACTGCTATACCTGTGCCAAGGCATTCCTGCTGAATGTCAACCCACCTTGGTGAGTTTCTTTTTAAAAGCTGGGATTATTAATTGGCTGGGGAGTTTCTTTATTCAAAGACCCAGTCAATGAATTATAAGCCTTATAAGTAGAATAAGCTATCATCAAAAAAAGAAAAAACCTCCAATCTCACCTCACCCTGCTGAAAAAATTACTTCAATCCATCATGCAAGAGACAGGCTACCAATAATAGATATTACGTAGACCCTTATAACACCATTAAAGGGAAAAGTATCAGAAAACTGGCATGATGTTCCTGACAAGCCCTCCAGCACTGCTGAGTGAGGTTACCTCCAGCCAAACCACAACTTCTGTCGTAAGAAAACTGAATTATGATACAAAAGAAAACGTTTCACTCTAGCTTAGGCAGATTATGAGCCAAATTATCCTTAAAAACCCTTTGCAGGGAGAAAAGAAACAAACTCAATTTGTAGAGGCAAAAAATAAGGCCACAAGCAATGCTCAAACTCTTACCCAGGAAGAGAGAGGTTGCCTACATCATGGTCACAATGAAGGCAGAAACAAATGAGTGGAATACATGTGTCGGCCACTCTCCCAAATGTTGAGTGCTTTACAGCAGGTAAGTGGCTGAGCGAAAATTGCAGATGTCTGAACAGAACCACACAGATGCACCGACAAGTAAGAGTGAGTGTTGAGGAGACAACAGGGACCCGTGAGGACTATCACTGCCAGAGAGTGTGTGCCCATCTAAAGGGACAGCCACCACTCACAGGTGCCACGAGGAATGAAAGTCCAATGTTGATGGACCTTTCCATTTTTTTAATGAAAAGTTGGTAAAATGGGTATTTATCTTAAATTTCTTGATTTCCAATGTAAGCAAACAGTTTTTAAAAGAGGTCAGCAACACTCTGTGTGACAAACTGAACATATATCCAGGGCAAAAGTTTCAACCCCTGATTTAATCAACTGCTTCATTCAGAAATATTTTGAGTATCTTCGGAATACCAGATACTATGTAAGACCTAAAGGATATACTTCATAAGGAAAAACTTCTGCCTTCAAAAATCTTATAATCGCCCTGGCCAGTGTGGCTCAGTTGGTTGGAGCATCATCCCGTAACTGAAGGGTTGGGAGTTTGATTCCTGGTTTAGGTGCATACTTAGGTTGTGGGTTTGATCCCTAGTCAGGGCACATGAGGGTTCAATCCTGATCTCCAGTCCGGGCACGCACAGGAGGCATGCAGTTGATATTTCTCTCCCTTCCTCTTTCTCTAAAAGCAATGAAAAAAGTGCCCCAGAATGTGAGTCACTTGGTTGGAACATTATTCCATGCACCAAAAGGTTGAAGGTTCAGTTCCTAGTCAGGGCACATACCTAGGTTGTGGGTTTGATCCCCAGTGAGGATATCTGTGGGAGGCAACCAATAGGTGTCTCTCTCTCTTCCCTTTCCTCTCTAAAATCAATAAAAACATTTAAAAAAATTTTTTAAATAAATAAAACCCATGAAAAAAAGTGTCCTCAGGTGAGGATTTAAAAAAATCTTACAATCTAATGTATGACAGAGATGATTCCCAAATAATTATAGTACTGGACCATGTGTGCCTCTGTGGTACATAACAGAGAATCCTAACCCAGACTTAAGGGGGGGGGGGGTCAAATGGCTTTGCCAAAGAAGTAATATTTAAGACCAGAAAGGTAGCTCTTAAACTAATATGTCAGTTAGCTTTGGCTGCATAACAAACTCCAAAACTTATTGCTTAAAGTGAGAACTTGTTTAGCTCATGATTCTGTAGGCTAGCACTTCAGCTGGGCCCAGCTGGGCTGTCAGCTGATCTGGATCTTCCTAACACATCAGCAGGGAGCAGCCAGGTTGGTCAGGGGCTGGCCAGGAGCTGCTGCTGCGGATGGCCTTTCCTGGGACAGCCCATGTCTGCTCCCCACGGGCTCTCATTTCCGGCAGGCCAGCCCAGGGTTGCACTCACGGCGGCTGGGCAACTTTCCAAGGGAACCAGTAGAAACACACAAGCCTTTCTGAGGACGAGACTCAGAACTGGCACATAGTAACTTCCTCCACACTGTACTGAACCAAGTCCAAGGGCCACCATACTCAAGGGGAGGGAAAACGATCTCCACCTCTTGATAGGAAGTCACATTGCAGAAAGTGTGGATTCAGGGAGGGGTGGGGAAGTGTGGCCATTTTGACAACCTATCTCACCTGATAAGAAGGCAAGGCAGGTGCAAAAGCCTGCAGGTAAGAGAGCAGATGGAGTTTGGGATGCTCCATGTTGTTTGGTATGATAGAAACAAAGAGGGCGAAGGAAGAACTGAGGAGAGACACGATGAGGGTGGTGAGAAGCAGCCAGATCACGAAGGGCCTACCATGTAGGTAGCCCAGTGAAACAGAGAGATAATATAATAAATATAATAAGCATAATAAACATAATGTGATATGTGATGTGATGTGATGTGATGTGATGTGATGTGATGTGATATGATGCAAGGTTAAACATGAGCATCCTAAGGAAAATGTTCTGGGGGCTCATGAGAAAGGAGATATATTTAGTTTGAAAAATTAGAGAAGCCTTCATGTCGGAGGTAGAAGTCCAGCTGAACTTCAAATAAAAAAATTTTCCAGGTAGAGATATAAAGGTGAAAGTCTCAGTATTAATTGGCTAAAGTACAGGGGAAGGAAAGCCCAAAATGTATACGGGTAAGCAGTGTGGTTTGGCAAAGCGGAGGGCAGCAGTTCTCAATTACTTTTCACCTTAACCTCCTGAAAGATGATGTTCCTGCGTGAGACGCTCCCACTTCACATCCCGATTACAGCAGTTAAGACAGACCGTGGTGTTACATAAAATCACCAGGCTCCAGGTTATTACCTCGCCCTCTCTTGCCCACTGTTTTTTGTGACACTGAGTTTGAGAATGTAAGCTTTCCTAGGGTAGCAATGAAAGACGTGGCTGAGAAGATGTGTGAGGTTCTCAAACACCAGGCTGATGAATTTTAACCTAGGGAAGGCAGTAAAGAGCACTGAATGTTGTTGAGTGCAACAGAAACATAAATTGAGTGGTATTTTGCAAACATACACCTAACCAAAGTGGATAAAATGGAGCAGACAGAAACTGAAAGAGAATCTTTCTTTCGTATCTGCAGCTCATGGTAGGCAAGACTAATCGATAAGGGACTTTTCCTAGAGAAGCCCAGATATGTCATCCAACTTCCTCCTAACTAGTGTTCTACTGGTATAGGAGGAGGTGGAGCTGAAAAAACGAACTGGAGCCTAGAGGCTGCCCTGGGGCTAGAGATAGGTAGGCCTTGCAGAGGTTGAGAGTCCTTCTGGGACGGAGGCAGAGCCAGGTGGTGTGTGGAAATGAAAGCAGTGTGAGTGAAGTGTGTCCCTGGGCTTTGACACTTGCTCAGTTGCAAGGTGAAGGAGAGGGGGAAACCAAACACCATTCCAATTTTTTTAATATTGGAGGGAGCCGTGGTACCATGAAGCAAAGAAAAGGAAACTTGGGAAAACAAACTACTTGTACAGGTTAGAAGAAATAGATTTGGTTTGCTTGTTGAGTGTAAATACCAGGCCTAGAAGCATCAGAATGAGGTTTGAGACTAAGCTTTGTACTGACAGCATTTCTTCCAAATTCCAGCAACATTAAAAGAATGTGTATAGGAGAGAAACGGACTTCTTATTTCCCCTAAAAATATTGCAACATCATTCAAGGTTCTCGGCAAAACCCAGAAAAGGAAGAAAGGTGAAAAAGTGGTTGGCAAAGAGATTTGTTTTTCTTTTGCAAAAGAAACAAAGGAAAGAAATGACTCCTGTGTTGCATACCGGGCCTCGGCCACACATGTTGAAAGCTGGTTTCCCACCCCACCTTTCAACTTCTGCTCTGTCTGAAGTTCAGAGTTAATGAAACACATGAAAAACTGAATCAAATTATGATATCCATGCTCTGCTACCTTTACTTGAGTTCAGTTTTCACGCAACAAACATAGGGGCCCATGGTCATTGGAGAGGAGCTGAATTTCCAGTGCAGGGAAATAATAAAGAATTATGAATTGGACTACAGGTTCTGGATTAACATTTCCTTGACTTCAAATCCTGACACTGCCCTCACCTGAAGAAGTCACTCAACTTCTCTATGCATCTATTTCCTCATCTGTAAAATGGAGAGTATAATTGTATTCACATCTTAAGGTTGTTGCGAGAATTAATTGAGAAATACAGAGCACTCAATTATTAAATATGATTGCTTTATAATTACCCTTAGTCTTTTTTATATAGACACTCTTTCAAATGCTAATGAATAGTTCCTCTTATACATTAATATCATCCATAGAGAGTTCTCACATTTTTTTAAAGGAAAATTTCCTTTAGTTTAGCATGAGTACATGAGGAGCTTCAATAACCTGCTTATGAATGAATGACTCCTATGATAGGAACTTTTAGAGACTTCCCCATTCTTTGAGGACATGATGCTAAGCAACAGAAAAAACATCCAGTTAATATACTATCAGATGCCAGTCTTACCCAGTCTCCCTGTATGTGAACTTAGAGGGATGGACTTCAACAAGTGACTCTCCACAGCTGGGTGTGACCAATTTCTCGTTTCTACTTCTACTGCCCCCAAAAGCTAAGTAAGGATTAGAACACTCTTTCATTTCAGCTCCAAGGATTTACTTAGAAATTCTTCCTCTTATTAATATAATAACAGAAATAAGGGGTTATGGTTTAAATTAGCCTCGTTCAGGGATCTGACCATTTTGGAATGCAACAGTCTGCCCTGGAAAGGTGACCTGGCCAGAGTACGCACCCTCTGCAAACTTGTAGATATGTTCTGTTAGGAAAACCTGATCCTGTGTCTATCAAAATGTTCTACCACAATACAAAATGATTTCTTTCTGAGGCTATTTTTTCTCCTAATGTTGCAAACCAGCGCATGATTTCTTTACCAATTAATTTTCTCAACACATATTAGCAGTGGTGTGCTGCTGAATGTTGAACAGCGGGATCTCCAGGAATAAAAAGCCCAGCACATCACATTCGCCAATTCCTGTGGTGTAAATACTCCTACTGTGGCTGATTTCAAGCTACCATAGGAAGTCACTGAAAGTGAAGTTGGGGAGATCTGTGTACAATTGGTCCTAATGAGCCAATGTGAACTTCCTTCAACACACCATTATCACTGCATAAAACCCCTCTTAAGCCACCAAGTTTAGTCCCAAGTATAGTGTCATGTCAGTACTGTCCCTGGAGACAATGTGGAGCAGGAATTGAGACTGGATCCTCCAGGTGACTGGTAAAACCATATCCAGCCAGTACACATTGATTAGTTTTGCATCATTAATACATTTCAAGTGTTTTCTTTATGTCAGTTGCTCTTCCCAGACCAGAGTAGCCCACAAGAGCAATCAGGAAATGTGCTTAGCAATAAAAACAATATTGAAAACAGTTCCAAGAGATTCTCTGAGGCCTACAGGGATGTCATTTCTTGGCAGAATCCCAAGAAGCTCATGTTACCTCCTGAGCAGGCATTAAAGTTCTCCTTCAGTCACAGGTGCCATTCTCTGCACTGCCCCCTTGTGGCTTTACTAGCTCACTAGCTGCTGCATCTGGAGATGACTAACCCTAACCACCTTCTTTCCTTCTCTTTCAGTATCTTACTGTTTCTGAAGCTGTTCTCAGCAAGACATGAGGAAAAGCCTCATGAAGCTTGTGCATGCATGTCATTGGACCCCACCTCTTTTGGGAAATGTGGGATACATTCCCTCATGCTGAATGAGAAGATAACTATATAGCACAATTTATTATAGTCATGGCCAAAGTGTCCCTTACAACAGGGAGACTGGGTGTCAGAGTTGCGTCTCCTGAGGGTGACCTCTAATTCAATTTCAGTGCTAGGGGGTGGTTCTTGTCCTCCCATTTCTGAGTCTTGAAGCTGGGGATGGATAACTGGCCATCTCAAAGTTTGAATTACCATGTTTTTCAAGGGAACAGACTCAGACATGATGCTAGGAGAGCTTCTAGTGCCTGCCCCAGGAGATGGTCCAGATTAGTTTGGTTCCTTCCCTCCCTCTCAGCAGTGAATGTACACTGGAGAGTTTATGCGTTCGCCATTTTTCTCACCTACTGTTGACACGACCTTGTCTATAAGCAGATACGCAGGCACTTCCTTCTCTGAGGGTGAAAAGAAGAGACTGGCGAAGTTCTCATTACAGAAAAGCTTTGGAAAGGTGCCTATTTGGAAGAACATTCAGAGTCAGCTCCTGGCATCTCTGCTTTAACCAATGAGGCAAGGTTTCTGGGCATCACTTCACAGCACAACTGTTTCCCTTGGCAAAGGTGATTGGAATGGGGACATGCCTGTCTTCACCCTTCTGCATAAATCTACTTCACAGGACTGTGGAGGCAGTACAGACACTGTATGTGGCATTGCCGTGCAAACTGCAGAATGCTGAGAAGAAGTCACTGATCGGAACAGTGATCCCCCAGAGTTTATGGCTTAACCTATTTCTTTCTCTTCAACTTGACACACTCCTCTATTCTGGCACTTACTGTTTAATGAGTGTGTCTCACTCTACTGGTCAGGTTGGTGTTTGAGTCCCATCCTACTCCTCTCTGTGCCTCCAGCACCACCCCAGAGGTTTGCACACAGCTTCAAGGCAGCTCACAGTGCTAATGAGCTGCAGATGCAGGACTGGAACGTACATCCTTTGATTCCAACTGCAGCGATCACATCTCCTGGACACATGACAGGCGATCAAAAAAATGCCTGATGACAGAGGAAAAGAGACATGGGCAGCCCTTGTCCCTCCGCAGCCTGGGACTGGTTCCTCACAGGGAGCCCCTCCCTAGCTCGTCCCCCGCAGGGCAGGACTTGGAAGACCACATATTCCCCCGTGAAGCAGAGAGGCCAGTGCTGGGGAACCAATGGCATTGCTGGGGTTGAAGAGAGGTAGGCCCAGATTGGGGACAAAAACTGTGTCCCAGCTAGGCTGGGACGCCAACCTGCTGTCCTCCTTCTTTCATGTAGGTCTCCAGAGGGCACGCGCACAGCACCTTTCTGCCTCATCTTCTAATTCCTCCCCCACAGGCATCTAGGAAGGCAGCCCAGTAGCTCACCCTCCAGCCTTCCCTGTCCTTTTCCCTTCTAGGCCTTCCCTCAAGTTCTTCCTCTGCCTAACATGCCTTTTCCCTTCATTCCTCTTAAGAGCACTTACTCAGGCATCAGCATTTCAGCCCCAAAGTTGCCTCCTCTCTGCCCTCCGTGACCCTTTGATTCCTGCATCCACTGCCTTGAGCTACAGCACTGATAGATCACATTGAATTATGGCCCCAGGTCAACACCTGCTCTCCCACCAAACTGCCCACATACACCTGGGGCCGAGATCATTTCTTCAGGATTTTGCCTAGCGCAAGAAGAAATAGATTGGTCAGCGATTGTTGGATGAATAAAGCAAGGAATAATGTAGGAAAAAGTGCCTGTTGGGTACCTCAGTGAATAAACCCCCTCTTCTTCAACCCTTGCCTTATGGAAGCCTTGCTCTGCCACTGCACACCCCGTCTTCTTCAGATCACTAGGCAACTACGAAATGCATCAAAGAAATCAACCAGCTGGCTCACAGAGGAAGCGGGGTGGGACTGAATGATGGGGCTGCAGGACCCTGAGATGCGGAGAGTGGAAGGATGCAGGAGGCACAGGACAAAGCGGAGACTCTGGGCAGTGTGTGGGCAAGGGCCCTTGCTTCAGACAGGCTCATCTCATCGGTGTACACGTCAGTGGTCTTCACGAGTTTCTGCTCACGAAAGCCCTAGAAGAATTTCCTACTGTTTTTCACATTTGAAAACATGGCATCTAAGGCTTTTTTATATGCTTAAATGCTTGCAAAATTTGTAGTATCGAATTTTTTGTATTGGGTTGGCCAAAAAGTCTGTTATGTTTTTTTTTCTGTAAGAAGATACCCTTTTTCATTTTCACCAGTAACTTTATTGACTTGGATATTTTAAGTATGTCAGCTATCTCTCACTACTGGCTTCCAGTGGGTAGAGGCCAGGGATGCTGCTAAACATCTTCCAAAGCATAAGACAGCCCCACAGCAAAGAATTATTTGGCCAAAAACAACAATAGTACCAAGGAACTTCGCAAACCACTTTTGACACGTTGGACCAATCAGAGCACCTTCTCCATACACTAAACAAATCTTTTTTTTTTTTTTTCATTTCAGTTGCATTTTTACCTTTGGTGAAATAATCAATCATAATATACTGAAAATATTGTGTATTTTCTTTCACCTTCAATATTAAATGACCGTACAAAAATTCACCAATCTTGATGTTTTTTTTAAATGCATGCTGATGTGACAACTGTCACAATACAACCTAACCAAATTGTTTTAAATGAAGTAAAAGACAACTAAGCACGACTAGAGACATTGCACTCATGGAAAACATAACAAACTTTTTGGTCAAACCAATACATTGTGCACGTATTTTAAATATGTTTTAGGCAAAACCTTGCACAGCAAAATTGGCATGTTACATTCACAGACCCTAAAGAGCCAAACCAAACTCATCATCAAACCAGGCAGCCAAATCAGAGTGACTGTTAGAAACTATCTACTTCATTTTTATTTCCAATACATGCATTCCTAGGCACACCCTACCCTCATGATAATCTACTCGCTCCACTGTAGTTCTAAGATAGAGAGGCAAGGCCCGAAACCTAGATGAAATGAGGCGTGGTCCGTTTTTGTTTGCTTTGCTCCTTCCTACTGGGCTCTCCCTCTGCAGCCACACCCTCTGAAGCCCCGCCTTTGTGTTTTGCCCAGGCGATCCCTATACCCCTTGCAACCAAGGAGAGATTGTACGCCAACGGTGAGAGTCCAGTGCAATGAAAAGTTTGCCTTTCTTTTCTGAAGGAGAACTCAGGTGAGTTCTTGTGCCAAAAGAATTTTTGGAAACCAGTTCACACCAAAGTTGATGCTAATGATGCCATGAGCCCTTCCCCTGCACCCCAGTATACAATGCCCCCTGTCCATAGATCTTGCTCGCGCATCCCAGTCCCCCTTCCGGGAGCTCAGTATTCCCAACCTGGCCCCCTTGGCCACGACTGCAGCCCCCATTCAGGTTTCCTTCGCTTGCCAGCCCCCTGCCTTCGGAGCACAGTCTCCCAGTTCCTGGTTCTCACCACTTTTCTTTCATCCTGGAAAAACTCCATTACTCAGGGAGAGTGATTTTAAAGAGGTATTTATATTATGGATGTATTAACGACCAATACCTGCCTAAGTTTTAAGGTAGTGTTTGCAGCTTTTCAAAGAGAAACTTGTTTAGAAAAAGGAGTTAGAAATTCGGGCAAGTATAAGAGAAGCTATGATCCCGGAGGAGAAAATATTCTAAATGATTCCCAAACTTTAAGATCAGTTTTTATCACTGTGCTGGGAAGCAATCACTTGGGATCTAAGCTTGACAAGTAGCGTTTCAGGTTTTAAATCTGCAGGAATGCAAACCGGGAAAAGTCACCGGAGTTGGTCAGTTGGTGGATGACACTGCAGTGACAGAAGGGAGAAGGAATGAGACCCCAACTTTACTTAAGTCCCAATGCCCTTGGAAATGCCATCAAATCCAAGTCTTTGGGGATAGTTCCAATCCACTCTGAATCTCAGATACGCTTTAATCGGTAGACTAGGGAAAGACATCCCAGTGATGGGAAGGCCGGTGTGACCCAGTTGAGTAGACTCAAAGACTAGGATTCTAGAGGTTATTTCAGGTCACGCTGCAGACACTTAAGACTAAAGCCATCAAGTTGTAATAAAGAAAAAGACTATATCCAAGATGCCGCTGCTTTTACTCAAGCATGTGGTAAATTTGGAGAAGTTTTCTCTTTAAGCCAAGGAGATGAATCTTGCTTTCCAAAATGGGGTAGGAAACTGGATCTCTGCCACTCAACTTCACCAAGTCAGCAAATAACTCTGCAAACCAAATCTGTATCTCTGAATGGAGATATGAAAATTTGCAGGAAAAAAAAAAACAAGCCAAAAGATACCTTTTGAATTCCACTGTAACTGTGACATTCAAATGACCTGACGATGCAGCACTGGAATTCAGATAGAACAAAGAAAAGCTGCCATTGCAAGCAGAAACATACATGAGTATGAAGAATCTGCTCCCCCCTCCGTCATTATTACTCATTTTCATAATAAACAGCAGGCTAATAAACATCCGTTCCTCTCAATGTCCGAAGGATCTTGTTTGCAAACATGAACAATCATTGCTTTGTTCTCTCGGGAGAAACCAAAACACTATCAATCAAAGCAGAGCTACGTACCCAGACCTTCCGCAGCAGCTGCTTGTTCGAAAACCTCATGTCATTCCTCCAGCAAGCCAGAGCGCCTGATGCTTTTGGATCCTCGGCCCCTGCTCCTCTGAGCAGTGTTGCAGGTTAACTCTTGAAGGCTGGATGCTCTAAGCAAGGAAACCAAAGGCTCGCCAACTTAACTAATTGCATGCTGACTCAGTCACGGGGCAGGA
Organism: Anoura caudifer; assembly: GCA_004027475.1. Classification (NCBI taxonomy): domain Eukaryota; kingdom Metazoa; phylum Chordata; class Mammalia; order Chiroptera; family Phyllostomidae; genus Anoura; species Anoura caudifer. The sequence goes on from PVKU01002742.1 coordinate 50,335, forward strand.
CGCGCTCCAGCTGAGCCTGCTCATGGGCAAACCCTTCCACCATCCTTGGAAGGTCACACCTGGAGTTCATCATTTTGCACTGCACGTACGCAGCCTGGGAAGGAGTCATCCCTTTCTCACACTGACCTGCTTCTCCTATTTGATTTGGAAAATATTACTCCTCCACATTAGTTCCACATCACAGAGAGGAAGCTTTGCAGGACAGAGCAGTGCAGAGATGTCAGTGAGGACCATTTTGGATGAATGAGTTCAGCCTGGGAGAGGGGGTTGCCCCCGATGTTCTAGAAAGGTTGTAACTCGATGGAGGTAATTGATCCATCAAGTTCGGGGAAGCAAATAAGACAGTGTTTACATTTTCCCTGGAATCCTTCTGGGGAAAAACTCAAACATCTATTTCCTGCAGTATTGCAGTATTAAACGGTATCACAGTGTTAAAACAAATCGCATGATTACTAGGGCCCCCAGGGAAAATGGTCATACTTCTAACCCTTTGGGGCCCCAATTAGCAGGCAGCAAAGGCAGAAAAAAAAAATGCAAAGACTTTTAATGTTTGATCAGCTCCTTGAGTTCCATGTCATTCCACCAACATCACGTGCAGGAAGCACAGAAGCCCAGGATGCCTCAAGCAAATGAGTGACACTTTTCCAGTCATTGGTGAGTCACTTAGAATAGTGATATAAGGGCAAAACTTCCCCCTTTTCCTAGGGCAAGTCCCTGGTTTTCTTCAGGCCCTAAGAGAGCCCACTGTGGGACTTAAGGGAAAGAGAAGTCAGGTATAGGGCAGGGAGGAGTGGAAATAGTGTGGTAGGAAATGCACTATGGGAGGCGGGCAGGAAATGGGCATGCAGCCATGTGGGAAACTGGGGTTAGGGGCTTACTCCACACTCTCTTTCCTTCCCAGAGACCGAAGTGGCAGAGTTGCCAGCTGAGGTTTATTAGCTACTAATTGGGCTCCAAGGCTCTGGGGCCTCCTTTGCCTAAAGGCCTTGTGGTCCTGCAAGCTCCAGCAAAGGGAGTGCAAAGCCACCTGTGCCTGGAAAACAGCCTATAGACTGAATGTGTGATAATAAGAATGGCAATACTGTAACAAGAGCAGTGCTGTATAACAATAGCAATACTGTAACAGTACTGTAGCAATAGCTGCTATGTTGGGTGCTTATGCTACCAAATGCAAATGTGCCAAATGCCTTGCACAGCGGTCTGCAGCAAAGACTGCTAGTTCTTCCACAAAATCTGTGTTCCTCTCTTCTTCCTCACCTCTGCTGCAGTCAGGAGTAGCCTTATAGCTGAGGTCTGGCCAATGGAAAGTGAGCAAAAGCGATGTGCACCAATTCCAGTCTTGGCCAATAAAACCTTCTGCGTGCATGATCCTCCAGGCTCTAGACGCGGACTGGGAGGGAGATACTGACAGTGACCTTGGAGGTTTCAGAAAGAAGACACTGCAAAGGCTCCATTGGCCTGAATGACCACATAGGGAGAGCCAGTGACCTTCTCAATACTTCTAAATTTTTTTTTTTTGGGGGGGGGGGGGTGCGGGGAATTGGACGCCAGCATAAAAACGTGTTTTTCAAAATTCTTTTAGGGATATGTAAAGCATAAAGTTTAAAGACCACTTGTCTCCAGAACAAAGACTAGACTCCTTACCAGGCATTCAAACTCGCCCCAGCCCAAGCCACTTTCCCTTATCTCTGTCTCTGATATTTCTCCCGGTCTCTTTACAGTTCCTAATTGCACCCCCTTACCCTACCCCTGCTCCAACTGTTACCCTCACGCAGACACTCTCCCAACTTCTGCCCTCTCAACCAAACCATACCTCACTGAGGCAGCATGAAAACAAGGTTGCACAGTATGGATGGAACTGGCGAGCATCATGCTAAGCGAAACAAGCCAGGCGGTGAAAAACAAATACCATATGATCTCATCTTTAACAGGAACCTAATCAACAAAACAAACAAACAAGCATAATATAACCAAAGACACTGAAATTGAGAACAGGCTGACAGTCACCAGAGGGGAGAGGGGAGGGAATTTCAGGGGAAAAGGGGAAGGGTTTAGAGCAACAAGTATAAAGGACACATGGACAAAAGCTGGGGGGGTGGAAATGGGAGGGAGGTGGGGAGGGCTGGGACGGTGGGCTGGGATGGGAGTAAAAGACAGAAAACTGTACAAGAACAATTAAAATACAATTTTTTTTTAAAAAAAGGTCACAAATTCTTTGACGCTCTATCCATGAAAAAGTGGGGGTCTCTGTCATCTTCCCTTGAATCCGGGCAGGTTTGTGATGGCTCGTGTCTGACAACTGAGACTATGGGAGTGATGCCATGTGACTTCTGAGGCTGGGTCACAAAAGGCCATGCAGCTTCCATGCTTCCCGGAACGATGACTGGCTCTTGGAACTGTTTAAAAGACAAAATTAAACTGGTTACATTTTAAGGGCCTAATTGGCTTTATTCAGTGATTCATGAATCAGATAGCATCCAGTCTAGCAGGCAGGAGGGAACTTCAAGGAGATGCCTCAAATGAAGGGCTGTCATAGGCAGAAGGAGGCAGGACGAGGAAGTCATACTGGGCGAAACTCAGGTTGGTTATTGTACGGTTACCTTCCTATAGGGGATGATAAGGGTGTATCAGGCAAATCACCTAACCTGTGCTGACCAGGAAAGTCCCAACTGACTGACTGACGATTCCATTTCTGGGAGAAACAGAACCGTAATAAAGTCTTGGTCTGGTGACATGGAGCTTAGTTAGTGTAAGTGACTCCATGAACCCCAAGTCAGCAGGTAAGGAGTCTGGAAATCCTGAAGCCACCAAACTGGGGAGACCATGTGTAGGTGCTTCAGTCACAGTTCCAACTGAACTCATCCTTCCAGCCATCCCCTCGAAGTCACCAGATAAGCCAGTGAATCAGCCTTAGACTCAAAAACCCTCCATCCACCAGCTGCATGCAAAGGAGTGAAAACCCCATCAATGTACACGGAACAGAAGCATCACCCAGCCAAGTTCTGCCTAAATTCTTGATCCAGAAAACCAACAGCCATAATAAAATTGTTGTCATTTTAGGCCACTACGTTTGGAGGTGTTTGCTACATAGCAACCACACTGGAACACCCTCCTTCAGGGCTGAAGACAGGGTCCATATTTTTCAAGGAAATTTCTCTGACCATACTACCCACTTACATCTCTTGAGTTGTCTGATCCCTTAGGATTCTGGTCTTGAGGGTGTGTGTGTGTGTGTGTGTGTTTTAAAGGGAGTTGTCCTACTCTACCTGGAGTCCAAAACTCTTATTTCTCTATATCTCGTTGTAGCACTTTACATAATAATAAGTTTGTTGGCTGATAAGGTTACTGCCCGCATGCCAGGAAGCATACCTATAATTCTAAGGTGGAGGGAGGGACCCGGGAGTGTGGCACTTTCTGGGCACCAGAATCTTCACTCTAACGGTCAGGTAGTAGTATCAAATCCAGCATTTATTCATATTAATTGCCTACTATTTGCCAGGCACTCTGTTAGGCCCTGATGATGGAGTACTGAACAGAACAAAATCCTTCTTTTCATGATGTTTCCATTCTAAGTGGAGAAAGACAAACAGAAAAAAAATCAAATATAATTTATTGTCACAAGCGCAAAACACAATAAGGCAAAATAAAAGGTGAGAGAATTTCGTGTTATGTGGTATAATCAGCGAGATCCCTCTGACGGGGTGACATCTACCTGGACCCCTGAAGGGAGTGGGAAGGAAGTATAAGTCATGCTTATGCCTGGGTAAAAGCATCCTGGGAAAAAGGGGTAGCAAACATTAAGGTCCCCAGACAAAAGTGTGCTTAGTGGGTTGAAGGAGGAAAAACGCCCAGGTTGACTTAAGCAGAGAGAGCAAGGGAAGGGGCAGTTGGAAACGCCGTCAAGGGGTATGCCCTGGACGTGCAGGAGATGGGGGTCAGGACGGCCTCACGGTTTCAGGTAAGGACTTTAGAGCTTAGTCCAAATGAGGCAGGAAGTCACTAGAGATTTTTGAGCAGAGCAGTGGTATGGTCTGTTCTTTAGAAAGCTTATTGTGCTGTTTATCACCTGGATTTGATGAGGAACACACACTGAAGGGAGGCAAGTTTAAAAGCAGTGAGACTCATCTGGAGCATTTTGCAATATCCAAGCAAGACACTGGGACCAGAAGGCTAAACAGAAGCGGAGGTGATGTGAGGCGGACTAAGATGGATGTGTTCCGAGGGCACAGCCAATAGGATTTCTTGGTGGTTTTAGAAGGATGAGAAAAAAATGAGTCCAGAATAATTTCAAAGCTTTCTAGACTGAAGAACTTATAGAGTGGAGAACCTTGGCTAAGATGGGGGACGGAATGAGAAAAGTAGGTTTGGTTAGAGAGAATCAAGCACTGGTCATCTCTGCAAAGGAATTCTGGAGGGATTCTTTAGCTCAAGGCCTTTATGGAAATGACCTGTTGAGACTGGCTGGGAGATAGCTAATATCTTCAAAAACAGTAATAGAAAAAAGTATATCCCAAAGGGTGACAGGTTTTCAGGTGGTACGAGGTAGACACTTGTTCTTTTAATAATTATGTATTGATTTTGATGTGAATTAGAAATATAAATTACAGAGTGAGGCTAAACCAATTTTTTAAGGACTTTATTGGAAGACAATGCTAATTAAATACTAGTACAAGTGATAAACAGTAATGGGGAAAAACTATGTCAGCTATGCAGAAATGGGTGAACTTGGAATGATACCAGTTCACAATTTAATATCCAACTATCGTATCTGTAAAGGTCAGTCTCTGAGAAGGGGCGCCTTAGCCATTGAATCTGCTCTGACTCATCCAAGTCTGTGTTCCTTTGCAGCTGTCTAATCGTCTTCTAAGATCCCTCACCACATCGAGTTTTCACATGAGATTTGCTCAGGGCGGGTGTGTCCTCTACCAAAGGCCGAAACTGGCATTTGCACATTATTCTCATTCGGTGTTCACGTATAATTGCTCAAAGGTCACTTGAATTGGAGTTCCTGTAATTTGGTTAATTTCTAGAGAAGAACATGCCAGGTGCTGCCTTGCCCCCATCTTCTGACAGAAGGTCGAGGCAGCTCTGCTCTCAAACCCCAGCAAGTGGCCCCATTTCAGTCTGCACGTGGCTCCTGCAACTCTGGGCACCTTCGGCACTGCCACTGACAGTGTTTGGTGGGAAGAGTCCCTTCCCACTTTGGAGGGAAACAGAAAAGTTCCCCGTGAACCCCAGAAGATGACCCTTGCTACATCCCCCCTCTGATGTATGTAAGCTGTTTACACTCAGTCCTCAAAACAACCCAATGAAGTAGCTATTATTCTACCCATTTCACAAATAACACCTGAAGCTCAAGTAGCTGTATATCCAATGTCACTAGGCTGATAAGGAACACAACTCATTTTCTGACCCCTAGTTTTTCGACCTGTTCAATGAGACAATAAGCACTTTGCCAGGTTATTTTATCATCTAGTTGCTCTTCTCCCCCGGCTGTCCTCACCTCACACCCAGGACAACTTGAGGAAAACTAAGTGATTACTATTTTAACTACTGACAAGGTTTTTGCCTTGCAGAAACCAAAGGTGCAAACTGAGGGAAACTTGGAGCAAGGATATGGAAGAGAAAACCGTGTTGATAAAGTGGCCGTCAGAGGATGTCTGGGGGAGACGGAGAGGCCAGAAGAGAGAAGCTTGAGGAAGAGCGAGGGGTTTCTGATAGGAGAGTCTAATTTTGTTTTTGTAGAACATTGGTATAATTTTTTCCTTAAATGTTTGGCAGAATTCACCAGTGAACTCAACGGGGCCTCAAGTTTTGTTTTCTGCTTTAATGTTGATGACGTGTGATGCAGCTCCCTCTCCTCAAGCCACCCTGACACAGGTGATGTTGTGTCTTGAGCCGGAGGCCAGTTACTCAGATATACTCGGTCTGTGAAAATTAATCTATATGTGCTTTTCTGAATGTGTGCAATACTTCAGTAAAATTTACAAAAATATTCTTACTCCATAAATTTTTTTTTAAATTAGGTCTGATTCAAATGGACCGAAATAATGAAGAATGTCACCAACTCACACAATGACTCTGAGGACGGCGGGCACAGGGCGGGTTTCAGTGTCCAGGGACATCGTCAAGGACCAGTTTCCTTCCACGTGTCAGTTCTGTCCTCAGAGCTGCAGGAATTCTGGGCATTAAATCTACACGCAACTTGACCCCCGGGAAGGGGGTGTTTTCATCCGAGGGTCTCTTTTGAAGAGCAAGACATTTCCTAGAAGCAGGTTTGGTAATTTTTTAAAAATTAAACATTCATCTACCCTGTGACCCAGAAGTCCCACCCCGGGTATTTGCCTGTAAGAAATGAAAACATATAGACATACATACATGCAGCACACACATACACACACACAGAAAACATATACAGGAATATTCTCAGCTGCTTTATTCATAATATCCAGACCTTAGAAACAGTCTAGGTGTCAATCTGTAGAATAGTGAATGAATAAACTGTGGTACACTTATTCAATGAAATACTACTTACTAATAAAAAGGAATGAGTTATCAATACAACCACATGGGGTGAATCTAAAAATGTTAGACAGAGTGACATAAGTTACACACAAAAATATGTGTACATAGTACCTGATGGGGGAAAAAAATCAATGGTGGAGAAAAAGGGTAGATGCTGTAGGTGTGATACAGACACCGGCCAGCAGTGTCCGCGTCATTATGGATGAAATAAAACATACACACAGACTATCGAGTCCGGTGGAGGAAAAAGGATGATAACGTGGCTTTTCTTTCATGGGGAGCAAAAGCCACGGCCTCTGCCATGACAGGCCTTTATTCTGTATCTCCTCACATTACAAGATGGTCCTCACTCACTATGCTCAAGTTACAACAAAAGGAGCCAATGCCCCTAATCACATCACAGAAGAAGGATATTAGCCAATGAAAAGGCAAAAGTGGTTGAGCCGGTTACACTGGTCCCTGCAAGGTTTAGCATGGATTTTTAGGAAGTTACAGTAAGCATTTGCAGGGTGAGGGAGTATTCAGCAAAAAGCAGCTTAGGTATATTGCAAATCTGATTACCCATGAGAGAACCTACCTGTGGGCGTGGGTCCTGTGCATCTCCAAGTGGGAGCTGGGCCCACGCCACGCAGAAGGCTCTACCACATAGGTGTTTGTGTCCGGGAGAGGGAAGGTGAAGGGCTGGCAAGGTGACTGGGCAGGGGCGTACAGGAGCTTTGTGGGAAGATGGTAATGTCCTGGGTCATGAGAGATGTATTGTCAAATGTGTGCCTTTTCTCTACTTCCTCCTTCAAGCTCCCTAAACTGCCAGTGCCCTTGAATTTGGACATCTTCTGTGTGCACGCATTTGTCAGCACACAAACATACATCATGTATTTCTTTGTCTATAAGCTTCACCTCAAAAAAATATGTGCAAATTTTAAATTTTAGTTAATGGTATCAAAGTATTTAGGGAGAAGTGAACTGATATCTCTAATTCAGTTTGAAATGCATTAAAAATAAGAATAATTGATAACGGATAAAAGATAAATGGATTGAGAGATGATAAACTGAGTTAATAAAGTAATGATACATACTATATAGGTTCTTAATGTAAAATTCTGAAAAATTTAGTGAGCACTTAAAATGTTTTCCTAGTAAAACATTAGAGGGGGGAAAAGGGTTGTTACAAAAAGAGTTCAAGGCCAGATACATTTTAAAAGTATTACCTTAATGAAATTTAAGTAGATTTCTTTAAGGGAAGATTTCTTAGAGCCTTAAGTATACTGGTATGAGTGCTGAATTTATGTACAGGTGTGTACGTGTGTGTGTGTGTGTGTGAGAGAGAGAGAGAGAGAGAGAAAGAGAGAGAGGGAGGGAAATGAGAACTGGGCAGCGCAGAACTTCCTGTTGTCCAGGACCTAGCATTCACCTGCCCTCCAGGGGCTGCCACTCAAAGACTTCCGGTCCCTGGGCTTCAGTCCCAGTCCTACCAGCTCCTTTCCCTTCAGTCCTGGGCATGGGAAACAAGCTGCTGTAAATCCAAACAGAAACCAGCAGGTCTTGACAGTGAGCTTGGCTGCCTCTCCTACTCTGACCTCCTTTAAACAGTAGGAAGATTGCCATTAATTCCTCATCATTTCTGTCCAATGAGAAAGACAAGGATTTGGTCCCTGTTCTTTCCCAAGAAAGAAAATGGATTTCCTAGAACTTGAGCAAATTTAATTGTTGTTACTGATTTTAATTGGTGATTAAGCCCTGAACATCTTGAGAGATTAAACCAGTTTTACAGCCCAGATCTCCAGGAAGCCAAATTGTCACGATTCGCCACACTCGCATGTGTTTAACTGACATTTCATATACCTCCCTATTTTGTGACTCTTTGTTCAAATTCCCTCTCGGTGAGCGTTAACAGTTTGTGGGGTTTATGTGTGTGCTGAGCACATTGACAATCCCTCTCCGGAAAGAACTGTATCGCCACCGCCACCCCCAACTTTTGCACGTATTCTGTACAACTGGTGCAGACGATTTTGCAAGAACAAGGAACAACACCCTTCTGGCTTCATTCCCTGTTTCAGTTCCTCTCTCCCTTGCCACAGTTGGAACCATGGGTGCTCCGGAACCAAGAACCTCAGGGGAAAAAAAAAACACCTCATTAGGCGATCGCTTGGCTGAAGGATTCTGAGAAAGCTCTGAGAGTCATCTGGTGCCTGCTTAAGAGCCCAGGCATGTGTCCCAGAATGCAGGGCCAGCAGTGCTTCCTGAGCAAACATGTGCCAGCAGCACTAATTGGACGCGATTCCTTTTCAAGCCGTTTGCTTCACATGTTCATCCCCAGAGCCTATGGAGGAACGGAGCTAGCAAGCGCACGCAAGTTCTTCTGCCTGCGTCTGGTATGAAGACTGCAAGGCTTACGGAGACCTGTAACGTCGCCTGCTGTGAGAAGGAAGTCTGTGTGGCAGACACACTGTACCCTCACTTCTCACCCCTGCCGGGGGCCACTGTGACAATCTAACACCAGCCGAGGTCAAAAGTCATGCAGTGAACACAACTTCCGTAAACCTGGCATTGATCTGACCGTGGCCCCTTTACACTTAAAGCCAGTGATTTCAGAGAAGCCTTCAAAACAAACATTTATTTTAATAGATTGTGCTTTAAAAAATACACATACACACATATATTTTTTCTGAAACCTTCTAAAGTATCAGGGAGCCCTGCTCACATGTCACATGGGAAACCCAGTATGTGCCTTCCGTGGCCACAAGGTCTTTATTAGAAAAGGAATGCACAAAGCCCCCCGCTGTGGCTGCAACCTGTCTTCCCGCCCCCGCTCAGGCTGAGATAAATACCATTAGCAGAAGGCAATTCGAGCGATACCAGTCCCTCCACATGACAGCGCACAGCTGGCCAGGGGCACAGACCCCACCGATACATCGTGCTAGTTACACGTTTCTGTTTCATTACTACCTGGCCTATCATCCCAGATGACGGCGTCACACTATTTCAGAGCCAGCACACACTCAAGCAGCCACTGTGTACGGACGTCAGATGTTCAGAACACTAGAGCAAGTATTTTACTGAAGGTAGTAAGATGTCAGTTGGTTCAGACTGACATCTGATAATGCAGGGTCCAGCAGAAGTAACTCCTGCTTGAGTGTGGCTGGTAGGGTATTACGGGTGTAATAATTTATAGTTTTAATGGGAACATTCCACCTAAGATGTTATATGGCATGCTCAAGTGTGATATTGTTATGTTACAGAATTACATACTTATGATTTTGTAATAAAAGATTTTGTAATAAGAAGGGGCATTATTTGTGCCGGGCGCTGTATATACTCAGAAGTTCAAACAAAGGCTGAGTCCAGGCTTGGTTTCGTACCCTGTTTAACTCAGTTTCTGGCTGGGGACACTCTTGATTGGGACTTCTTCCTTGGCTCCGCAGGAGCCTCCTTTTCATCTCTCACGTTTCTTTTTAACGACAGTGGTTGTCTACTGAGCACCTGAACGCCTGCCTCATCACTGCCCCACATGACACAAGATGGGTAAAATCACCCCTCTTTTGTAAATGAGGCAAGCGAGGCCCAGAGGAAATTTGCCAAGGAACAGTGCCTACGAGCAGCAGTCTGGATTCAAACCCACTTCTGAGTCCCAGTCTATGCCCCAATGGGTACACCAATCTTCCTCTACTTGCTCCTGGGGTTTCTCCTTCCCCTAGGCAATTACTCTCACTCTTCATGACACAGTGGAGCTATTCATTCATTGCTCAGATCCTTTCAACGAAGAGCTTAGCCTATCTCCCCAACAGCAGGTATTTCCTTTGAACCTGTTATCTCCCTCTTTACCCACTTCCCAAGTCTTTCGGTCAACAAGCGTGTACTACACAATCCACTCCAGTCTCCAGAGTCCATAGTTTTCATAGTCACATGGCTTTTATTCTGAAGTGGCACAAAGGTCCATGGTTACACTAATTTTAAGGGTTTCTAATTGAGAAAGTACGAATGAACTTCTTCCCAGAAATAGCATGGATTGGGATATTTAAGAGAATAATAACCCTTGCTATTTCCTGCTGTAACTGGATGGAACTGGATTCAATTACTCATTCATTGCCAGCCAAAAGACAACTCTTGAGATTTTTATGAGAAGGAATGCACTTTATTGCAAGCCAGAAGGCAAGGGCATAACATTGGTAAGGGGGTGTCAATTCCCAAAGTGGTATGTCCCCAAAGAATCAGATTCATCTTCACTCAGGAAAATCATGCATAAACAGCAAGGTGAGCTTTGTCATCGCACATATGGATGAGGACATGGCTGCACATGCAGTTAGTGTGCCTGTACATACACCACATGTGAAAAAATGGCAGAAAACCTCTGCCCCAGGAAGGAGATATTGGTATTATTGATAATGAGGGTATAATGAGAATAGTTCATGATGAGGTCAATACAGATTTCTTCAAGCCGTTTGGACCAGCCTCACGTGGCTTAACCCGGATCAGCGCCCTGGTCCTGCAAATCATCTGGGCTTATCTCCCCCAAAACAAGAAAAACAAACAAACAAACAACAAAACCCCAGCTCTGGCAATTGTCAATGTCGGGGTTGGCATAGGTAGGGAGGAAAGTTTACCAGTAGTTAAGTCCAGCCCTTCTGTTAAACTCCTAGTGAATTACAGGCTATGGTTACACAATCCTTATAACATCCAGGGTGATCTAAGTGGGTTTACAGGTGACAAATTGTGAATAAAAGCATATGGTAAGCTACCTGCAAAGTTGCATACAAGGTCTGCCTGGAAAAAGTCCAACCATTGTTAATATAATGAGAATGGTTTGCACGACATCAATGTGACCTGGCAGCCAAGGTGAGGGGACTGGAATGCACATGCATGAACAACGACGACTTCACTGCACTAGTCAGTGGGGGCGGTTAGACGACATTGAGTGAGCACGTGAACTGTGTGGCCAGCACATTCAAAATGTCTGAGTAGAGCAATGAATCTGCACCAAATTTTGCATTAAGCTAGAAATTCCTGCACGGAAACTATTTGGATGATTCAGAAGGCCACAGTTATGGGCAGCTGGTGATTGGCAGCTTCATCATGACAACACACCCATTCATGCACCACGCATTGTGCAGAGTTTTTTGGTGAAACATCAGGTGACTCAGCCTCCCTGCCCCCAGCTCAGATTTGGCATCCTGCAACTTCTGGCTTTCCCCAAAATTAAAATCACCTTTGAAAGGGAAGAGATTTCAGACCGTTGACAAGATTCAGGGAAATATGACAGGGAAGCTCATAGCAACTGGGGGGACTGTGTGAGGTTCCAAGGTGACTACTTTGAAGGGGACTGAGGTGTCATTGTCCTATGTACAATGTTTCTTGTATCTTCTTCAGTGCCTCTATTTTTCATATCACACGCTGCATACTTTCTGGACAGATCTCATCATATATGTTAGGCTATGCCACTCACACTGAAAAATGGTTTGGGTCACCAAATTATTTAGAACTTATCTTAATCCAGGCTCCCTCCCCGCAAAATGTTCATCAAAAGAATGAGAAGAAAGCAACGGACTAAATAGGAAATACTGTACAACCAAACTTTGACATAAATATACTAAGCATTCTGGACAGGTGCCACCTGATATTTTCTTAGTATCTTAATTTTTTTTATGAGCAATCATATTTGTTACTAACTAATGTCCCTGGCAATTCGAGTTTGACATCATTAAAGAAGACCGTAACAGCCATTTTTAGTTCTTCAACTGTTGTTGGAACACAAATTTGTACATCCAGCCATTAAAGACATTCTATAGATAACATGTTATACATTGTCTCCCAAATTCAATTGATCATGAAATCTGGGTCACCAAGGCAGTTGCAACTTCAGCATGTAAAGAGCTTGAGAGTCATCATGCCCATCTTTACTAGAAAAAGTTGCCTTTGCCAAGTAGCTTAGCTGGTTGGAGCATCATCCTGTACAACAAAAGGGTGCGGGTTCGATCCCTGCTCAGGGGACATACCTAGGTTGCAGGTTCAACCCCCCAGAGGTGCGTACGAGATGCAATGAATCAGTTTTTCACATCAATGGGAATGCTGATGTCAGGGAAAGGAATAGAGGATGGGCATAGGTGGGGGCCGTAATACTGAATTGGTGAACGTCAAGTGTGGAGACACAAACCTACTAAAAGACAGGTTTAATCAGAAGACTATGGGGCACTGCCCTGGCCCCACACCTTACCGTCACAGCAGTAGTGCTCCAGTATGAGACACAGTGAAATACATCTAAAAGTTCTATGCGACATAGACTCTCTCCAAGGATGACCACTTAGGAAAGTCCAAAGTCAAGAGGGTGGAGGAGACAAAAACAAGTACACTAGAGAAATCTGGAGCTTCTGGCACCAAATAGACACAGCAAGCATTAAATACAGCCCAACTGTTAGATAGACTGATGTAAATTTTCACACGAAAGGCCTATTTACCTCAGTCCCTATTATCCAATGTATGTTCATTTTTCAACAAAAATATACAAAGCATGGCAAAAGGTATTAAAAAACCAAGTCTGAAGATAGAAAACAAGCATTAGAATGAGACTCAAATATGACACAGATGTTGAAATCACTAAAGAATTTAAAATAACCAATTAATATGTTAAGAGCTCTAATGGAAAAAGTTAACAACGTGCAAGAAGAGATGGGTAATGTAAGCAAGGAAATGGAAATTTTAACAATCAGAAGAAAATGCTAGAAATTAAACAATGAAACAGAAATGAAGAATGCCTTTGATGGGCTCATCAGACTGGACATGGCCAGGGAGCGAATCTGTGACCTGGAGATATGTTCCTCGACACCTTCCAAAGTAAAATAAAAGGAAAAAAATAAAAAAACAGAACATCCAAGTACCATGGGACAATTTCAAAAGGTGTAACATGCATAATGGAATACTAGAAAGGCAAGAAAGAGAAAATGGAGCAAGAAATATTTGAATCATTAATGGCTGAAGATTTTCCAAACTTAATGACAGACACCAAACTATAGATATAGGAAGATAAGAAAGCATGAAAAAGTAAATACAAAAAAACAAAAAATCTACACTCAAGCATGTCATTCAAATTGCAGAACACCAAAGCTAAAGAATCTAGAGAAAAAGAAAATTACCTATAAAGAAACAAGAATAAATTACAGCTGACTTCTTGGGAAAAACTATGCAAGCAAGAAGAGACTAAAGTAAAATATTTCAAATGTTTAAAGAAAAAAAAAGACCAACCTAGAATCCTATATCAAGTAAAATTATCCTTCAAAAATGAAGCAGTAGACTTTCTCAGACCATGAGAGAAAGGAATTCATCACCAGCCAACCTGCCCTGCAAGGAACAGGAAGGTCTTCAAGCAGAAGGGAAATGACAGAGGTTAGAAGCTTCGATCTACATAAAGAAAGGATCAGGGAAGAAAAAAATAGATAACTTTTTAAAATTATTAACTGATCTAAAAGATAACTGTTTAAAGTAGTAATAGCAACAACGTATTGGGTTATTACAGCATATGGATGAGTGAGATGAACAACAGCAACTTTCTAAGGGACAGGAAAGAGAACTCGGGAATACAGCGTTGCAAGGAGCCTGCACCACACTTAAAGTGGTTATAGTGTTACTTGAAGCAGGCTTACATTGGGTAAAAATATGTATTATAAACTCCAGGGCAACCATGAACACTTTGTTTCAGCTGTGTTGAAGTACATAAATTTTTTAAAAGTATAATTGGTATGCTAAGAGGTAAAGTAGTGTATAAAAAGAGATATAATGCTCAAAACTAGTGGAAGACAGAAAAAATGAAGGAAAATGATCAAAAAGAGTTACAAACATGGTAGATATTAATTCATACGTATCAATTATACTTTCAACATGAAAGATGTAAATATACCAATTAAGAGATTGTCAAATAGATTAAAAATAAGATGCAACTATATGCTTTCTATTCTTTCTATAAGAAATACACTTTAAATGTAAAGACCCAGAGAGGTTAAAAATAAAGGGGTGGAGAAAGATATACCATGCTAACACGAATCAGAAGCAAGCTGGAGTATTTATCTCAACTTCAGACAGAGCAGACATCACAAGGAAGGTGATGGGAAATGAAGACGGATGATAAAATGGTAACGGGGTGGGGGGGCCGCTCCCCAACGTGTATTTACTTAACAGGGATGGGAGGGGACTCTGGGTCAGCCCCCTCTCCTACCTCAGAGACTTCCCTTATCCTCACCTGGAATGCATTCCCTTATCCTCACCTGGAATGCATTCCTGCACGCACCCTGCAGCTACATGCACTGACGTTGCATAGTCCTATAGATTCGACTCTTTTTTTTGCCCTGCTAAACTTAAAAAAAAAAAAAAAAAAAAGGACTCTTGACAATCTTATTTATGTCTGCCTTAAGAATTCTCGAGACTTTTGAATATTTAGTCACCAACCATGGTATGCTGATGGAATAATAGCTCCTACAGATAAGTGCTATTCCAATTGACTAAAATTACACATATTCTATTGTGATTAACAAACCACAAATTCCTGAGAGCATTTCTAAATTCATAGCATCTATTTTCTCCATCATTAAGATGCTAAACTATACCACCATAGGCACAGACTTCTCCTACTGTGGAGTCTTCCTAAACAATTTAGGAAAACTCAGAGAATTGGGGGAGGGGTGGGACATGAGGAGAGGGTGGGAACTTGGTCTTCAATCACATTGTCGCCACTTACCAGTTACAGGCCCTTGGGAAACTTATTTAACATGCCAGAGTCACCTCCTGGAAAATGGTGATGATACCTGAGGCTGCGGGAGGGTCGGCAGATGATGCACGTAGAGTGTCCAAACTGTAAAGAGAGCAAAATGAAGAGAGATTGTCTAGGGCTTTGACTTACCAAAGTAAAGGACAAAAGAGCACATGTCCTCATCCAGGCAGGTGTTATCAAGTCTATTACAATTCTCCAGAAGACAATGAGATCTCTCTTTGGCCCTCCTGGGGCTTGCCGATTAGAGAGGCACAGAAGTGTCAATTCACGAACCAGTGCAGTCAGGCATGAAGAGCGACCGCCAAGGGATTTCTTGGTACATACATAGTAGGTAAACTTACAATAATAAATTTTTAAATCCATTTTGACTTAGAAAGAAGATCTTATTGTTAGCACGTGCCAATAATTCATTTTCATTACTCAAGTTCTGTTCACTTTTGGTACACAACATAGAAGAGTCGAAGTTAGTAAAAGGTTTTGACAGTTAAATACAAACCTTTATGAAAATTTTGCTCTATTTGCCTTAAGAGGCCACCATATTTTCTCTCACTGAGACACGTCTACAGCTCCACGAAGGATATCTTACATGTCCAGCATCCCTGGACATTTGTTAATAAGGGCAGGCCTCCTCCGTTAACAGCTTTCTTCCTTTACCACATCAGGAATATCTTTTATTCTTTTTGCAGTTATTTTGCTTTACCATTTATTATCCAAGTACTAATGCCTTTTCTCATTTCAGATTTACTTTTCCTTTCTAAACCAGAAAAGCATTATTACTGGGGAGTTACTAGGGAAAAAAAAAAGTGAAGTCAGTGACGTGATTGAGAATCAGAGAATTCAAAATTGTTGGGGAACAGTGCTCTGCAGTTTGGATTTTACTTACCTGTGATTCTTTTTGTGTACAGTTAACCCTTGAACAACATGGGTTTGAACTGCGTGGGTCTACTTATAAGTGGATTTTTAAAAAGAAGTTAGTCCTTTATTGCCTTCGATGCGAAGGGCTGACTGTACAGTTATATATTTTCCATTGCGCAAGGGGTGGTGCCCCTACCTCCCGAATTGTTAAGGTTCAACTGTATTTTTATTTTTTAATTTTTTAAAAGATTTTACTTATTTATTTTTAGAGACAGAGGGAGGGAGGGAGGGAGGAAGAGAGGGAAGGACACATCTATATGCAGGAGAAAAATTGATCAGTTGTTTCTCGCATGCCCCCATCTGGGACCTGGCTGGGACCTGGTCCAGAACCCAAGCATGTGCCGTGATGGGATTCGAACCAGAGACCATTCAACTCATAGGCCAGTGCTCAGTCCATTAAGCCACACCCACCAGGGCTCAACTGTCTTTTTAAAAGTGCTCTCAACCTGCACAGGTCACTGAAGTTTAGTGTACATTTTTAGGAATCTCAAGGAAAAGAAAACATACTTATTAAAGGCCCCATCTCGAAAAAACTCGGTGAAGAAATTCTGAAAGTTGAGTTTCTTACCTCGCTTTAATGACTTCATTTAGGACTTCTGTGAAGAACTTGAACACATTAGAAACCGCCATTTGTTTTTAAGTATAGTTTTTATTAAAAAGTGCATTTTGATTAATTTATGATCTAGGTAGGCTGTTAAGATATCAGTATACTCTCTGGATAAACTTTACAAAGATTTAAAACAAACAAAATTTTAAAAGCCTTTTTATTTCCTTCACCATTATTGTTTTACAATACAAATATCACCTTGTGAACACACATACACACAAAAAAGCCCTACGGAAGAGAGTTCTGCTGCACACAAAATACAGGATGGAGATATATACTTCTTCATTCTTAAAAAACTATTTTGTTCTCCACATTGGCAAGTATAGAATACCTCCCCAAACATACTCATGTTAGGAGTAAAACTTAAGAGTTACATGCAGTTTCTGCACATATATATTTTAAAGAAATAGATCTCTTTTTTGTTGTTCACCAACAAAATTGTCATGAGAGTATGGATAACTAATTCATACCTTTCAAGTTTTAGTTAAGTGATCATTTTCAAAACTCACTTTTTTAAAAAAGTACTCATGGCTGTTTTCACTGTGCAGTTAAAACGGAGCTACCAGGTGGAGAAAAGAATGTAAGCGGCGCAATGTCATTGCCACCTGCTCACAATATGGGAACAGGCCTGGACTTTCTAATCACCCCACCCCCTTCTTTAATTCAGAGCAAATGAAAAACCGTAAGCAGCCTTCTGATTTAATTTAGCTATAAATGCAAAACTGAGTAGTGTGTACATACATTTATATTTTCGTGGAATACTTTATATTAAATAAAAACATTTAAGATCGCCTACTGACCATACAATCAAGACAAGAAAGGCACTAGAAACATAGACAAATTTCTCTCCCAAGAAGCAGTTTTAAATTTTAACTCTCTTCTCTTTGACATGTAAAAATCTTTAAATTTGGTTTTCATAACATCATTTGAAAAATAAAGTTAGGAAATACTTAGAAAATCACTTTATAACAGAATCTTTTTTTTTTTGCACTTTTTGACACGTTGTCTCTGCTGATTTTACAAAACCCAAAGTTACTAAACCTTTCTGTGTCTGTCATTTTTATTTGAATATCGGTGCAACAGGTAGAAAGATTTCAGAATCGAACCCCATTCAGGTACTTAGAAACCTTCATAGAGACATTTGCTAGAAAATGGCTTACAGCCCAATCTTTGGGGCAAGAGATATGAAAAGTATGTTTTCCCAAGAAAATAATATGCTTTTTTTCCAGATGTGACTGGAAAGACCAGAACTTAGGATACAAAAGCCTACATTTATGCTGTTGCATCATATACAAAGGAGCATGGTGGCTGCGGGTTATGTAACTCCCAACTCACGGACAGGAAATGCGTACAGTGCGTGATAGGTGAAATTTTCTTTATTGTTTCCAACGCAGGTCCTTTGGAGAGAAAAAAAGATCACAGTGCTGACCAGGTAACTCAATAGGTTAAGTCAAGGTAATTGTTGAAAGATAGTAGGATTAGGGAGGTGTTCATGTTATGGCATCTTCTCTCCCGGAGTTCTGAGCACTTCGGACAGCTCCTGTTCCCCCCCCCCTTCGCACAGCTGTTATGTGTCGTTCACCAACCGGCTGTATTTCACTTGCCTCCTGAGGTGGACTACCGGCCAGGGGAAGGGCCAATGGTAAGATCGAGGTACAATTCCCTGGACATTCTTTTCAAAGTACTGAAATGGCCTGTACCACCACACCCTGGCCAAGAGGTTCATCTGGGAAGCTTCTTTTAGCACCTACGTCAAGAAAGGAAGGAAAAACTGGGTCAGGAGAAACAATTACTGTGTTTCAGCCCCAAAAGGAATATACGTATTTTTCTCATAATCCTTCACTTAAAGATCACGTATTTTTTGCATTATAGTTCACAAAGGGACGCAGACCGGCCTCACGTCCACCCACACACCCCAGTTGCAGACTCACAGCTCCATGCTGCCCTCAGCTACACCCTGGGAACACCCTAGTAGGAAAACAAGTAACTTCAATTCCAGGTGTGCAAGGAAAACTCGTGGCTTACTCAATCTCTTGTTTATAAATAAATACCTCAATTAGCTTTTTAGTTACTCACTCTTCTACAATTAAAATGGACAAACCTAATTGAATGATAAGTATTAAGCTGGTGAGGAGCCAAGGGTAGGAAGAGGGTAGGAATGCAAATCAAGCAACAGGCAGGCACAGATTAGTAAATACTTTCAGAGACACCGAGAACATGACACTTTTTCTACAAGGATGCATCTCCTATGTCATTATAGTAACACAGTTCTTGTTCATATTTGATTCTCAAGTGGATCAGCATCACAAAAGAACATAATCTTAGTTGACTATCCCTTAAGACAAAACGAAGACATTTGTGCATTTTTTTGTATTTTGCCCTGCTGTGCCAGGTAACACCAACCCAGGAGCAATAGAAGCTAACATCCAATAGGGGAAAACTCACTTGCTGATTGGCCATAGTGTGGTACCACCAGAAGAGTCTCGTGGTGATGTAATACGCCACCACCACGTCCACAGTGTAGTGGTCATGCGCTAAGAGAATACAGAAGATTCCAACCACGCTGAGAAGCCAGCAAATCCAGTGGTACCACCAGAGTCGTCGAGGCGAATCTGAAAAAGAGAAGTTTGTAATAACTGTACTATTTGAGTACCACCAAGGACACCCAACCATACCATTCACATGCAACTGATGTGAATGCGGTTCCCTTGGGTCTTTCCTTCTGAAAACAAATCCCTTAGGCTATCAAATCTATGGGCATTAGCTTATCTGTAACCAAGGTTAGAATGGAAGCATCTCATTTTATGAAGTGATTTTACTAGCTAATTCATATTTGGCTGTTACTTGATTCATATTTATGGTGAAGTAAAAAAATAAGGACAAATTAATGTCACATGATCCATTAAAAAATTAAAAGGCTGCCAACAGATATGTAATTTACCTGCAAATAAGTTGGGGTTAAGTCTTTATACAAAAATCAGTCCCTTGGTCTATACATTTTTACACATGGCCGAGGCAATTATCACTGATACAACTGCCTCATAAGCTTTCCAAGCTCTGCGACCATGTATCAGTCTGAGAGTCTTTGAGATTTCCACTTCTGAAACACAACAAGGGAGACCCCAAATGCCTGGGAATTCCAGTTCAAGTGCGTTCCCAACGGCAGGGCTGTGCCAGATAAATACTTGTGTGCACCTCCACCGGGAAAGCACCTGAGGGAAGCATCAAAATCTCAGTGTCAGCCCTTTCGGCCTTGTATTCTCAACAGATGGGCTTCAGAGGATCTGAAACTCTAGGCAAAAATATTGTTTGCATGTGGTCTGCCCTCCCTCTCCACCCGCAGGAGATAAACTTCAGGATCTTATTGGATTCTCCAGGTGTCTAAGAATCAGTCATTCATTCAATCAATATTTGTTGAGCAGGTACAACATGCCCGGGATAGGAACTGCTCTCAGCGATGAGACCAATATACAAACCAGGCTAAGGGTCTGCTTTTGTGCAGAGGTCCCTTCCTGGTAGGGAAGAGAAACAATAAACATAATCATGACTCAAAAATGAAATTATACATGATGTTAGTGGTGTTGAACAATACGGAAAAATAAAAAAAGTTGAATAAGATAAGCAGAATCAGAAGGGTGGTTTATAATTTTAAGTGAAGTAGTCAGGGTAGGGGTGCTGTTGTATGTATAGGGCCCCCTATTCCATTTCCAGAAAAATCTGTACTCAATACTGTAACAGTATAGCAACAAATAGCAGCTACCATTCATTCTTTCTGTGACTCTATTACAAGTGTGCATATATGCTATCTATTTTAATCTTTACCACCTCTCCTCACCATGAAACAGCTATGAGCATCTCATTTTAAAGATGTGGAAACCAAGACTTAGAAAGTTTAAATGTTTTCCCCAAGGTCTCAGAGTTAGTAAGTGAGAGCACCTGGATTCAAAAATCAGAGTTTGTGACCCAATATGGCACACTGCTTTATCTTCCAGAAGGATCTAATCCCACAAAAAGATTTCAGGTACCAACCAGCACGGGGCAGAAATCCCTCCCCCGGGCTGCTGACATCAGCCCAATTCTGTTCCCATTTTCTAAGCCCAGTTACATCCTAGTACACGGGCTATACCATGCCCTGACCATTCTGAACAGACATTGTTAGAATCCACCTTATTTGGTCACATGCTAAGTATATGACTCTTCTCTCTCAGAGCCCTGAAGCCCACCTTCTCTTCTGCTTGTTCCCTTAGTTTTTTTAAGACTGAAACTGGGCATTCACCCTTCAGTCTACCACCTGTCTCCTGAACCCCCCCCAATCAATCCTGTTAACTGCTGACCCTTCTTTGTCCATCTCCCTCTGACCCCTCTGCTTCTCTCCATCACCCATGCCATCTCGGTGGTGCGAGCCACCGCCAACTCTGTCCTGGGTGACAGCGGCAGACAGTCTCCTCACTTTGGTCTCCATTCTGCATGCTCTTCAGCCCATTCTCCAAGCTGCTGCACGAGTGTTTTCCCCTCTAAAAAGGGGTAAGAGGGCACGGCCCCACGGGCGCAGCCCTTCCGTAGGCACCCCATCTCAGTCAGACTCCTTCTGCCGGCTTAAAGCATGTTCCGTGATCTGGTCCCTCATCACTAGTTCATTCTCATTTCCCGTAATTCCCCCGACTCTAAATTCCAGTCGTAGTAAACTTCCGATGTGCCACACACTCCCAACCTCCGGGCTGCAGCGAGCGTCCCTCCTCTGCGGTGTCAGCAACCTGGTTTACTGGTTGCTCTTCGTGGAAACTGCCTATCGGATGGATGCTCAACAAGACTGTTTCTAACAGTGGAATACTGAACACGACAGAATTTTCTACAAGTAGATAAATGAACAGTGTAATCTGTGGTTCATTCACAGCAGTGATTTTCAACCTTTTTCATCTCATGGCATATGTAAACTAACTAGTAAAATTCTGTGGCCCACCAAGAAAAGATATTTCTGTGGATCCGACCAAAAACTAGGTATAATTTTGATTCATTTACACCGGATGGCTATTGTTGTGTTGGTTGTTGTTGTTTTTCTACTTGACAATCTAAGGGAAAAGAGGTCAGTGCCCCTGACTAAATAGTCAGGTACTGTATGCTTTAAAAATTCTTGCAGCACACCCGTTGAAAATTGCTGACTCATAGTATTGTAATACCAACAGCAATTAAAATGAACCAGAGTCTCATCTCAAAAATGTAATTGAGAGAAAAGTGGCAGAAGACTATATATATAGGCAGAAGACTATATATATTGCGATACCATTTATGTAAATTTACAAAACCAGAAAACAGTAATACATAGTACAGAAATGTATGGAAATAACAGAGGAAAATAGAAGGGGGAAGGGATGAAAGGTTTTAATCATATATTAACATTTTATTTGCTTTTGTATTTCATAATAAAATATTTTAAGTATGTTCTTTCCCTTTTTTATTTATTTTTTTGAGAGAGAGGGAGGGGAAGAGTGGGAAAGAGAGGGGAAGAGAGGAAGAGAGAGAGAGAAAGAGAAATATCTATTTTGTTGTTCCACTGATGTATGCATTCATTGGTTGCTTCTTTTATGTGCCCTGACCAGGGATGGAACCTGCAACTTTGGTGTTTCAGGACAATGCTCTAACCAACCGAGCTACCCAACCAGGGTCCATCCATTTTTTAAAGGAACTTTCCCATTTAGTGTCTGCCTCACTCAGTGTTCCTGAGCCCATGGCCTCTAGGAGGGTGCAGACATCACCAACCCACCACTGTACTCTCTGCTGAGAGCACAGTGCCGGGTGCTTGGAAAAACATGGCTACTGAGTGGACACATCATCTTCCATCATCCAATCAGGTCCAGCACTAGGTTTTTTTGTCCTTGAGATTTCCTTCTGGTTCCATTCAGCAGCTCTAAAATACCCCAATGCTGCAGCTGACACTTGAGGAAACAAGAGACTCCAGCCCAGAAGAGCAGTCACTCCTTCCCACATACATTTCCCCAGGGCCTGCGGAGTCCAGGCACAGTGGTGAGAGGAGGTGCTGCCCTCCTGAGGCCTCCACCCCTGCTTCAGAGGACCTTCCACGGACCACAGGAAATGGCAGGCAAGAAAATTCTAACAGAAGCCTGTTTTAGACTTACACTCTTTGATAAATAAGTAGGTGAGTGTGAGCATGACCGTGTGGCCACTGTACAGATAGTCTCCACACATGTTATGAGAGCCAGTGATGGACAGGCCACCGCCAGCGATGAGCTTCATTATTCTCCGCAGTTGGGCTTCCCAGTCTCCAAAAAGCTGGTGGGAAAAGAGAAAACAAGAATCATTATTAGCCCACATGCAATGTGCTATAATTACTATTTACGTTTGGAACTGAGCTTTGTGATATTGTGATTTATAATAAGAAATATACATTTGGTCTTTGTCCCTGTTCCTGGCGCAGAGCTTCTAAACCTTTTGGAATTTCCTAAGTGATATAAAAGATAAAGGTGTCTTTTGTTATTCATAACAAGCCACTTTCGATCACACCTGTGTTTACTTTTAATGAGCTGACTTTTGGAAAGCCCCTGAGGAGGGTGCCAGAACCAACCATGAGAGGGTTAAAATTTGCAGTCCGCTCCCCTTCACGTCTGGGTTAATCACCAGTGCCCAATGACTTAATCGATTAGCCTAATGAAGTCTCTGCAAATATCCCAAAGGACCAGGTTTGGAGACCTTCTGGGGAGGGGGGGGACATGTGAGGAAACTGGGAGAGTGGAACACCCTGGAGAGAGCACGCCCCTTCCCACTCACATTGTCCTATCACCTCATCATCTGGCTTTTCCTGAGTCATATCATTTCACAATAAAGTTCTAATCCAGTAAGTACATTGTATTCCTGAGTTCTGTGAGTCACTCAAGCAAATTTTTTAAACCAGAAGAAGAGGTCATGGGACTTTCTAACTTATAGCTAGTTGATGTGAAGCAAAGGTGACCATCTGGACTTGCGATTGTCATCCGAAGTGGGAGGGTAGTCGGCATCTGACTGAGCCCTTTACCTGTGAGATCTGACACAGTGTCCCAGCAGGTAGTGTCAGAATTGAGTTAAAGAGGGTTGGAGAACTGCTTCGTGTTGGGGAAAATCTTGGTCACACCAGGTTGCAGGAGAGTTCGGTGTGGTTATTGAGAGGAGGGTAGACACTCAGGAGTGCCTTGCATTTAAAACCTTGTATTGAGACATAAACTCCCTCACCATGAAGTCTGTCCACTCAAGGTTTACTGTTCCTTGGGCAGCCCTTGGAAAGAAATCATTCTAGAGACGAAGCATGTAGCTCACTTTTCACTTTTATTTTTATTCACTTTTATTTTTATTACACTGATAGAGAAAGACTGACTGAGTTGCTCCTCTAACTGCCTTTGCGGGGCAGGAGGGGAGGAGTTAAAACTCTAGGGAAAATGTAGAGCTGTATTTGCACATGCGTGGCCTAGAGGACTACTGTTACATTGCTAGAGCAGCTGAAGGTTGGGGCAGACAAATATACAAACAGTTTCTCCCATGCGATTCTTGGGGATCAATTAAAACAAGGAACTGAGTAGGATATGCCTTCCATCTTCTGCAATTATATGGAATGAGCTGCATGTTTTTTTCCTTTCAATAAAAGTGAAGCAAGTTTAAGAATAAATCTCCCTGTCTCTGATACAAATCTAAGCTTCGTACTAGAGTAGTAAGTGGCTTGACCAATCCCTCACTGCGATTTTCATTTGCTCTGTCAAATGAAAGCTCTGACTGTCTATATTTTATGGTTGTCAGGACCGTTTTAAATTCTGGTTGGCCAATTTAATCACCATGATCCTGTTTTCAACATTTAACTGGTAATATTACAGCTTTGGAAAACATGTTTATATAAATATAAATTCATTATAATTTCCCTTTACATTTTTTGTCAAGACTTCTAGTTAAGGATGGCAGGCACAGAGGATATGAATCTCCAAATTCAAAGGGATTGCTAAATGCCCAGCTAAAGAGAAGAAAACAGACCTATACAGCAAGACTCAGCATCATCGAATTTCAGAAATTGGGAGCAAAGAAGAAACCCTAAAGCTTCCACAGATTAAAAACAAACTTCACATGAAGGATCCAGAATCAGAAATATTCCAAAGCAACACTGGGAAACAGGTGGCTTTGGAAAAATGCCTCCAATTCTGAGAGGAAATGATTTCCAACTTAGAATTCTATACCCAGCCATATTATTAACTAAGCGCAAACTAAGGATAAAATAAAGCTATTTTCATATACACAAGATTTCAAATATCTACCACCTATGAATGTTTCTCAGGAAATTACAAAGGAAAGGAGTCCACATGGAAAAGGAAGGAACAGAGCTGCTAGAATGCCAATAAAGGGAGAGCTGGAAGCTGCAGGCGGCCTAGAAAGTGAGCCTCCCCAAAGGGCAAGCCAGAGTCTGGAGTCTGGTTCCGAAGGAGATGAGATTAACAGAACACCCACTGCCTCTGAAGGAACTGACAGGAGTCACAACATGGCGGTGACTAAGTGCGTGGAAAATGACTAAAGCAAAAAGCATGGCAACACGAATTCTACAGGAAACAAAATATTGTGCAGAAAAGGAACGTTATAGGGAACTACATGACTTAGCAGAGAATAGCATTTACAAAACTGTAATAATGTAAGCACTGAGTATTGAGTCAAATCTAGGACAAAAAGCTGCACTGGGAAGACAGAATAAGAAGCATGAATGTGTGTGATTTATTGGTGGGGGGAGAGGGACAAGGGAAGGGTAAGGCACAGAGCACATGCAAGCAGTTGGGGGAGGGGCATGAGGACTCTAAATTCTGGCCGTCCACAGCAAGAAGTAAGAGAAATAGACTATATAGGCAATCACAAAACATATTGCTGTGTCACTTAGAGACCTGAGAGTAAACACACACACACACACACACACACACACACACAATCTGTAAAAACAGTTAAAGATATGAATCAAGGTAAAACTGTAAGATTCTGTTAAAAGAGTTTCAAGAGTAGAAAAGTGGATTGGATTAGGGTTAGGGGACTATTGCTTCTCATAACAAGCCCTGTATAATCATTTTATGTTTATTTTGCATGCATATATAAGCACAGATATTTTTTTAAAGTTTTAAATTGAAAGTCTGATCTAGTTCTGTCATAAGAATGGATGATATATAGAAGAAAATTATGGTAAAAAGCTACGGTAACTCTTCAATTCAAATTGTTCTTCTAAAACTCTGTGTTTTGAAAACTATAAATCATATTCTCAGGCAGCATCGCCCCATAATTTGCCCTCCTATTTTAGCAGGAAAATGTTTGTGGGGAAACTGTATGTGTAGGGGAGGAGGGAGAAATTACGAGGTAAACTTGGCATTGAGGAAAAACAGCCAAAGATGAATGCTGCGTTTCTTACAATTGCTCTTAAAACTCCTAAGCTTTCTTTTAAAAATATCTTTCCATACTTGCCAAACCTCTGCAAGGAGGACCTCTCTTTAAGCTTAGTCAGCAATGGGGAAAAAAAAAAAAGATGATTACAGCTACATAAAAAATTTAATTATGTTTTGAAAAGCAAATAAGTTAAAAGACAAATAACAAATTAATCAGAGCAGAAATAAGTTAACATCTTCACTGTGTTCACAGCACACTTAAATCAAGGAAAAAAACCATTCTAGGAAAACAAAATTTATCAAAGGACAAAGGATACGTATGACCAGCTAAAGGCACAGACTCGGTCAAACAAACAGAAATGAAAATTAACATTAAGAGGAGTTGATCCTTCCCCATACCAAACTACCAAAGCCGATGGTAGGGCAGGTGCGATGCCACTGGTCTCAGGCAGCCCCTTTAAAAGGAGAGGCCGTGGTAAATGCTGCAGCCGCAGAGCAAGGAGGCAGCGGCAGTGGAGGCCTCTACAGCACACAGGCTGGGCGAAAATTATGGCTCTTCTACCCATCCGCTGTGCGAGCCTAGGCAGCCCAACCCCTCTCAGCCTCAATTTCCTCATCTCCAACTTGGGGGGTAGTACAGTTATTACAACTGGCAAAACCCTTTGCAAAAATAATCATCAATATTGACCAGCAACTGAAATAGTCATAACCTCTGACTCAGTTACATTGCCTCTAGGAGTTTGCCTCAAAGAAATGACCCCCAATATGAAGAAAAGCTTTATGTACAAATATTCCACTGCAACATTACTTATAAAAGCAACAAGCTGGAAACAACCTAAATGAGAGATGTTAAATGGCTGTACCCCTGCTATTAGAAGCCAGGGCCAGAGCCCGTGACGTGCGGGCAATACCAGGAGTCTGCTGTAAGCAAGCTCTCACCTACTGAACCACAGTCTGAACTGATCCAAGTGCTCAGATTTCAAACTACAGTGATTCAAAGGCACTGAACAAGGCTATAAATGCTTATAAATTATTAAAAAATAAGTTTACAATGTTGTGTACTTTATATAACAAATATTTTCATTAAGCAGAAAAACCAAAACAATTGTTTGTTAAAACTATGTTTAAAAACATGAGCAGAAAAAGTCTAGAGTTGTGTACACTGCATGTAACAGGGTTTGCATGGAAAACAGGGTTTCTCCCAGGCTCTGTCCCAATGGGACTTCCATTCCTGCTGCCTGGGCTAGAAACACAGGGATTCTCTAGGAGTTCTGCAGCTCTGGGGTTCAGGTGGCCTTTGAGCGTAGGCAGGAGATGTGAAAAGAGGAAAAAGGAAGAAGAAAAAAACAGGAAACTTGTGGCTGACTCTTTCACACTTCTCAGTTTGGATTCCTTTCCCAATTGGCCAGCTACCATTTTTCAGAATCTTCAAAGAGTGCTCCATATATTCTTCTCGGTGTTACCCGGTTGCATTCAGCGGGAGTCAGGATGGAGCGTGCTTACTCCATTGTGACAGGAACTGCAACCTCCCCATCAGCAGGCTTTTCAGTGTT
This sequence comes from Anoura caudifer, assembly GCA_004027475.1. Classification (NCBI taxonomy): domain Eukaryota; kingdom Metazoa; phylum Chordata; class Mammalia; order Chiroptera; family Phyllostomidae; genus Anoura; species Anoura caudifer. The sequence continues at coordinate 78,070 of PVKU01002742.1, forward strand.
CATGTTTGACAGAGATATTTTGGGGACATTGAGATCAACACTTTATCAGTGGACAGGCACTCAGAGTTGCGACAAGAAGGTCTCACAGCTACACTAGTATGTGAATTATGGTCTCCTAGGGTCACAGAAAAATCAGTTTTCAGTAGAAAGACAGCAAATTTCTTGGCTAAGAAATTAAGTAAAATGGCCACATCACTTAAGCAACAACAGCACAGAAAGAAACCGAGAGCTGCAGCAGGAGGGAAACGCTTCTGAATGACACAGACCACTGTGTACAGTTCGTCAGTAAGTTAAAAAACAGGTTTCCCAACTTATTTTTTCAATGCTGCCTAACAGAATGCTCTGATCGTAGTCTGCTCACCATCATTCTGTGTGCAGGGAGCCTAGTGCACTGATGAGCAGGGACATTTGCTGGGCTTTGCCCCCTACAGGCAGGGCAGGAAGAGCCTGAAAGCAAAGCTCATCAATGCTGCATAAATCAATGGCTTTGGTGTAACTTTGATAGAGGGGGGAAGTGAGTATTAAAGAGTAGAAATGCCATCTAACACAGTATCATCCTTGTACCTTCCCAATGCTTTATCTCACCGCGGCCCTGAAGAATCAGCAAGGCTCCCTGGGTCCCCTGGCTGTTCAGTGTTGCAGCTGGGGCTGTGACCCAAGTGCCCCGACTCCATGTATGTAGGTACCGCTGCAAATTCCACGCTGCCCATGCACTGCCAGTCCCCTACAAGCCCGAGTTAACCGAGAACAGGGTACACATAAAGGAGGGTACCTTACAGAGGTAATGTCCCACAATCACACACCATTCCAATAACCATGAACAGCCAGATTTCTCTCAAAGTATTCATTCACTCACTCATTCATTCATTCATTCATTCATTCAATGAATCTACCTACTATCACTAGGGCAAACTTTTTTGGCCTCATTCCTGAAGAACAATTTTCCTCCGAAACAGAAAATTCATGACCACCATGACATACCAAGACAGCTTAGGTGCTCTTGCTGCCCAGACCAAGACCAGACCTGCTACAGGAATTAAGCAACAGGGAGCAGGAGGCTCAGTGGAACCCCCTGACAATCCACCTCCCCAGCAGCCTGCAAACTGAGAAATATCCGATACCCACAGTGGTTTCCCCTCAGCCTCAACTTCCCAAACAGCAAAGCTCCAGAACAGCAAATCTATGCTACTTCCTCAATTTCCACTGTCCAACACCTCCCACCCCCAAACCAATGATGGAAACTTAAGAATTAATACGATTTAAGAAAAGTCCTTTAGCATGACCTAGAAGCCCCCACGGGCAAGACAGTGTGTGTGTTTATAAGTTTGCTTTAGATTTTCCAGCAGCGATAAGAGGCTCAAAACTGCCCCTTATCATTCCTCAAACCTTTCTACTGTTATTGGAACAGGCAATAAAAAAGGAGGTGGTAGGGTGGTTTTACATAATCAAATGTTACCTTCGGTTTTTATAAAAATTTCAACTTTCTAACAGAGTTTTCCTCTCCATGACCTTGTCTACTCACAAGCTGTCCATTCTGCAGAAGAGCAAATGAACGGAGGCCATTTCTTTGTCCCACGCAGTGACTCAGTGCAGATCAATCCCTCTCACCTAGACAACCTCGCCTGGGGGCCCTGCTGTGGCTGCACACACCTCCCCAGGCTGCACAATGCCTCCAGGTTCACTTTTTGTTGTTGTGCTAATGGCATCTAATCCACTTCACAGGTCATTTAAACACCTAAAGCAATATTTATTCATTATTCTCATTATTGTCATGTTTTTCCCATTTAAATTAGACTTCCCCATCTCTATAAAAGTTATTTTCATGGAAATCTTTCATAAATAAATCACCCATTTTCTGCCTTCTTTCTACAAGATGCTTTCAGTTTGATGGGACCTTCCTTTGCTGTACGCTGCACTGGGTTGGACAGATTTCCGAAGGTTACACCAAGTCGCCTTTCTCTGGAACAACAGGGGCTGTAAACACAATCCCAGCCCCGGTTTCGGGTAGCTCTGGACAAACCATTTTATTTATTTCAGTTTTAGTTCTCTTATCCGCGACACCGCAAGAACACTTCCTCATCCTCCACCCTTGCAGACCAAAGTGAGACAATGTTTGTAAAAGGGATTGCTGAAAGCATAAAGTGCTCTACCAACCAAAGGCAGCACTACAATTACCAAGTTTGGGGGTCAATATTGTTTAGGGGTACAGTGTATGTGTGGGCAGGGGCAGGGGGTATTTCTTAAGTGAGAACTGAAGGCCTAGCAGACAAGTGAAATTTGGATGGTTCTTAAATACACAGTCCTTACAGATGTTCTTCTGTGATTAGGAGAGACATCTGAATTCTTCCTCCAGACTGTAATCACTTCACTTCCAGAAAGATTTTATTTTATCCACAAATATTATGTTCACCTCAGATGATGCGAAATAGAGATTTCAGTGTGTGTATCCTCTCAGAACTCATAAACATGAGGGGGGATCCAAAAGAACCCGGACTTATCTTCTGCAGGGCGGAACCCTTGTAGCGCAGGCTTCCACCATTAGGTGAGAGTTCAAGGAGCCCACCTGCATCAGTGAACCGGCTGGCATTGCTGTGAGAGGCTGCATTCAGCTTCAGTGAATTTTCTTTTTGAAGATGTGTTTGCCCATTTCATGATGGGTGATTTATGAGCACACCTGCCCACACTGTGCTGAGTGCTCAGCAGTTTTTGACCAAAAACAGCATGATCCCCCTGTTCACCCGATCTGAACCCGAGCAACATTTTTTTTTGTTTACCCAGATGAAAAAAGTCCTCAACAGGAAACGTTTCGCTGATGTGGAAGAGGTGAAACAAAAAAAGGCAGAAGCATTAAAAGGAATCAAAACCGATGAGTTCAAAAACTGTTTTGAGTAGTTGAAAAAAATGCCTCAATAGGTGTACTGTATCAAATGGACAGTACTTTGAAGGTGACTGAGGTTTAAAACATGTAAGAATACACAATTTTTAATAAATGAATTCCATCTGGGAGGGTTTCCCTTGTATAATTTTGAAAAAAACTTTCCCTTCCACTGGTCTCTGAAAGATCTGGCTCTCAGTACCTCTCCATTATCAAATGTACCCATTGATTCCTATAATCCCTATACTAGGCAGGCATTATTTTTGGGGGTGGGGTCATCCCTAAGTAATTATCAAAAATGAAACACTAATCCCAACCAGCCTCCCTTCTCTCCAGTAAAAACTTTAAAATTTTTTCATGGCTTCTGATAAGAAGACTTACCCTAAGGCTTCATGAAATCTTGAATAAAGGTTAGCTATGAATTTGCATTCACCCATATTCTTATTTGTCACATTAAAGAAATTCAGTATTTCAGTCAGGCAAGATTTGCCTTTAACAAAATTATACTTGCTTTAGGTGTTGAGAGATTCTTTAGCCTACCTGGTCATGAAGTGAAAATTGAAAAAAAAAAAAAAAACAATTTCCCTCAGATTTCTGTGTTGAAAATTTCTAAATCTAAAAAAGTGTACAATGAACACCCTTTGACCCTTTACCCAGACTCATCAATTACCAACAGGATGCTACATTTGCTTCTTTTCTGTCACATTTTTCCTGGACCACCTGAGAATAAGTTGGATACATTATGACACATCACTCCTAAATGCAAAAACAAGGGCATTTTCCTCTATAGTCAAATACATGAAATTTAACAATGACACAATACTATCACAGTTAATTGACATCCTTATTCAGATTTCCAATAGTCTCAGCAATACCCTTTAGATGCAGGGGTATCCAACCTGCAGCCCGCAGGCTGCTTGCAGCTCGGGATGGCCATGAATGCAGCCCAACACAAAATCATAAATTTACTTAAAACATTATGAGATTTGTTGTGATTACATGTTGCAATGTATTTAATGTGTGGCCCAAGACAACTCTTCTTCCAGTATGGCCCAGAGATGCCAAAAGGTTGGACACCCCTGCTAGAGCTTTCTCCCCCAACTCTGGAATCCAATCATAGAATATGTACTGAGGTTACTTATCAGACTCTTATTAATTTTTCTTAGTCTGCTATAGTTTCTTAGTCTTGTTTTCTTTTTTAATGACTAACATTTTTGAAGAGTCCAGTCTGAATCTGGTTTCTTTATAGAATGCTCATCAGTTTGGTTTTTTCTGATTGTCTTCTTATGTTTAAATTCAGGTTACATGTTATTGACAGGAATATTACAGAAATGATGTGTCCTTCTCCATGCATCACATCCAGAAGCATCTGATATAATTTCTCCTGTTACTGGTTTGATCTCTTGGCTAATGGGACAGTCTGTAAGATTACTCTACTGAATATATAACCCTTTGCCCTTTATGGTTAATAAACAATTTTGAAATCATGTAAACATTATGGCCGCCAACCTTTCACCTAAACCATTAGCATTCATTGATAATTTTTGCTTGAAATATTACTACAGTAGTTGCAAAATAGTGACTTTCTATTTCTAATATTTCTTTTACATCTATTACCAGACTATTTTTTCTCCCCAATACTATTGTTTTAGAAGATTTTATTTATTTATTTTTAGAGAGGGGAAGGGAGAAAGTAGAGGGAGAGAAATATCAGTGTGTGGTTGCCTCTCATGTGCCCCCTACTGGGCACCTGGTCCACAACCCAGGCATGTGCCCTGACTGGGAATCGAACTGGCAACCCTTTGGTTCTCAGGCTGGTGCTCAATGCACTAAGCCACACCAGCCAAGGACCAATACTAATTTTTAAAATGTGTTTAATTAACATATTGTAATGAATTACTATCATTATTTCATTATAATGCTCAATTTGTCTCAAACACGGCCAGTGGGAGCCTCTCAAGCAGGACAGCATGATTTTTGCATGGACCCCACCAGCCTTGGTGCCTGGGTGGAGCTGGAATGAACGTCCCCCTGCTCTGACACATGGGTAATGCTTCGTGTGGAGCCCCGCACTGTCACCTTTGGGGCTCTCTGGATTTCCTCAGTAAATGCTTTCCTTTTCAAATTTTTTTTATTTTAATTATCATTGACATTCAGTATTATATTAGTTTCATGCGTACAGCATGGTGATTAGACATTTGCATAACTTGTCTTTCAAACGCAGCCCTCTCTACTTTGGTCTAGTCCTTCCTCACCTCTAATGCAGACAACCACATGCCTCAACTGTATCCTTCACGCAGAGTACCAAGAACCGAGATGCTGCCCACCTTTTTGCCTCTGCCACTCAGTACCAGTGGGACCTGTGAGACAACAGGCAGGTCAAGCATCTCTGAAGCAACTGCAAGTTCCTCTCACTCAGTGTCGTAAGGATTAAATGAAAACAACACTCACATTTAGAATCATACCTGGCACAAACAGGTCCACATTAACCTGGCACTACTCTGAAGTCAGCCTCCTCCCTCCATCCCAAACAGCCCCCTTTCTCTATCACTGGAGAGGGGTCCAAGAGACAGATGTGATCACATAACACTCCCTGCTAAACCCTTCCAGGCTTCCTACAGCCAACGTCCTCAGAGGAAACCCAAACTCAAAGGCCCCTCACAATCGCCCACAACTTGCCCCTCTGGCTTCACCTGTGGCCACCCCACCCATGTCTAGGATCACACACATGCTCGGGCACATCTGACTCTACCTGCTCCCCAGACTCTCTCACACCCTTCCAGTCTCTCCACCTGGCAAGCTCTTCCTCTCTTCAAACCCACCTGGCAAACTCCTACTCACCTGTTTGAGACTCGGCTCAGACGGCCCCACCTCAGCGCAGCCAGCGCTCCCAGGAGAGGGTGCCACCTTCTTCCATGGCAACTGAGCTCATGCCTATCACAGGCAGGCCTGGGCAGGGCAGCCTGGCAGTCACGTGTCTGGCATGGCTTCGGGATGCCCATTTGGGAGGGGCGGGGGTTCTTGTCTCATATACTTACATGCCCTCAATATGTACCCGGCACAGGGTGGGTTCTCTAGAAATGTTTGTTCAGGAAATAAGCAGCTTGCTTGTTTATCAAAAGAAGTCACATCTACAAACTTCCTGCCTCACAATCTGTGAGCGTGAGCTTCCCTGGTGATTTTCCTTTCATAAGAAAAGCATTTAGAAGTTTGTAGGGTTTGTAGTTTAGGGTTTATAAAATTATGTCAAATGCATATATCAAATGTTAATTATAAGAAAACATGAATAAATATACATAAATCATAATCTGAAGTATGTAAGAAAAATACAAATAAAGAGCTAATAAACATACTAAAATATTAATAGTAGATAGGACCATGAGTAATTATAAGAATTTTCCTCTTTCTGTATTTTTTCAATGACTCTATAATAAATGAGTTTCTTTAAAATAGAAAAAAAAATCTTTTTTAAGAGAAAGAAATAATTTGTGCATTTTTCTCTTTTTTTAAATCCCTGAAAAAGAAAGAAGACAGTGGAGAGAGAAATGGGAAAGTGAAGAAGTAAACCGGGATGAGGAAGATTATTGGAAATTATATGTAACAAATAGTAAAAAATAAAAGTGAACGAAAAGGAAAGTTATACTGGAAATAAGAAACTGGAAAACAGGAAGTTAAGTAAAAATCAAGTATTGACAATTTAAATTCCACACAATTGAACAGGATGCTGTGAAGTTATGTTGGTAATAGAATTCAAGCTATATTCTGAACTACTGATAAAGCTGGCAGGAGTTAATCAGAATATTAAAAATTGTCAGCATGGAGGGCAACTTGGACAGTCAAGCTGCTACCTGAGAATGTAAGAAAGAACTAAAAAAGGTCATAAAATCCCAAAGAACAATGAGTCTTCAGCCTTGTGAGACTGAACTCATGCCAGAAAGAGACCCTTCAGGCTGATGACTGCCGATTAAGCCTGAGCAGTGGATTAAGGGACATGCCTTCTTGGTCTCATCTGTGTGATTCAGAGAAACCAACAGTGACAGAAGAGAAAATGAAGGCCTTTCTGTTACTACATTTGTATTTTATTTTCCACTGCACAATCTAGTTAACCTCAGATGCCACCCAAACATAAACCTTGTCCAACAGTGGGATATGTTCAAGTGTGTTCAGGGAAATTAAAAACAAAGAAACAAATATGTCTTTCAAGTTCAAGAGAATCATTTCACTATGAACACCATGTCAGATGAATGCATTAGCCAGCCAAGTGCCCTGGCTGTAACATAACCCTTTTCGAAGGTTTTCAAATCTAAAGCTCACCATGGAGACCATAAAACAGAACCCGACACGCACCTCACTTTAATGCTCAGTCACTAGATTAATTCAGATGATTACTACAATGGCAGTTGAAAAAGTAAACATTATTTCTTTTCTTCCATTAGCCTAATGGCTGCCAGTGTCTCTGGTGCCTCGCTTTCCCGGTCTTGCCCCGCTTCTGGAGTTTGCTAAAACAGAAAAACACTTCGTACGGAAAACTTAGAACACCAAAGAATTCTCAAATGTTTATGCCTTGTTTTCTTCTTTTGTTTCTTAATGGAATTCTAAACAGTTGGGACAAGATGACGAGAGGTTGTTTTCCAGTTTGAGCACGTGGTCCTGGGAGAAAAGCCGGGACGGCTCGTCGAGGTGCAGCAGCAGGGCAGCCCCCCGTGTCAGCCTGGCACACCCGCACCCTGGGAAATACGGCAAGAGCTTCCCGGACAAGAGCTTCCCAGCAATTTCTAATCTAGCAACTGAACATACCTACTTCCCTTTCCCAGTGGTTATCTTTGTTGCAGTGGCATTTGATGGGAGGCCCACTTTTCTTCCTCATGTAATCATTTCACACAGCGATTATTTCTCCAAGCTATTAAATTTTGTAAAGTGAAGAACACACCACTGTCTAATGAATGAACAATAGGAACAATTTTCATAATTACTACAGTATACTTGTGGGAACACTTTTCTTAGAAGCCATGCATTTTGAGTACTGGCATTAAGGGAAGAATTAAGTGTACTAATTATGGGGTTTAATATGATGGCAGAACCAAGTTTAAATTCACATGATTGTGTTAAACAAAGTTGCATTCCAAAGTTCAACTCTCTTCCCCTGCGGTTTAATGATGACTGCTAACCCACCAACTGACAGGCCTTTAATGGTGCCTCTAATCTGGAAATAGTACCCAGTTCCAGAAACATGGGACTATTACGTCCTGTCTCTGGTCTTTCCATCCATATCCATGGCTTTAACACCATGTAGATTATGATGAATCACAAAGAGTATTTAATTTCCAGCTCTGATTCTGCCCTCAACTTCGGACCTCTGTTGCAAACTGTCCTAAGGCATCACCACTTAGATTATCTCACAAGCTCCTCAAACTCTTATTTGTTCAATCTGAAGTCATGGACTCCCTCTTCCTCCTTTCCCTGTAAGTATCACAGTGGCAAAACCTAGTCGCCTTTGAAATGCTTCCTTTCCATCCTTATTACCTACATCAAATTTAGCACCAAATCGTTTTGATTCAGTCACATAAACATGGCTCGGATCTGCCTTCTCCTTTCCATCCCTGGGACCCGTGGTTTAGCTTGAGGCCGTTATTATAGCATTTTACAAACGCTGGACGAATGAAAGTGTCTAGGTGTTGAAGCCAGATGATGGCGCCAAGTTCTCTGATTTCTGTACAGCATTTTACATCGATAGAACCCCTGTGTAGCACTTTCTTTCACTCTCACCACCCCTTCAGACACATAAAGTATCATTAGCCCTGCTTTGCCAATAAAGGAACCAAGGACTAAGAAGTTAAATGCAACTGCCATGCAGCTAGTAAGTGACAGTACAAGATCATCCTAACTCTGACCTCAGTGTTCCTTCAACTCCTGGGTAGGTTTGTATTTTTACTCAGAGAGCGGTTGATCAAGATCTGGTGGGGAGGATATTCGACAGACATCAAACAGAACACTGGACAGAATGACTTTTAGTAAGGTTCCTTTCAATTTTGAAACTCAGCCCTGGGTATGACTCTCGAGTAGACAAAACAGGTATCCGGGATCTCTCTCTAAGACAGTCTGTGCTTCCCTTGTATCCCTCCTGACACAGTTCCCCAGTAGAGCCTCCTAGCCCTTGACTGACCAGTGAGCTTCTTAAACGTGATCTGCCATTCCTTGGGGCAGCACCAGGCCTGAGAGGGGTTTTCTAACGTTCTGGCTAGCTTCAGAAATCACTCTGCTTTACCCATGAAGTGCTCTTGCCAAGCAAGTTAAAATTGAATTGAATCAAGTCTCCAGAGCCAACTTCCTATTTAGAGGAAAGATGGAGGAAAGAGGAAGAAGTTAACTAGAAACAAATCAGCAAATCCAGAATGTGGGATATTCTACAGGACAAATAATCTGATCTCTGTAAGTTACTGATGGGGTAAAACAAGAGAGAGAGAAGACTGGTCTAGACTTAGAAACTTAGGAAGACAGAAACAACTGTATGTAAAGTAAAGGGATCCTAATTTATACAAACTGACTGGGAAAAAAAGAAAGCAGTTAAGATAATCTCAAGGTACTCCATGAACTTGTAATTGTGATACCAAAGAATTACTGTTAAGCATGTTAAATGTACCAACAGCACTAAAGTTATGCAATAAAATGTCCACAAATTTTCTATGCACACTAAAGTATGTAGCGTTAAGTAACACTGTCTTGGATTTAAAAATAAATACTTCAAAGGAAAAAAAAAAAAAAAAAAAAACACAGAGGAAGCCAGTGTAGCACACCTTGGTAATTTCAGAATCTGGGTGTTGGGTACATGGAAGTCCCTTATGCCTTACACTAGTTTCTTTACTTGGAATTCATGTGAAAATTTTCACATAAAAAACTGTTTTCTGAATTCTTTCTTCCAAGAGGCCTGCTCTCCAAAAGAAATAGATTTAATGAGTTTTAACTGATAATGTTTGCTAAGGTATGCTAATATTTCACACTCTCCTATATACTTTATTTGAAATTTCCAGTTTCCAGAAGACCATGACAAAATGATGTCCCTCCTCGGGATTTCTAGCAACACAATAAATAAATGATATGTTTGGGTTTCGTTTTGGCACGCGCTTCCTGTTATTACCTCTGCCTTTACCAAGAAAACCCACAAGCTATTTTTCAGCCATGGCTCTTGGCTAGATATGCTGATGAGTCAGGCTGAGTCTAAGTGCCAGTGCTGCCCGAGCCGGCAGCTGGGGGAAGCCACAGAGGCCCTGAGAAGAAACGAGGCCAGAGTGGGGAGAGAGGCTGCCCAGCAAGAGGCTGGATCCACCTTCAACGTGTGCTTGGCCAGATCTCACATCTCGCTGAACTGGTGTGATGTGTTCAGTGATGGACAAATCTCCCAAGGCACAGACAGGCTTTTTTAAGGAGCTGAACTAAACTTGGGCACATATCCCAAACAGTCAGCCTACTACTAAGAACATATGACTTCACAAGCTAGCCTTCCAGCAAGAGTCTGTATCACTGGATCCTCAGTGATAACAAGGTATTTCCTGTAACCCAGGAGCTCCAGGGCAAGTGCTTGCGGGATCGATTAAGAATAAAGAAGAGGCGAGGCTGGCTTCTTTGGAAGGGTGAAGAAAGAGCAACATGGGAGGCACGAGGAGTAGGATGCTGCTACAGACCCTGGCGCCTGGGGAGCATTCATTCTTTACGACGGCTTCTCCAGGCTTATGGAAACAGACTGTAGAAAGAGGAAGGAGTGAAACAAGAAGCTTGCTTCCTCTCTGAGCACATACACAAGTACAAGAGAGAGGACCACAGAGAGCAAAGAACTAAAAGGAATCCAAAGTTTCAAATGATAAAGACACCATTTTAAAAATCCAAAGTCAATTTTTCAGGCCTCTTCCAGGGTAGAAGCAGAGGAAAAAAAATATCTTTTCTGAAAGGAACAAAGGGCACAATGCAAAGAAGTGATTTCACACACACTAAAGTATTCCATGTTTTTTCCCAATTAAATCAAGGAAACGAGTCCTTCTACTTCTTATTGCATTAAAGAGCTTTAACATAGGTAAACATTTGTAAAAACCAAACCTAATTATTTCATAAAGTTCCAATGATCTCAAGTTAAAATTAATGCAAGGCAAAGGTCAGAGGTACAGAATGTTATGTGACCCTGATGGAAAGGTAGAGGCCGTAAGAGAGGTCTGAAGTCTGTGTTAAAGAAAGGCTTCTGTCCTCCTAGAGAAGATCAGTACATTCCGCAAACTCTAGCTCCAGAGAGTAGTGATCTTGTTTGCGTGGGTGGAAAATGCAAGGAGACAGGAACAGTATCTCTTGCTCTGCTGTTACAGATCACCATGAATGGGATTAATAGAAAGAAAGAAAAAAATATCATTTCAAACCAAATTTTCCATCTAAGAGAGGAAAAAGTCATCTAAAAATTTATGAATCTGTGTCAAGGGAACAAATGATATTTCAAAAATTTGGCAGTAAACCAAAGAGCTACACCCACACACAAAGCTTAACTGCTTCCAGCACACTAACCAGACCGCATATTTCCCCAGCTGGGAAGCATTGGCAGGGTTCGGATATTCTGAGAAGGGTGGGGCCGCTCAGCCGCCTAGCCATATTGCTCCGTAACGTTCCCAGATGAGGGTGGAGGGACTTGACTGTACTCTAAAGAAATTTTCATCTTTGGCGTAAGGTCAAAGGACCCCTGAGCAAGATGAGAAACAAGCAAAACAGGAAATTACAGTGAGGAATGGTTTACCTTCGGAGAGCAGTTGAAATGCATACCAGGTACTGGGAGTGTAGTTACATACATTGTAATACACCGATACAGGTACAGCGTGCCAACTATGCAGAAAAATCTTCTGCTAATAATAGACCTAGAAAAAGGGAAAAACAGGGCAGACACTCAGTCACGAAATTCCGCAGGTTCATGTAAGTTTTCAATGACCCAATAAAACAAACAAACCAACCCCTGAAACTACTTGAGAGCTTGAAATCAGAGTAACTATAGTTAATGGCAGGTTAAGGTGAAAATTTTGAGAAAGAAGTGGTGGGCTTTTTTGAATGTTATCTTGCCAAAAGAGTTTCAAACACTCTATGTTGCTATTCATTAGGCTTCATGAGGCCTGAAACCTGAGTTGACATTCAAATGATGTGTTAAGAGGGGCCCACTCTGACTGGTCAGAGCCCAGTTGGTACCTATGGATAAATATTCAAAGAGTGTCTTTTCTGTCATTAGAGGGGAGATAGTCACAAAATCAGAATGACATTAAAATGAGAATTCAACAGTTTTCTGAAATTTAATGAGCCAATGATATTGAACAATTTTATCTGTATGACTCAGATACTGATTCTCTTAGCTGATCTTTGAGGAAGCATGATGTCAAAAAAAGAGCATTCTGAATGACAGGACCCACCCCACAGCCCTCTCCATTTACTGTGTGGCCTTCCGATATGCAGTTGACATTTCTGAGTCTTAGTTCCCTAAATTGTACACCGGATATAACAGCATTAGAAGAACGTATGAAAGATCCCTGCCACACGCACACAATGGTAGCCACCAAACGTACGGTTTCTGTGGTGAATAACAAAATAAACAAGACTTAGAAATAGAGTTCTTTTCCATTTCAAATTGATTGGTGGTTCTAATGAAATTATTTGACATGTATATGTGGATGTATATGTTGAATTTGGTAACTCCTAATAACAAATTCCACATACGGAGGTTTACTTTGATTACACTGCAAACTTCAGTGTCTGCTCTGACAAGAACGTTCCTTCCCCCTGTATGTCTACCCTGCTTCAGCAACCGCAGGCCAGGATCACAGGCCTGTGGGTCTCCGCTGTCTCAGCTGGGGGAGTTCAAATATGTCCTTGGCCTGGGGCGGCTTGAGTTACATACACACAAACATTTTAGAAACAGTGGACAGGCTTTCCGCTGAGGATATGAAGCATCTGATCTCACTCTACACTTATATAGTGTAGTTCTACTTTTAGGCTGGATAGATGTTCCTAGTGAAGTGTGGTAGCTCAAAGAGACTTTGTACCATTTGTATTTTTTGTTTTAACAAGAGGAGGGAAATAATATGTCACTTGTGCAATTAAAAATTAATTTAAAAATAACCCATGCAATTATATTAGCATTTCATTCATGACTGCACAGTTCACGTAAGTCAATCACTTAGGGTGTATGGGTGCAGTCTGGGGGTTTTGTCTCCATTTCAGAAACGGGGTCAAAACTGCTTACCCTAGGGACCGCCTTATTTCCTTTTAGGAAAGCTCTGTATTCCACCTCTAAGGTGGAGAATTTATTCAGCATAAAGCTGCCTTATAAAGATATGAGCCTCTAATTTCAAGTATGATGAAAGCACATTACAATAAGCAATATAAAGAAGGACAATACTAGAGAATAAGACTAGCCCATAAATGTCTTAACAAGAATACTTGAAATACAATTTAAATTGGAAGATGTAATTGTCATTTTTCTTAAAAAGAAAATGCCCTCTCCAGCCATGATCAAACAGAAGTCACCTGCGATTTCACTTGAACTATATAAGAAACACCGAAGACAAATAGGTGCTAAGTTCAGGTCTATTCATCTCTTTAGAGGAGGAAACACAAGGAAAATGACTGTTATCACTCAATTTCGGCCAAGAATACTATCTTAAAAACACTGCCTGATTATTTCACAATACACAAAGACACACACAAATACACACCAACAACTATTTCTGTATCTCAAAGCTGGATCACATGAGTAGTAGTGAAAGGATTTAGAATTAATGGAGAATGAGGTACATTAAAAAATGACAATAAAAAAGACAAATCTTTTTACAAAAAGACGGTAAAGTAACACACACTGAAGAGTCAGTCACATTTACTATTGGACTTGAAGAAGTCAAATGACTTTATCCTGTGAACTCGTCAATGCTAACAAACAAGCTGATAAGCTGGAAGTGGTTGTTTACAAAAATCTCCTGATCTTTGGCATTTACCATCTTTTTGAAATTAAGCTTAGAATATCTTCAGCATATAATGTTAAAAAAGGATCACCTAACATAAATCTTAAAAAGAAGGATATACAAGTGTTTCAAGAATTATATGCAATAAAGGTATTTATTTCATTAACCAAAGAATTCCCCACATTAGAATTCTTACTTAATGGTTTAAAAAGTTCAAAATGTGTTTTGTTTTTTAACACTTAAAATGATTAAAATGAGAGACCCCAGGGGCGGAACTAACTGCAGGTGACACCATGAAACCCCGATGATGACCGAGGAAGAGCCTCTTCCGGAACTGCTGGAAGCTGGGGCCCCTGAAGCTTACCCTGACTTGGAGCCATTGCCACTTGTCCCCAGGGCAGCCCAGGGTGACACAGAAGGTGTCCCCGCCACCTCCCTACACACACCTCAAGCGCACCTGCCCAAATGCCCTGACCGGAGAAGCCCGCCTGCCTGTCCTGTCACCGCCACGGACCCTTTCAACCAAATAGAGACCCTTTTGTTAAAAATAAATGCTACAATGCAACAGCAGCAAAAAGCCATTGAAGAAATGTTAATGAAATATGACTAGAGATTAAACGAATGCCAAGAACAGGATACAGATTATAATTCTCAAAGCACAATGGTGCTTTTCTCACGTGGGCTGCATCTCCTTTCATGTTAGAAAGGAGCCTGGTGCCCATCTGCTCACACTTTGCAAAGACTATCACCCCACAGACCCTTGTATTCGGTCCCAGTTATCTATTCTTCTTCCAAGCATTTGAGTGACAGGCTCATTACTACTTCTTCTGACAGAAGAGAAAAAGATACTTGTTAAATGTGATTAAAGAGAAGTATGAATAAAACTGTCAGTACTTTACACATAATTATTAAGACTCGCCAGAACAGTACGTTCGATGTCCAACATAGGTGACTTTAATTTTATTATTTTTTATTATTTATACTTATTTAAAAGGAAGAAATACTCAGAACATGATTAAATACTACCAAAATTAGACTTAAAATAGTAGCATGACACTGTTTTTTTGGCATTTGGTACAATAGTCTCAAATTCCAAACAAAGAAAAGGAGTGATAGAAATGAATATACTAAAAAGTAACATTAAATACTAGAACATTATCTTGTTATCTGTTTCAACTGATCCACAGCCAGCACATATACACAACACGTTCAGTGCTCACAACTGGTCGGAAAGCTCTCTGTGGAAGAATTTGGCCTTTAGAAACAAGCGGGTCCTGAAACACAGCAGTAGAATTCAGCAACTGTAAGAGGATGGAGAAGAGAGCACCCCTAGCACAGAATCAGGGAGGCCCGCATCTCTGGAGCAGTATCGAGGCCAGAGCGTTTCAGGCGCCTCATTCAGGTCTCTGCTGAGCAGTTTCAGTTTAAGCGACAAGTATCAAGTAGCTTATCTTCATACAAATGGTAGGCAGCTCCACCTTTAACAAAGGCCTCCTTGGTGACAGGGACCATCTCAATTAGTTACCTCGGAAATTAGTCTCCTCACCAGCAAAAGGAGGAAAAAAATACCTTTTTCTTATGAATCCGAGAAATGCTACTGAGGTGTTTCCCCAGTGTGTTACTGATAGCTACAGTTTTGCCAAGTTTCTCCTATATGCCAAGCTCTGTGTTGTTTAATTCTTACCACAACATGCAATGCATGACTGTCATCCTTATTTTATAGACGGGAAATTGTGGTTCAGAGTTTAAGCTGAAATATAAATATATTACACAAGACAAAAAGATTCAGAAAATTGCTTCAAATTGTGTAAGAAATCCCAATTTTATTTCGACACTACATGACTATATAGGTTAACAAACATTTATTGCATTTAAGTTACATTCCCAAATTTACTTAACTTGGATTTTTCACTAAGTATATTTCATGTTGATGCAGAACTCTAAAAAAACATGCATTCTGGTAATAATTTAACAACTACACTAGTTATTGAAGTACTGAAAAACCCTTCTAGAGAGCCAACACTAAGTACATACTGTTTTCCATTACTGTCTGCACAGTCGGCGCCCAGTTCGATTTGCTTACCACCTCCCGCCCCCAGGTTTAATCAGTCCTCCGAACTGTCACCCACTTGTTAACACCCTATCTCGCCCGAACCTCCACAACAACCTTCCAGGTGTTCCCCCTAATTCCACTTCTGTCTGCTAAAATCCACTCCAGCCAGAGCCATCTTGTTTGAAACAGTGAAACAGCGTGTGCCCTTTCAAACTCTGCAATGGCTGGCAAGTGCACCTTGAATGAAATCCGAACCCTTCACCACGCTCAGGAGGCCCTAGGTGCTCTGGCTGCCTCGCCTCAGTCTCACCCCCTGCTGCTCGCCCCACCACTCTAGAATCCAGCTTCAGTCGAGTGCCTCTGGAGCTTTTTGAACACGCCACGCGAAGTCTCTCCTGCCTCAGGTAGGACTGTTGTGACAGCCGTTCCCTGGGCCTGGACTCCCAGGACCATGCCTGTGGTTCAGGTCTCCGAGAGATCTCCTACTCTAAAGAAGTTTCCTGGGGTGCTCTCTCTCACCTTCCTGTTTGAACTTCTTCATAGCCCTATTCTTCTGTCCAACCGACATTCTGCTGAAGCCAGAGTTTCTTACCTCTGCTTTCCTCCCTTTAATCCACAGGTGGCAAACACAAGGCCCACAGACCGAACCCGGTTCTCCACCTTGTTTTATCCAGCCTGGCACCTTGTTTCTACCGGGTAGCAGTGCCGAGCTCTCGCTTAACTGTTAAGGAGTCGTTACATTTTTACAAACCTAAAATTACATTAGACTCTTTGAAGGCAACCATGAGGCTGATGTGGCCCCCTGTGAAAATGACTTTGACACCCCTGCTTTAATCCCTTGAGACTAGCCCTTGGGTTCCCTGGGTCATGACGACTGCCCACCACTTTCTACCGAAGTTTCAAACTCCAAGGACTCCCGTCTACATGACCCCAAGCTACCTCATTTGTCTCATCTTACAGACCTGAATCCCACTGCCCTGGGCAAAAGGAGCTACTCATTGTTCCCTAAAACACCAGTTTTTTTGCTTTTGCCAGCAAATACCTTTCCCTGGCCTCTCCCGTTTCCCATCTGCTATGATCTATCCATGTAGTCCACCTCCAATACTGTGTTTGCATGGAACCTTCCAGATGTCCCTGACTAGACAGGGCCACTTCATTCCCCAAATGATTTCTCAACTTTGTTTCTATTTTATGGCATTTTTAATGGTGGGACTGACATCACCATTACAAACAGAGGGTCTCACTACTTCTGTTGGAGGCAGCTCTTCAGCAAAGATGTCCCTAGGTCATCTTTCAGTCCCAGCAAGCCTTAGGATGGTACCCGTGATCCTGGCAATACCACGCAGTTCGGTGGTGGAGAGGTTCGCTTCTTACTCCCCCTGATAATCCTTACCTGCTTCTTTCCATAAATGTTTGCCCTTCGAACGCTCTATACATCTGCCAAAATTAACCTGCCCTATCCTTCACGCTGCGCCTTTTTTGTATTTATATTTTAATTTACAACACTTGCTGAGATTACAACATCCATTCATCAGAGTTGGACTGCACACTCTGGAGACTGGACCGTGAGCTCTGCCGTCTTTCTCCTTTTCCTCCCATCTCTGCACTGCCCTTTCTACCCATCGCAGGGGTCTCGGCTGCTCCAGATGGTCAGTCACGAAAACACACGCTGAATTCGGTACTCCAGGAACGAAAATCCCAAGGAATGGTTTGTAAAACAAATGAAAGGAAAAGAATAAGTGCTGTAGAAGAAAGAGAAAAGGAAAAGGATATGCTCTCCTAGGACCTGTAACTTATTTACTGTTTCCTGCCTACCCACACAGGGCAGACGGCACACACTGTGAATCAGACAACGAGACCTACCCATGTACCCTGCCCAGAAATGTGCCTGTACATGCACAGATCCTCTCCGCCTTTCAAAAATCCAACTCAAAGGGATTTCTCATCTTTGGTCTTAATCATTTTAACCACATTCCTACTTTATTATCCCATTTCACAGAAGGAAAAAAGAAGGTGTAAAGAGCTTGAGTACTAAGCATGGGGCTGCAGAGTCAGTCAGTAAGAGAGCCACACAAAGCCCAGGTCTCTAGACTTTCAATTAGCTTCTTCACAAATGGCCAAGTTTGAAAAAGGCATTGGCAGCCCTGGCTGGTGTGGTCAGTGGATTGAGTGCTGGCTTGCGAACCAAAGGGTCATCAGTTCAATTCCCAGTCAGGGCACATGCCTGGGTTGCGTGCCAGGCCCCCAGTAGGGGGCACTCAAGAGGCAACCACACATTGATGCTTCTTTCCCTTCTTCCCCTCTCTCTAAAAATAAAATAAATAAAATCTTTTTTAAAAAATGCAGTGGCTTAGATTCATCCTCTAAGCTCCATGTAAAAGATTTGCAATATATTGCAGTAGTTGATTACATTTCAGAAACTATCTATACTGATTTAGGGCATTTGCAAAGTACAGATCATATTATAAAGTTATCTCTGTTCAGATGACCTTTTAAAGAATATTATTTCTTGGGTTAAACATAGATTGTAACATGAGGTAAAGAAACAATGTTACTTTATAAGATCTGAAAGACAACATCAATATGATCTACCTGAGAGTTATGAAGAATTAAAATCAAGTATCATCCACAAACTGCTACAAATGTATAGAACAAAAGGAGTTATTTCTTGTTGGTATTTTAGGTTATTAACAAAAATAATATGTGTATGTATGTATATATATATATGACACAAATATATACTACACAACGGAAATATGTATATGTTTACTATGATCCTTCCTCATTCCTTCCCTTCATCAAAACTCACCCACCTTGAATCAACCTTAGGGGCTTGTTTGGTCACAGCTAGTGGAACTGAACAATAAATATTTGCTCTTGGACTAACGTATTAGCCTTAATAGTAACGCATTCTCATTTTTAATAGGTTTCTAAAAACATAATAAGCATATATGTCACCAACAGTAGCTAATATTTACTAAATTCTAGGCACAATAACTAGCAATACTCAAAAATGCTAACTGCTGTTATTTTTATTTATTTATTCACATAACAAAACTATGTGTGTGCACATTATCCTGGGCATTAGCAATACAGCAGTGAACAGAAGAGAAAAAGTCTGCCTTGAGGTGCTTATACTCTAGTGGAGAAGGCAGACAATAAACAAGATAAATAAGTAAAATATAGAGCAAGTTACATACAAGCTGAAGGGTAAAATGAAGTGGGAGTGTCCTTTGGGCTAATTCTGTCGGTCAGAGAAAGTGTCCCTGTGTATGAGCGGTTAACCATGAGGATGTCCGTGGGAGAAGATTCCAAATTAGAGGCGGGCACATGTGGTTGTCTGCTGACCAGCTGGGGGGCCAAGGAGTGGAGGGCATGAGGACATGAGGTCTGGGAAGAAATACGGCCGGGTCTGCTGGGATCTCCTTGGCCACGATGAGAATTTGGGCCTTAAAGCTATATAAGCGGGGAGAAGACTGACAACTTACTCTAACAGCGATACACTCTGTCTGCCAAGTTGACCAGTGACTTGAAGCAAGAACACAAACAGAGTGACCAGCAGGAGGTTCCTGCAAAAACCCACGTAAGAGATGGCAGTGGTTAGACCTAGGGTAGCAACAGAAGTAGTGAGAAGTGGTAGGATTAATAGACAGACTGCACGTCAGGTGGAAACAAATAGCAAGAACAAAACCAAGGTGTTTGGCCTGAGAGCCAGGAAGAACAGGGACGCTGCTTACTAAGATGGGGATGGGAGGGGGGGCAGGTTTGGGCACCAGGAGAATGCCAAGGACTCAGTCAAGTGCTCTGCACATATTCGCTTCCTCAATACTCACAACAATGTTGAGACAGACACTACTTTATTATTTCCATCTTGTCGGTGAGGAAACAGGGCCACTACAGAAGTTAAGCAACTTAACCCAATTCTCTCAGTATCTTAAACTGGTAAGATTCACACTGGATGCTTAAGTGTTGACTAGCTGGCGGGGACAGATATGGTGACTTCTAAATCAGATCTTGAATAATTAAACAGACAGCCAAGATGGTGGTTTCTTTGTTTTGTTTTGTTTTTTAAGAGAAATGGGAGAGAGAGAGAACCCATGAGCATGCTACCAACTGGAAGGCAAATATGATACCATGTAAAAGTACACACATATATGAATCATGAATACACGAGCACACAGAAAAATATCAAAAGGGATAGGAACCCAAATACTACCATTACCATTTATCCTTGGCAACATGTTAAGTAGTTTATTTTTCTTTTTGTGTATCTTTGTCTTCTAATCTGCCTACAAGCAAGAAGAATTACTTAGTTTTCTTCAGTGTTATAAATAAAACTTAACTCACAAAAACTAATTTATTGCAGCCATGCATTTTTTTGGCTATCTTCCTTATAATATTTATGGTAATTTAAAAGCCAAATTGCAGGAATTACTAAATTTAAGGTGAACCTATTTTCCCTATAATTCCTAGGGCTACACTAACATTTAGGTCTTGAGACCTAAACTGGTAAAAATTACAAAAGGTGGAAGTAGGTGAGACGGATCAATAATGGGCTAATTTGAGGATATGAAGCAGACACAGTTGGGGACTAAATCTGTCCTCTAGCCCCTACAGTGACTGTTCTTCCCCAGCCCAAGTAATGCCACTGGTAAAGGTGAGGCAGAGGCCTGCGAAGCCTCACGGGTCCAAACTGTATGGGGACAGGACTAGGCAGGTGTCCAGGGACAGACAGAAAGCCGGATCTCAGCCCAAGCTCTACAGCTCAGATGGATGATGGGTCACAATTAACAGGAGAGGAGAAAACTTATTAGAAACAGAGAGCACAAGCGTGAGGTTGGGCACTCCTAGTCAGTGGTCTTCAGTAGAAAATTGTGACTGGAGTTGGAGGCAAAGGAGATTTTCTAAATTGGTAGTGAGGAGGGCCCAGGCCACACCTAGGAGGTTATAGCAGTCAGTCAAGCCAGGGCAAAGTCCATTTTCTACACACTATGGTGGGACCCAAGATGTGACAGCTCTCGAGGTTGGCAGGTCCCACCTGTGCCCCGGAGGATATATGACACATATACCTTATTGTGAAATGCTGAACTGATTTGCCTATGCACATTCCACCTGTCCGATGCCCATGGAATCTGTGCTACTGTATCAGACAAGAAAACACTTTTCCAGAGGGACAGGTACCTGTTATACCAGGGCCCAGACAGGACCTATTTTGACATTGGATTTATACTGAAGTGCCTTCAATCCCCCAAACATACCATGTGGAACCTTGGGAAAGTCAACCGCTTCTCTCAGTCACAGTCATGTTCACTGAGAGAGAGAATAACGACTCATTTTGAGGGGCGACTGGATCAAATGCCACAATGCATGTAAAAAAATGCTTATTACTCAAATATCAGCTGTGTGGAATCTGCCATTGGAATAGGATGATAATGATGAAAAGCAGAAGAAAACAGACTTTGACTCAGCACATAACAGATGCAGCTCCATGTAGAGGGAGAAGGAGGGCAAAAGATGCTGTCTGACTCTCACCTTGCTTTATTGCTGGAGAGAATGACAGCTTATCAACCAATTAAATAATGGGAAAGATGCGTCCAAAAGCTGTGATAACATGTGGAATTTTTATCCTCATGAGTTTTATACTTGGATAGAGTTTGAACA